>WEIU01004035.1:220878-297469 GCA_013389925.1 Aegithalos caudatus
AAGGAAAAAATCATTTTCATAAGGAGGAAAGGTTGCTCTTCTCTAGCCTATGTTGTATATATAACTTTCATAATTCACACTCTCATACCGTTTTAAATGCAAACAGCTCTTCAAGCCAGCGGCGTCACGTTTCAAGGACAAACACATTTGTTTTGTCTTTAAATGAATGTGTTCATCCTGAGTGGCAGTGGAGAGCCTACCTCTTTCTCTGGAGGCTCCTTGAGTTTCAGCTAGGGAGACAGAGTAACACTTGTTAAATGGGAAAGAGCCAGGCAAAAATTCCACCTCCCAAACCCCCAGTTCTAACTGATGTGAGTGTTTGACACAATCCTGTTGTGGGTAAGGTGTAGGTGTCCTTGCAGGGGAAAAAAAAAATTATAAATACCTGCTTTCTTCATTATCTCTTCATCTCTGTGCCTGGGTGATTTGTGTCTTCCCTTCTCCTGCCTCCAGCCTTCCCCTAGACACAAGCTATATTTTATGTTGCTATATTGCACTTTGGTCACACAGGTGATGGACTAAGCCCCATCAACTAAGCCAGAAGTGCAGCTGTTCAGACTCTGGCTGTTGGGGTGGACTAGGTTGGGGTTTTGGGGACAAGGGGTGTGCTCGTCCTGCAATATGCAGTGTGGTCAATGCTGGTGACTACCTGCATGACAGCCAGGGTGGCCACAGTGCCTTGGAGCAGCTTGGCTTCATCCCCTGGGGATGAGCATCCCTGTGAGCCCTTGGACTGCCCAAGCACAGAGTGCATCAGCTTCTGCCTAGACCAGACTGATCTGATGAAGACCACTTGTAAGATTTCCTGCTGCTTTCTTCAGTTTTCCAGGGCCAGAACAAGAATAAAGGTGTTTCTCAGCCCAGATGACAGTGATGTGAGGCTCTCTGGGTGATGTGGCACTACGTGCTCAGTGTCAAGGTCAAGGGAAGTCCTGGCTTCAAGACTGGAGTAGTGATTTGCCCTGGAGGAGAAAATGGTCCTGGATAGTTGGATAGAGGTTTGTTGTCTCTCAAACAGGGGATTTCTAAGTGAACAGAAGCCAGGTTGTGCAGAGGTGAGGGAGCTTGGTAAAGCTCTGAACATGTGGGCAAAGCCAAGGCTGGCAAGGATGAGTGCAAAGGAAATAATTAATCCTTAATGAACATGTGAGTGGGAGGCTGAAGGGGATGGCTGAGGAGGGATGGAGCAATACCGGAGAGGGAGAGGTTGGGAATTCAATGAAATAGCAAAAGAGTTGCACAGAGTAAAAAGCAAAACTAACGAAACAAACAAAACAAAAGTTTCCCTTGCCATTACTGCAGATTGCTCCATTTTTTCCCTACCCTGTCAAACTAAAACACTCCCTGTAACAGCCTCCACCTCCTCGCCTACCTTCCACTTTCTATCCTACAGCAGTGTTTCCCAAACTGCAAGGTGCACCACTCCAGGGGAGGAAGGGGGAGCAGAGCCCAGAGAGAGAGAGATGCAAGAAGTCTGGGAGTACTTCACTCATTCATTTTGCATCTTCATTGAGGCTCCGTGTCTCTGAAATCAAGGCCCTCAAAGGAAAAATTCCAAACCATTCATTTTCATTCTCTGTCTAAAACCAAACTCATAACTATATATATATATATTTACCCATATATACATATATATATATATACATATATATTTTTTTTTATATTTTATAAGGCAGTTAGAGGCCCTTCTGACCAGCCCAGTTCCTATACCTGCTGAAAGGTGTCACAGCACCTGTGCTACACTGGGGATCACCTGGGTGATCACCTCTGAGCCACACAGCCATGCTAGTGGTTGTGGCTCCTTTAGCAGACACCTGTCTACAAAGCACTGTCCTCTCCCATCTGCAGTCTCTCTCCTGAAAGTGATTTTGGCTCTCATGGCCATCCCCAAAGTTGGGTTTTTTCCTCATGTTTAAATCACAATCCCTTCTCCATCCCATGTGACATCCCATGTGACAAGATTAACCATTAGATCAGTAACCTTTACTCCTTCTTTTTTCTACCTTCATGTTATAAACCTGTTAGAAATGTCTTACATGTTTTATTGTGTTGGGAACATGGGATTGTTAACTTTCTACTCTCCTGCTCTGCCTGAGAAACTGGAAGCTTGAATACATCAAAGGTATCAGATCCAGTTACTGTCAGGAGCAAGATCTGTGTCCTTTTTCACCAGCACTCACTGCTTACAGACATGGAGTGAAGTGTGGCTTACATTTCTCCCACTTGTCTCCCATATTTTTGGAGTGTCAGATCTGATAGACCCTTCAGTCATTCTGCTTTTCCACTTATTTTCCTCTTCTTTAAATTCAGTGCAATCCTGGCATTGAGACATTCAGTGGGTTTGGAGGGAGCACAGCACAACAGAAACGTTCTCTCTGTTCTGCGCCCGCTTCCATCTGCCTCTGCTGGAAAGAAATTGTCCCTCCACATGTTCTCCACCTCCAGCACCAGAGCCATGAAAAGGGGTGGCACATCTCCCTCTGACTGCTGCTCACTCCTGCCCTGGCTGTAGCAATGCTCAGGGGGAGCAGGGCCCTGCAGAACAGCAGCTCATGGCAGGCGCCTGCTGCTGCTCCCCAGGGCAAGTTGTGCTGTTTCAAACAACCAAAATCTGCCTGAAGGAGGAAAAAACCCACAACTTTGCATAAGTGCTACTGGGAACAAACCCAGAATAGGAAACCAGCTAGCTCTGTTCCACTGCTGATTTTTTCTTTTTCTTTTTCCTTTTTTTTTTTTTTTTTTTTTTTTTTTTTTTTTTTTTTTTTTTTTTTTTTTTTTTTTTTTTTTAATATATGTATTTTCTGCAGAACTGTGTGTGATCTCCCACCTGCTAATCATAGATTTCTTACATGGGTGGAAGGCAGATTTCAATTCTATCAGCATTATTCTGGAGCAACTGTATTAAGGATCTTACAGGGAAGGTTGATTTGGTTGGCTTTCTTTCTTGCTATACATCTCAAATGTCGTCATAAATGGAAATTTCTTTGTATATTTAGGATATTTTTCAGTACTTCCAAGAGAATTCTGGGGTTTTTTAATCTCCTATTCCACTCAGATTCTATTGGCTTTACTAGTAATAATCTATCTGTAAATTAATTCTCTAAAAGGCGATTTTGCCTTTTTAGTTCTTTTTTTTTTTTCCCCAAGATATGAGATAGAGGTAAAGTTTTGGTCTAGAACTTGTAGCTGATCTGGTGGCTACCCACATTCAAACACCATGACTGAATGGGAGATGAGAGTCCTCCATAGTCATGGAAAACTTGGATGTGGATCAGGCTTCTAGATCCACCTATAATAAGGTTTATTTGTTGCCTTGGCCCAAAATACTGCCCCTGACAAGTGACACAGAAGTAGAACTTCACAGCACAGGCTCCCTCACCTGCTGTTAGCACCAGTCACTGCCAGCTGGGCACCTCCCAGTGACACTCAGGTGTCTGAGACATCCTTCTCCCACCCACCCTGCTCTTGTCCCACTTCTCTGTGTCTCTGAGGATGGGCAAAAGCAGCTCCAGAGACTTGGAGTGACCCTGGTGATTCTGTGGAAGCTGAAAATCAGTTTTCCTTTGCCAGGCACTGGCAACTTGGCCAGAGATCACAGTGGATTAAAAGCAAAGAACTTTTTTTTCTCCTGTCCCCATCCTTAACAGGCAGCAAGAGGATTTCTCACCTCTGGTATTGCACAGTTCTTAAGAGTTTCTAGTAATTACTGATTTTCTCTGCCAGTAGTGGCAGATGGGAGGCTGTGGACCCAGTGATGGACTGTGGGAGTGTTTCATTGATATTGTGGGAGAATAATTACTTTCCCTGAGTTATGGTGGTTTTTGTAATTTCTTTTTTCTATTTTTTCTTTCAGATATGCACTAAAGAACAGCCAATGGGAAGATAAGACAGAACTGAAGGCATATGGTATTTTCCTGCAGTTTGAAGTGTATCACAGACAATTTCTGTGGCTGTAGGAAGCCCCATGGGCCACAGGTTGCCTGTTTTTAAAATGGGCATCATAATACTTAACAAGGGCCAAAACACCATGAGCAGCCTGGGTGGAAAGCACTTTAAGGCTGAGCAATGGACAGCTGCAACATTTGCCTCAGAAAGAGGCCATATGTTGTCCTCTCTGCACTGTGGAGCTCTGGCCATGGAAAATAATTACAAGTTAAGATCTTTTTTTCTCGTTTTGATTGGCTCAGGATCAGTCCTTGTATCTTGAATGGCCTCAAGAGGCGTTCCAGCTTGTGTGACTCTACAAGCAAGGGACGCTCTGAAAGACTGGGAGTCGTGAAGCACCAGAAACACCACAATAAAGCAAAAATAAATGTAGAATAAAATGCCAGGGGAAATCCCTCTCTTCTCACCTGCCTGCAGAGGTGTTGTTGCTGCCACTGCCACTGGAGCAGGAGAAGTGAGGGCTGAGGGAGGTCAGCACTGGGGTCTGGTGTGGGTGGGCTGCAGGAGCAGGAGTGACTGGGGCTGGTATGGCAAAGGGAGTGAGCAGACACTGCTCTGGGAGACTCATCCAGCCAGAAAGGCTAAACTCCCACCCCACAAACCTGGACATTTGTGCTGGCTAAACACTATGGCTCCCTTATAGGTAATCCAATAAAGCGTACAAAAAATCCATTTCTCTTACTAGCTGCATAAATACAAACTCAAATTTCCGGGCTAAACTGGGGCAGTACTACTAACCTCAGGCATTCCACTATCCAGAGATAAACTCAGAATCAAAAAACCCCCTAAATTAATCCTCCTGATTTCCAATTTTTAAAGTATAAGTAGGACATATTTTCTTGGTTTTCTTTGTGTGAAAGCTACATACTCCAAAATTTCAGAAGGGAGGTGTGAGGGAAGATATTCTCCAGTCTCTGGGGCTGAGGCTGTGAGACCTCCCCAGAAGTTTTAAGGCTTGTATTAAACCTGAGAGGTGGCAGGTTCTCTTTGATGTGACATCCAGATGGAGGGGAAAGTGGTTGCCAGGGTGACACTGAAAATAGAGCTGGGCCTGATCCCTTCCCTTTGCAGAGCAGCTCTCCGGGATGGTTTCAGTGGGAAAGGAGTAGTGCATGCAGTGGGAATTTGTGTGCTGCTGGTGCACTCTTGTGCACTGCTGGCATCATGTGGGAGAGCACAGACATGTAGAAGAATGCTTTTTGGGGCTTCCATCCTAAATACAGAAGCCTGAATTTTGGATTTGGAAAGTAAATGAAAGAAAAGCTTTTGTCCTTCCCTCATCCAGCAGCTACTTGGATCCCATGCACCTAAGTAGCCTCTGAGCAACTGAAATATTTAAGTTCAAATGTAGAAATGTGTTTCAGACTCTAAATCTGCAGAAATATTTGGTTAAACTTAAGCAATCATATGAAATTTAGTTACCTAAAACAAACAAACACACACATAAAAGTTTTCTTTGGACCCATTCTCTTGGGCAGCCATATTACCAAGCTTTTTTACAATTTGAATTAATTTAAAATTAAGGCTTTTGTTTTGGGTTGTTTGTGGTCTGTTTGTTTGTTTGGGTTTTAAAGTGAAAAATCTTGAGGTATATTTTCCTTTTTAACGTTATTTCTCTGCTCCTTGGCTATTAACTCAGCATTTCTTGAAATTCCTCAGGCAAGGGGCTGCCCTGCCTCTCAGGTGATTTACACTGAGAAGAATGTTAAAGGATTACAGATGACTGTCTGTAACATACCTGCTTAACATTAAAATCAGGTTAATTGCTTACATTTCACTGGAAGTTATGGATGGCTGCAGAGCTCGGTGCTTCACCAGATACCGGTACAGCAGGGGGTGGTTATTGATAGTTAAATTGCAGTAGAAGTTGTCTGTGTTCAGATGGGACCTCTTTGAGGGAGGACAGAACATTTCTCAAAGCTTCATATTTTCCTGGAGGGACTTTTCTAGCAGCACATGCCTGCTGTTCAAAGGAAACATTCCCCATATGAGCAAATGAATGAAGAAGTTAGCCTTACAATAGACACCCTATTAAACTTTAAGGGGGCTGAAGTGAAGGAGCTACATGTGTTTTTGGAAAGCTAATAAAAAACAGAAAATTATCTGTGGTGCTTTGTAAGGCAGCATGTGCACAGAAGGCTGTTGCAAAACCTTCAGCAGGAAAGAGGAGAGAGGCATTGAAAAAGGATAACTAAGAAGTGATGCAGCAAAAATCCAAGGTAGTGAGTCTTTGCAGATTTAATTGACAAATTTAAATGCCAACTTGTTTTACTCTCTCTCTCTCTCTCACTCATCTCTTCAAGTTTCAAGTGAGATTTCAAGCGGCAAGTAGGGATTCTGCCCCCTCCCATGAGCACACCAGGAGATGTGAGTACAAGGTAGTGCATGGAAAGGGGAGGCAGGCAGAGGGTTGAGAAGAGAATTTGGGTTTTTGGGTCCTCTTTCCATTTGTCACACAAAATCAGCCATCTCCAGGCTTTGTGAAGGAAAAGGAGCATGACTTCAGCTGGAGCTGGGGAGTGCTCTTGTGGTGCATCCTCACAGCCCTCTTGTCTGCCCATGTGTGCATGGAGCAGGGTGGTTTTCCTGGCCTCATCTGTCAGCACGGGTGATATTCCTATAATAAACACCCATGCTAGTTACACAAGACATGTTGACTAGTTTATTGTACAGTAATTGCTGCTCTTGCAGGACATCCACCTACTCTGACTGTGAGCAGAAGCTCCAGGCTTTTCTCAAAAACATCTGATTTTATAGGAAGTTCGAGAATCTGATTTTTACAGTATTTGCTAGTGCAGTCTAAAAACATTGCAGATTTCCCTTTCCTGCCCCACATTCAGCCAGACTTTTTAGGAACTGCAGAAAACAGTAAAGGAACCCATGAATACAAAATTGAACGTTGCAATCAGACAGAGGAGCCAGCTCTCCTAATGAGGCTTTATTTAACCAATGGCGATGTGCTGAGAAAACCAGAGGAAATAGGTCAGCTAGAAAACCTGGTACTACAAATGCCTGGTGTAATTTCCCCCCACTAAAATGGATGTCCTTCTGAAAGGGCTGGATAAGGAATCATCCCCTGAAGTCCTGCAGCTAATTTGCAAGACAGGGATGAAAACACTGGAGTGTTAGGACTGACACTGGTAATGTGGCACATCCAGGGTAAGATGGAGTCACACAACAAATTTAATGAGGAAACACTTGGCCTGGCTCAGCAATTAGTGTGGTTGTTTCAGCACTCAAAAGCCAGTTAACCCCTCCTTAATGGCATAATTTCACAACTCCCTTAAACCAGGAATTAGCCAGGGCTCCTGTCAGAAGAAGTGATGCTTTCCAGTCCCAGCTGTGAGTTTTTTGCCTAATGCCATCTCCTTTCTCAAGCATATGTTGTGCCATGAACTGGAGCAGGTTTGAAAGGAAGGAAGTGTCTGTACGAGTTAGTTTTGACTTTTTCCACGTCTCCAAACCACTTTGGTGCAAAGGTTTGTGCCAGCTCAAGCAAAAGGAGGGTGTGGGTGAAGGAAGAGATGCTGAGGGCTGATGGTACTGCTTCATCAGTGGTAGTACTTGTCTGTGTAGACTGAGAGGATCTGTGAATTTGTGACCTCTTGGCTAGACAGGGCTCTGAGCAACCTGATCTTGTTGAAGCTGTCCCTGCTCATTGCAGGGACTTGGGCTCGATGACCTTTAAATGTCCTTTCCAATCCCAACCATTCTATGATTCTGTGATTATGGATTGTGATGTACAGACGCTGTTGTTCACCTTCCGAGACCTGATCCTGGCATCTTTATGTATTAAATCTTCTCAGAGAAAAACCTGTGGACCAGATTACTTCAGGCCCTATTAATGCCTCAAAATTCTTAGTGACTCTTGTGCCTGGTCTCAGGCACAGCTGAGTTAAAAAGCTTACACCCAGATTCTCTTGCTACAAATGCATAAAATTTTGTTGTCAATGCACAAGTCCTTATACAACGTGAGGATTGCATTAGAGGAAGATTTTGCTCTGAGTTCAGATGCTGCCTTCCAAGTATGGGGAGCATCTGCATCATCAAAAAGTGTAGCCAAGGATGAGATAGCACAGGAATTATTTAATATTTGAGCCAATAAAAACTGCATCAGACCATCCCAAAGAAATATTTGTGCTGTTAAAAGGGAGAGAACAACCAATGGTCTGGTAAAAGGAAGATGTAAACCTCCTTGATTAAAGATAAAGGAAATCTCTTGGAGAAAAGAAAAATCTGAATAAATCTTCAAAGAGGGATTCTGCCAAAGAGGAATCTCAACTTCATAGGGAAAGCCAAATTCCCAAGACTTCACACTTCCTGTAGTGCAGAGAGGATGGAAGCCTGACAATCGCATAAGAGGTCTTCAGCTAGAAAGACCAGAGAAGAAAACCTCTGAAAGTGATCCCAGACACAAAATTCTCACATCAAATACTGTGTCCAGTTCTGGGGCCCTCATGACAAGAAGGATGATGAGTTGCTGGGGCTTGTTCAGAGAAGACAGCAGAACTGGGGAAGGGTCTGGAGCACAAGCCTGGTGAGGAGCAGCTGAGGGAGCTGGGGGTGTTTAGCCTGGAGGAAAGGAGGCTCAGGGGTGACTCTTGGCTCTCTACAGCTCCTTGACAGGAGGGTGTAGCCAGGTGGGGTTGATCTCTTCTCCCAGGTGACAAGCAATAAGACAAGAGGAAATGGCCTCAAGGTACACTAGGGGAGGTGTAGATCAGATATTAGGAAAAATTTCTTAACTGAAAGGGTTGTCAAGCACTGGAACAAACTGCCCAGGTTATTTGGAGTCACCATTCCTGGGGGTATCTAAAAGGCTTGGAGACGTGGCTCTTAGGGACATGGATTAGTGGTGGACTTGGCAGGGCTGGGTTAGTGGTTGGACTCGATCTTAAAGGCATTTTCCAACCTCACTGCTAGACATGGTCTTATGATTTCAAGTGGGAAAGATCTTGGGATCCACAGGTCCTAAAGAAGGCAGTGAGACCCATGGAGCAACCCGACTTGGTGCAGAGCTGAGCATCTTGGTGGGGCTGTCCTGACCAGCCATGTCCTGGGACTGTGGGAGAGGCACAGGCGGAGACACAGAGGTGCCTTTCCTGTAAGGTGCTACCAGAACAAGGAGATGAGCACTTGGAGAGCTGTGAAAAGACAAATTAACAACCTGTTTTACAAGTGAACCTGGCCAAAGTCACTCCACACTATGGATGGCCAAGCACAAAGACCTTCTCTTCATTTAATTCTCCTCAGTGCACTATGGACTCAAGCTGCAGCAGCAGCAACAGATGCTTAGATACCATGGTGATGGGTGCTATACAAAACCTTGCATAGCTATGGAAACCACAGTTGCATTTATCCATCAGAAATGAGTATCTGGCAGCCCATGTCTACCCTTCATGTTCTGGAAGATCATGAAAAAAATACTTGTACATGGCATTATATTTCACAGCTTTCTTTTCTACTTGGCAACGCACACTTATCTCTATTTGATAATAATAATGGTACATGTATTTTTAGACGAACATTATGTGATATTAATTCTAAACGTTATCCAATGCAAGCTGAGAAAAAAAGCCTTCAGAGAGAAGAATTGAGGAAATAAAATAAGATTTAACGTGATAGCAAATAGAAAATTTATTTCAGCGTTTAAATAAACACTTTTTTAATCTAAAAAAATAAAAGAGCAGAAAGCACATTTCTGGATCATTCAGTCTTCAGTTTTCATGTTCAAGGAGTCTTCCTAATTGTCTGATTTTGCTAAGCAGAGTGTAAGAACAGAACATGTACTGTATCTGTCACATCTTTATAACCCAGAGGAATGAGAACAAGACTAAGAGGAGGCATTTCAGAGCCTCCCTCATGTGTCTGACAATGCCTGTATCATCAGGGACAAGTGTCATTCCTTCACTTTTCTCCTTTCTCCTTTCCCAAATTAAGGCAATAATACAAAGCTGTAGATATCTGCATTAGAAGGAAAAAAAATTCAAATGGAGGTGATAGAGTTGCTTTTCACCAGCAGTAATTGGCTGCATTCAAAGCTGAGGGTAAAACTGAAATAAGCTCTGACAGCATCGTGGTACCTTGTGCTTTTACCTGCCCTATTTTTACCCAGCAAGGAGCTCATCCTGCATTCCCAGGCAGCCACCATGGATGAGCTGAGAGCTGCATGTTGCTGACTTGGTCATTCATGCTAGGTAAATGTGCTCCAAAAACACCCAAACCCACAGGCCAGACAAGAGCTTGACAGACCCTGAGTAAAATCCTGACCTTGAGTGAAATCTGTGGCAAAGTTTCTGTAGGTAAAGGGATGTTCCTTATTGCTCAGGTTAACACCGGGTCACCAGGAAACCCTTCCTCTACTCCTGTCCCTGCACTGTCAGCTCTCAAACTGTCCTGGGAAGCAAAGGCCATGGAAAATGGAAACCTTGGACAAGGCAGAGAAATTCGCAGAGGTGTTGCCTCTTCAAATGGGTGATGCAGATACACAGGGAGAAGGAATTCTATGTGTCATTCCTTTGTTAGTTAATTATCTGGAAATTATCTGGAAATGAACTGTGATCTTAAGTTCATTAAAATACTTATCTGAAACAAAAATCTGGAACAGATTACAAGAATTGTAAAGGTTCTAAAAGACATGAGTGATAAAGAAATTTAAGTAAATTACACCTCCTTTTCTTCCAAGGAGCTCAAAGTCACAGGACCTTCTTGCTAAATCATGCTAACCTGCATTTACACCATGTTCCTTTGGTGCCTCCTACAGTTATTTTTTTTTCCAAATCCAAATCTTCTCACCCCCTCCCCAAAAACTGCTGATCTCTAACTTCATATTTAAGTGAGAGTTTAACTTAAGAGGCAGTTTCAACACTTCTGACCACAAATTATTGACATCTCTCTTCTCCCCTCAAATGGCAATGTCTCTTCAGTTAACCAGGTACCCCCTGATGGACTGGGCTGGGCAATTAACAAACCACTGACGTAGCAAGGGATGAAACTTCTTTTTTCCTCACCTCATCTACTTCTGATGAATCAGTGAATATCAGCATGAGGCTGTTCAGTATTTAAACTTCATTCCCTATCAATGTGAAAATGGACAGCAGCTCCTGTATGCTACAGGCATAGAAAAGAGATTTATAGATACAGCTTGTTACTGGCCCCTGACTGAGACCAAATACAGCAGTGAGGGGTTTCAGGGCACTAGATCTCAACCCCTAGTTTCACTGTGAACTAGGTGCTGTGAACAATGTGAATGGCAGAAAAGGAAAAAAAAATTGAATTAATTGTATTTTCCTCTAAAAGTGATCATAGGGCAGATCAGTTCTTGAGGGTAAAGAGTCAAATATTCCTTTTGATAAACCCCATCTGAGGTTACTGTTTCCAAATGCAGGCCCTAACAATGATTTAACTCAGATGTAGGAAAAAAAGTAAAATAAAATTGTACAGCTACCTATCCATCTCTGTTGGGGAAAATCCTCAGTTAAAGTCTCAAGCAGCGGAGATCATGTGTCTTTCACAGCTTGAAATCCTGGCAAAAAGGAACTTGAGGAATTTCAGCTATTCCACATGACACTGGGCTTGCCTTGCTACTTCCTTCTGAGCAATCTGCCTCTCCTGAGGAAAATCTGAAGCAGCGTGGAAATAGTGACTTTTGGTGGCGCAGAGGTGACTTTGCACCAGAGAGCTGCTCCTTCTTTAGGGTGCAATGCCAGCTGTCCCAGCCATTGCTCCCATCAAGCAGGACAATGCACAGCCTGCAGCAGGGAGAGCGTTTGCCTCACGTTATTGTTTTCCCTGGGAGAACACCACAACCAGGATACGTGCTACTCCTTCCTGCTCTCCACAGATATATCTGCCTCCAGGAAAAAAAAAAAAGTGGCCATTCTGGTTCAAATCCAAGAGGTTTGGCCTGCAGCATGAACAGAAAATGTCTCACAGCTTGAAGCACTTCACTGGGCTGCTCCCCCCACCTCCCTCCCACCCTCACCAGAGACCTGACAGGCCCTGAGTGCAGCCAGGGGTGAGGGAGGTCCCTGGTGCCGTGCCAGGGGCCGCTTTCTCCTGAAAAATTCAGAAATTCACCTGCCTTGATTTGCCGGTACAAAGCAGCAGGAGAGGAAGGAATTGGCAGGGGGAGGGAAGGAAAAGCAAACCAGACCTGGGAATGATGAGCAGAGGACAGGGAGGAGCCAGGGCAAAGAGAGGGAAGGATCTGTCACAAACTATGGAGGAACCGTACACAGCGTCATCCTCTGCCCAAGTGACAGGCATGTCCCCCAATAAGGCTGCAGACAGCCCTCTCTGGAGTTATTTTCCCCAGAAAATATTACTTTAAGCAATTTAAAGCAGAACTGTTTCCATCCACATTCACCTTATGCTAGAAACATCCCTTCAGGAAGCTACCCACGGCCTGCACCCTCTGCCTGGTAGGGCTTGCTGTGGGCCAGAGCCACCTTTTTGTGAAGGCTGGTGTCTGTCTGGGCACTGTGTTGCCAGGGGCTGTCTCAAAGCCACTGAACCCAGATAAATCTGCTCTTGTTCCTTGCTCCTGGACGTTTCCTCCACAGGGCAGGCAGGGCAGAGGCCAAAGGGATCGGCTGTGGCAGCCCCGTGTGGAGCCTGTCCCAGGGCCGGACCACACGGACACTCCTGCTCCTCTTGCTCCTGTCACTGCAAAACTGGTCCCAGAGACAAAGAAATAGCTCAAGCAAATTTGGGCTGAGTCTGAAAACTTGTTCTTTCCATACATCTGAGGGTGGTGTGCAGACCTCAGGCATAGCTGAGCCCTTGGAGCTGTCCTCTTTGGGAATTTTGGCAGCCCTCTGAGGGAGAATACCTTGGGACAGCCTGCACCTGCTGGCTGGCACCTGGCAAACAGGAACATTTCTGCTCCCATGGGATGAATTGACCCCTGAAAAGCCTCACCTTTCCCTATCAGTCACTGAGTACCCACGCTGTCCACCCTTTTATCAATTTACAGTGTTGAGAAGTGGAATTCTTTAGTTGGAAAACAGCTTTTCTCCCTTTTCCTGAAGGGAAAAGGTTTCCAAAGGGAAAACGGTTTTCTTACTCTTTATGGAAAGATCTTCTGTTGCCAGTCCCATCTTCAGGGTGAATGGATACATATATTTTGCCAAGGTGCCAACTAGAGCACCCAGAGCTGTTGGGGTTTTATGGAGCTCTTTACCCAGCACAGAACAATTTGTCTTACATATGTCTGTTGCCAAGCCTGAGCAGCTCCCTGCATGTAGGAAGGGGCCTGGGTAAATATAAAGCAGCATAAAAATGAGCTCTTGAGAAAGAATGAGACACTTGACCCTGCTGGTCAAGTTCAAGGATCCTGATGCTGGAAGAGCTGCATCCTCTGTCCCTTCCCTCCCCTTCCCCCCTCCAAAGACCAAGGAACATTTTTCAGCCTTCTGTTTTTCAAATGGAAGACAGATGTCCAAAAACATGTGTTCAGGTGTAATGTGACTGAAGCTTCATACGGGGAAGCTTTCACTGGACATTTAAGGACTTTTGGTGTCCCCCTGCAGCTAGAGGAGGTTCCTTGGGAGGGTGAAGGGAAACATGACCCACCCTGGGTGCTCTGGGGCTCAGAGCTCACCCAGCATTAATGATGCTTTTCCCAGATCACCAAGGACATGCAAGACTGGATGAGGAGCTATTCACCAGT
This sequence comes from Aegithalos caudatus, assembly GCA_013389925.1. Lineage (NCBI taxonomy): Eukaryota > Metazoa > Chordata > Aves > Passeriformes > Aegithalidae > Aegithalos > Aegithalos caudatus. Next base: position 234,497 of record WEIU01004035.1, read on the forward strand.
GCTCATCAGCACAGGGCAGAAAGAGTTTTTGTCTTTTTTCCTACCGGTTCCTCTGTTACACCTAAGCCAAATGAATTCCTGTGCAAACCAATATTCTCAACTGATTTTGAAACCACCATTCTTACTACTTTTAATGATGTTCCTTCAGTCACAGGAGGTTCTTTGTGCTTCCAGAAATGTTATCTGCCTTCATCTGGCTACATTCACCTGTTAAGTAGAATACTGAATTAAGGAATTTTCTTCTTTTATTTGGCAATAGGAACAAAAAGGTCCTAATTAGGACTAGATTTGAGCACTAACTAGGCCTTACTTTGCTCTGTGTTCCTGGGCCTCTGTGTTGTCCTTTTCCAAGAGATTGAAGGAGCAATCTCAAGGAAAATTGCTTAATTCATTGAGACACACAGTTAAATACTGATCTCTTCTGCAGATTCAGCTCAAGTTGAGCTATTTCTTTGTCTCTGGGACCAGTTTGCCAGTGACAGGATCAAGAGGTGCATGCAGTCCTGCTGAGATCAGCGGTGTTCCTCATATCCATGAAATGAAGAGCTGACTTCAGCCCTTCACTGAACCACCACCAGGGCAGAACTGTCATGATCGCCCTATCCATCAGAGCCAACATTCCCTGATCCTCTCAAGCAATGATCATCCAAAAAAGGCTTTCAGCCTGCTGGAAGAAAGAGGAAAATTTAGCAGTAAAGATATTTCCTCTTTTAGAAAGGTCAAAGGCACAAAAAAGACATTTTTGAAGGAATGTCGGATGACCCCTGGAGCCTCTGACGGGCAATTTTCCTGTCCCTGCACTGTTTGGAGTTTTAATTGCCTCTTTGGGGAGGTGCTAGAAGCTGCCCAGAGTGCAGTCACAATCCAGCAATTTGGCACACGTGACTTCTTCGAATATGGGAGCAATTAGCAAAAAGTGATATGGTGAATGGTAGCGTAAGCACTGGATTCTGGACAGCATTCAGACAAAAAATCTAAACCAGAGCAGAGTGGGGCAGACAGAAATCCAAACAAGCTTTCACAGAAATAAAACTCATTGGCTGCACTTAGATAATGAGAGCCCAACATTAGAAGATTGAATTCAAAGTCACCATCGCATTCCTAAGACTCGTTGACTGAACGGGTTGCAGCAGAGAGTGCAAGTTCACTAAAGCAGTCTGTGAGGAAAAAAAAAATCCAAAATGTTTAGTGGAAATAGCTTTAAAGACTTCTGGGAGAATTAAGTGAACCCAGATTGGACAATGAGCACAGCAGTTCATAGAGGAAAGGGGAAACAAATCCGTATTCTAGGCATTAGTACAGATTTGTGGTACCAACAGGAGCTAATTTCCTAAGATAATTTTTTGTTATATTATTCATACAGCATTCTTTTTAGTACCCTGCAGGATGCCACGAAGCATTAACAGTAGGTTTAAGACATCAGCTAGTGAGCAGTTCCTGTCTAAGGAACAGAAAATCTCCAAGTCAGTAAACCCTTCCCATTTTAAACAACTGCAAGCAGTATTTGGCCTAAATCATGTCTCCCCAGTCCAGCTATGTTCCTTTAACAACTGGAAATGAATCACTTGCAGCCAGGACGATGCTGTGTCCTGGGATCATCACACTTCCAACAGGTTTTGCTCTGTCAGTGAGGTCCCAATCCTCTCCAACACCTGAATGTGGTGCCAGCCATGCCCACTCTGTCTGGGGGCAGTGGCTGTGCCCCAGGGAGGACTGGGCTGCTCCACTGCTGAGACAGAAGAGTGAGAAACAGCTGAGAAAGGAAAGAAAGAGGAATGGAAATTGGACAGGAACAAAAAAGGGAAGAGGGCTGATATATAAAGAAGAAGGTAAACATGGTAGCTGGAAAAAGCAAGAAATGTACGAGTAGCTGATCGATGAAATAGCAAGAAATAATTAATTAGTCAGCAAAACCAGAGGGCAATGAAATTAAATGGTTAATTATGCAATCGAGAAAACAGCAAATTAATTAAATGTGCTTGGATCTACCAGGTGTTCTGATTATTTAAGGCAAAACATGGTTAGTGAAATTATTCATTGTCTGGTATTTCAGTTATTCATGGTATCTCTGGCCATGGGGATTAGAGCCTGTTTAAATGCAAGGTCCAGCCATGTACATCTAAAAATCATTTATCTTGATAGTGCAAGTGAGATGAACAGGACAGTGATGGAAAGTAGGGACACAGCTGTTCTGAATAAAATGCCTTAAAAGAAGATGCTATAACAAGAAAATATACGTGTTGCTTTATTTTTATTTTCTTTTAATTTTTTTTTTTTTTGACTAATCAGTTTGAATTTTTACAGCTGAGAACAGAAGTTGGAAATGTTTGGTTCTTGCTGCCCTGACAATGGAAACTCTACTGTGTCTGAAGCAAGGTAATTCAAATAGATACAATTGCTTATTCTTTGGTTAACTTTAAGCTGCTGGAGGAAGCCAGGATTTTTGAAAATGAATGATTAACAAACAATTACAATAATGTCTAACGATAAAAAAAAAAAAAATCATCACCTGCTTACCTGTTGATTAAAGTCTTGATAAACCCACTGTACTGTCTGAAATAATTCTGGGTTACTTTGTAACTCCACTTCTCAAGTATGGCAATGTCCTCCCACAGTCTGACCTGCTAGGATTGCCTGCTTTTTTTTTTTTTTTTGTCCCCAGTGAGGGTTTCCTATTTATTTTAGGAATTTTCGTTCTGTAAATATTTTCTAGTTTCCTCTCTGTTAAGTAGATTTTGATCTCAGGTGTGATTGCACTAAATTTAAGTCATTCCTTTTCTCTTATTAAGTGTTCCTAATGAACACAATTGGCCCATGTGATCATTCTTGGGAATATTTATACGTGGTATGAAAAATTTTCTTGCATGAATAGCCAGAACACACACTGAATGCTTTGAGGACTCAGCCAGGAGTTCCTCACAGCATTTAAAAGTGGTTTTCTGAGCTGGGAGGTCGTGGGTAGCAGTTGCCTGTATTTGGAAAGTAATAGAAAATGTAGCAATGCCTGTAGCTTCATTTATTCCCATCACCTCCACATAAATGTTTCCCTCACCTAATACTTCACAGCCCTACAGGACACATTTATTGTCTCAAATGTGTAGAGCTATAGCAGAATAAGGACTTAAATAAACCACAGGTGTGAAAAATTCCAACTGGCAACTTCAAACTAAACACCACGAAGCATAAAAAGGCACTTGTCAGAGGTGGAAGGAGCAGTTTGATTAAATCATTGCCTCAGCCCAGACATGTTGGGCCTAATTCTCCCCTCCCACCAGCTGACTCACATGGAGCGTGGGCAGTGGCACTGCTGTAAGACTGGAGTGGTGGCACTTGGACTCTGGAGCTCTCATTATGCCTGTCTGACACCACGGAGCTGAAATGTGCAGCTGAACAGATTTATGGTGCCGCGCTCGTCGGAGGTGAAGGACTGCTCCTACTCATGGTCTGGGATCACTAAACTGAGGCAGGGAGAATTTTAGTAGCCAACTTTGCCCCAGTGTTGAAAGCAACAAAACCTGCCTGAGCTGCTGGTGAGGCAGGCAAGAGATGGATCTTCCTTTAGCTGTGTTTTTCTTACTGCCAGTTGCCAGGGAGGAGCCAGGGTGGCATCTTTGTGAAGTACTGAAGTTGAAAGCTCTGCTGCCATCAAATTTTATGGCCCCATCATCTGTACCCTGTCACTTTGGTGTGTGTCTGTCCTCACCTGGAATCCCCTCCTGGCAAGAGTCTCTTGACATTTGCAATAGGGCAGGGCCAGGCAGTTGCAGAGTAAGCACCTCCTGCCTGCATGTCCCTCTCCTGATTTGACTTTTAGGGAAGTGTGGGAAATCCCTTTTTTGGGAACCCCCCTGAGTAGGGGGATTCTTCCTACAAAGTCCAGTTGAAAATGAGGTTGAAAATGATGAGCAAAGCCTGCAGCCTTTTCTTCAAGGTTATTTATTTCATCTTATCTTGAAGTTTGTGTGCCACCTGGCCCCAGGCTTAGCACATTGGAAAGCAGGAATGGCGAATGCCATGCAGTCAGAATCCAAGGCCTTTTAAGGACATTTGAGCCAATTAACTCTTAAAAACATACTATGCTTATCATTTTACACCGGCAATTACCATCTATTCTAACATGTAATTTTTACATCAAATCTATCCTACCAATCCTCTTGTGCTACCATCACAGCAGAAGATGAGGGAGAAGAAGGAGCAGGAGAACACGGGTAACCCCCCAGAATCATCCATCTTGCCTTCAACTACCTCCATTCTAAAAACCCAAAACTACAATGTTTCACCCTGTGACAAACTAAACTACCATTTATTTCAAACCTGTGTTACTCTTAATTCATCACTAAGTGTTGGTAGATTTTCCCATGGGTTAAAATCCAAGACAGTGCTTTCCTGGGGTCTCAGCCAGGGTCTCAGACCCCCCCAGGGCAGCTCGGAGAGTTCTCCACGTGCCCTGGACTCCAACAGGGAAGAGAAGGTATGGCAGCCAGGTTAGGCATGAAGCACAGAGCCCCCAGTGAGTAGGATGGAGAACAGAATCCTCCTTAGAAGTACATTTTAAAGACCATGACACAGGAAAGGGCTGGTGCTCTGGTGCTCTGGTCACCCCCCTTTCCAGCCTCAGCACAGCAGTGGCCAGCTGGAGAACATGGGTGCTGCATTGCTGCCTTCATGAGCAGGAAATATTGGAAGAGAGGGATTTTTTTAAAAAAGTGCGACATGCACCATTGCATAAGTGTTAACTTATTTGAAAAACATCGGCATGAATAGTTAGGATTACATTGCTTTGAGTACTACTGAGGAAAGTGTTTGCCATTTTTCTGTGTTAGTGAACGCCACGCGATCCACTTTATTCTTATGTTCATATTATTGCGGTTACAAGAGACAATTTGCAAATGCCTGGCTGCTTCATAAAAGCTAAAGTACTTGGACTCACAGCAGGTACTAATTTTGTGTGCATCTGCTGAGCTGTGCATGGCATCAACCTGTTTTTAATTACACCTGCATGTCAGGCTCCGAATGCATCTGTGAACAGGAAAGATGAAAGGTAGGCAGAACAGGATGTCATGTATTTCCCATCACCTTTCACTGGCTGGCTGCCCACAGAAGGAAGAGGAAATTCCCTTCTTTCATAGTGAAAATGTAAAGACCTACTAAGCTTTGCACTGCCAACAGCAAGGTGTAATCACTCCTTTAAGGAAGCATGCATGTGTTAACAGGGGTGAGCAGGGGAGCTCCAAATAGCTTTCCACACCTTCCCTACCACTGATCTGTAAAGGGCAATAAGTAGTTCTTGCTTTGTTATATTTTATTTGCATTGAAATGTGTAAGTTGGTTGACTTAATATCCCACCTTCATTGTGAAATATGTGAAAGCAGGAACCACCAGGCTTTTTCAATGGCTGAAGTAACAAAGACAAAAGTTAAACAACACTTCTCTCTTCTGTTATTTCACCCAAGTATAGAAAAAAATTGTTTATACAAAGTTTTACAAATAAAATAATTCAGACTACAGCTAGGGATGGCCATGACTCTTGAAACACTGGACAAGGTGATTCAAAAACTACTTCAGATAGAAGAAATGTTTTTCATGAAGCAATTCCCTGTGAATGAAAAATACTAAGCCATTTGTGGTTGCACCTTCAAGCCATTCCTTTAATTTATTCCTGTCATTTGGAATGTTTCTTTTTCTAATTGCATTAAAAATTGTGCACTTTAAAGGCTGCAGTGTGTGCCAAGAATGTGCATGTGCAGTCAGTGCATAAAACATGGGAACAAGGAAAGAACAATTGCATTTTTAGTTCTGGAATCTAGTCAGACTTTGAAAGCTACCTCAACTACTTTGCTTCAAAAACCAGCAATGAAAATCAATAATGGTAACACAAGTTTAAAAGATAAAGAATTTATTCACAAGCCCTTTCTATTTCAACATAAGTGCAAGTTGTCGAAACTTTTTCATCCTATTGCTTGTTCCTACAGTATTTCTCAGCAATTTGGGGTCTCTCAGTAGAACCTACATGAATTAACCAGTGATAAAATGCACCCATGAGATCTGGCAGGCTGAGGCTTGATTTTGTGTGCAGGTAACCTCAAGCCCCTTTCTTTGGTAACCAGGTCTGGGATCTGCAGAGTCCAGGTTGGTGCAGGAGGGTATCCATGCCTTGTGCCCAGGGTGGTCACCCCTCTGGCAGCTCCAGGGACAGGGGCTGGGGGAAAGTCCCTGGTGTCTGCCACAGTTACGGGAGAAGAAGGGATCAGGGCCAATGCATCTCACCACTTAATTTTCATGTCCAAGTTTTAATGAGTTTAGTCAGAAACCTTGGATACCGTAGACCTGAATTCCTGCTTTCCTCAGTCAGGCGCTGATCCAGTAGAAGCTGTGGTTGTAACTGCCCTGGCACCATCTTTGCTCTCCTGGAGCGTGATATGAAAAACAAAACAAAACAACTCCTTTTCAGTAGAGGGAAGGGCCTTTCAGTATATTTTGTATTTGAGGTGAGAGAAAGCAAAATAAACCAAAAATGAGGTTGAGATCCAAAGACTCCTGAAGGCCTCTGCCCCCAAGGTTTCCCTCCTTTGTAGCCCCATGATCCAAATATTCCCTGGATTTTTTGCATGCCTTTTCAATTTATGCCACCAGCTGTAATTTCAGTTTCACGGTAACCAGGCAAAATCTCAACATTTTCAGCAGGACCCTGCCAGGTTCTATTCTTTATGAGCCCTAAAGTTCACAGAGGTTGTACCTTTACCTCCTTCCATTGCTGCTGTGCAGATGCATTTATTTCTGAAGGGTAAAAGCTCATTGTTGGTTTTAAAGTTGTATCTTATTAACTTATTTCATCTGTCAGTGGTTGTAAGTCTTACATAACAGAATGCTTTTTTCTTCCTTGACTGAAACCTCAGTTTTAATACAACACTTTCTTTGTTACCTGAATACACTTTTCTTTTTGTGCACTTTTGTTCAGGCTGCAGGAATCCAGACAAACAAGTGTTAATTCCCCATGATGTTTTCCAGCTGACAGGCCTAATTGATTTGATTTCCACTGTTTTCACAAGTGACCCCCCTCAACCCGTCATCACCACTTCTTTTGATACCTGAGCTTTACTTTCTACTCTCACATTCCACTTCAACAACTAATAAAGAGCTTATTAGGAAGGAAGAAACTCATTATTTGTTTTCTAAACTCTGCTCCATGCACAGCAGATTCAGCGGGTTATAGCCCTGTATTATTAATCAATACAGAACATTTGCTTCTATTAGGTTACCAGCATCTTTTATTATCAGGCTGAGGGTAGGAACCTGTTTCTTTGTCTTCTGCTACCCACGCTCCAGCTAGGCTAGACAGAGATAAAAGACAGCTGAGTAATATTTTCCTGAGATCCCTGATGATGCACACAGATGGCCTGTAACAAATGAAATATGCAAGGTGACGGCTGGAGTTCTCCTCTCTCCAAGTTCAACTTTTACGGCTTAGAGAGTATTCCAGTCCTCACACCACAGCTTCATGGTAGAGAGAGATTTATTTTCTTATCTGTAGCAGGGTTTGTGAGTCTTTGCCTACCATGGCCATTAGTGGCTGCAGTAGGAAGTAGCCAAGTGCTCTCACTGTACTTCTGGCCTTATTAAAAAACAGCTGGGGAAAAAATGCATTGAAAAGAGCAGTGCAGCCATGTGGAGCTTGAGAAATCTAAAGAGAAGCACTGGAGAAGTTTGTTATCTACATGGAATGAAATACAAGGCTGAAGAATCCCATTAAGAGATGTAGCATATGTAAAAGCAAACAAACAATATCAAACACATATTAAGTCAAGGGAAAGATTACATGTTGGTAGCACAGAAAAAGAAAAGCCCTTTACAATAAAGTAAACACAGATCTGTTTACAATGCCTGAAAGAAACATTTTTATTTTTTTTTCTGGCCTATTGCTATGTCTTCTCTGTGACTGCCTTATCAGATAACAGTCCAGCTGGTGGCTGTGTCCATCAAATTCACTTTTGCTAATGTATTAAATAATCTGACCATAATGTCTGACTCTGAATCATAGTCTGCTGAGCAGGAATTCATTCAATTTGAACTGAACACAGTTTTAAACATGTAGCTCCTAACCTTCTTAACCCCTGGAGTCTCAGTTTAGTGGAAGATCATCTCAAAACAATCCAAGTATCTTCTGGAAGAATTTAAGAGTCAGAAAGTGACTTAGCTGTATTGAACTGCAGAACAGCACTGATAAAGCAGGGATTCATTGACTGCTTAGGCAGCCTGGACTCCAGAAACTTGGGAGCAGCTCATCACCTTCCCAATGTTCATGCCCTCAGGGCACAAAGATGTGGAAAGAAACCCCAAAATCCAAATTGAGCTGCTGCCTGGGAACTGTGGCCCTCTCAGGAGAGTTTTTTTCGTGTGTTGCTCCCCTGGGGAAGAGGTGGCTACAGACACTACGTGGCTGTGCAGAAAAGTGCTCTGCTATGGACACAGCCCACTCCTGAGGAATGCAAAGCACCTTCTTCCAATCCAGAGACAGAAGAGGACAGTGGACAGCTCCAGCCAAAAGAGGTGGCAGGCAGCCAGGGAATATGGGAGTGGAGAAATCCACAGCCCTGAGCCAGAATGGGACTCAGCCCCACTGGTTGTTGTGCCAGCAAGAACAAAGAGATGCTGCCCCATTAGGAGCTTGGGATGAAGGGGCAGTGAGAAGATACAACTGTGAGAAGATACTGTAGGAATCAAGTAGGACTATAAGCTATAACACACAGATGCTGAACAGAAGCAGATCTGGTGGCTCTGAGCGACTGGTGAATGGCACATGACCCTCACACCATGCTTGTCATGCCTTCAGAGTCTGATGGCAGGGAGTCCCACTTAAAGTTTCCAGATTTGTCCTTTCTGGGCTGCACTGAAGTATTTACATAGGTGTGTATCAATTTTGCAGCTTCAAACAATTACAGTGACAGTTTTTAAATAAATCAATACATTATGTATGCATATAAAGTTGACTGTATTTCTATATATAAACCTAAGCCATTTCCTGTCTATATGGAAAGTATGGGTATTGTCTGCTGTGTGAAAAAAAGGAAAAAAAAAGGATATGCTCCACTTTTTCCATTTATCGTCCAGAACATAGCCTCATATCAAACGATTTCTGATTGAAAACAGCCTCTTAATGCATTACAAGTAAAAATAACCCATTATTGTGTAATATATGATATACCCTTTCCTCTTTTAGGCAAAGCAGTGCCTGCAAATATGTCTAGACAGAGTGATGGAAAAGCACAAATTGGCCTCTAACTGTTGCCACCCACTTATCAGACAAACCTGGAAAAAAATTTAAGATATTACAGTCTCACTCGTTGCACGACACCCATAAGGCAGAAAATCTCTCTGAGGCTTCATGGCTTATTGCAAAGCATAAGTGTCAGAAACTTTGTGAACAGGAGCATGACTAACTTGCCTTCATGGCCTGATGAGAATTGCCAAGTGACTGAAGTAGGCCAGGGTGTCCTGTGAGCAATGGAATATCCCTTGTATGGAGAGTGTTCAAAGTCTCCTTCCCATGCTGCAGATGAATCAGTCACCTGCTGACACTGCAGACACGATCAGAATTCAGAATCTATTTGCCACATTTTGGAGGAAAGCTTTTAAGTCCTGACCTAATCCTTCTGCTCTGCACCTGATCATTTTTTAAAATCAGCTTTTTAACTCTCTTGAGTTTATGTCTGGTAATAAAGTTGTCTTGGACAAGGTTCTCTTTGTAAAAAGATCATTCTCCTCCTCTGGCACACCTCCCCACTGCCTTGTCATGGCAGGAAATCAACATCGTTTGTACTTGTACTGAGGAGTTTCAGGGTGCAGTGTACATTGTGGATAACTAACTGCCTTTGGGTTTAGCTGTTCTTTGGTTCTCCTCCTCACCTTTAGAAAAGAATGACAGGGTAACAATGCTAATGGAAAGAAAGAACTGCAGAAGGACAAGAGAAATCAATTGTTCAAGAGTTTCCATCTGATGCCACTTGTTTCCCACTTGCAAAATACTTTGTGTCTGTTATTCAGAATGTGTTAGTCTTCCCCATGGTGAAAAGAGAAATGGTGAATCAACAAAGTGGATGAGTTTTATATTAAAAGGGTGTGCTGGATGATGTTTATGCAGTTTGCAAGCACTTGCATATTTTCATCTGCGTATGTAGAAAGTGTTGGTGTGGAGGAAAGGTGATTGATGCTGGTCCCAGAGAAGTTACAGAAGCCTTGTCATATTTTCATGTTTGAAAACACAGTGGTGGTGAAAGCCAAGCAAGAGTTGGGACGTACAAGCCCTGTGTAGGAGTAGGGTACTGAAATTACACACTGCCACCTGCTTCAGACCCTTTTCGTTTTTGTTTTGTCTTCTTTGACTCCACAGTTGTGGAACTCCAGAAGGTAAGGGGTAAATGTGGGTGTCTCAAACACCAAGGGAGAATCCAAGCTTGGCAGGTGGTTTGTCTGGGTGGAACAAAAAACAAATAACTTTGCAGTCCTGTAATCTCTGAGTCAGCACTGAAGGAAAGGCTGTCTTATACACACATGTGCACAGTCCCCCTTATAGCACATATATGCAGACATATACACAGCTGAGATTACTAAACAGCACCTTTTTTCCCTTTTATTTTGGAAAGCCAGTATAGGGTTTCTCCCAATGGCACAAACAAGGGAAACAGCACACACAGAACGACCATCATTACCCAGACAAGCAAAATGCTGATGGACTTTGCAAACATCACAACAGTTTTGACACAGATGCCCCTGTAAATCGAGCCAAGCTGTTCACTGTGCACCCGAAATGGCCTTGTGTTCGAGCTACAAATTCACCTATTTGTGTAAGTGAGGTTGCAGCTGCAGCTTTGCTGTGGGGACAGGCAGAAACTCAACCCAGGCAGTAATCTGCAAGACAAACATCAGGAGGAAGCACTCTTCAGTTGAGCTTTGAAGTTACAGCCTCTCTACCAATGTGCTTTGGATTTGCTTCGCTATTTTTAAACCAGAAGAGAATGTCCAAGCCTCTGCCCAGCCCTCCCCTTATGTTTGGTGCACTTATCGAGGTTGGCATCCTGTTTGAGGCAGGAGATCAGTCAGGAAGTTTAACCAGGAGTCCAGATGCTGGTCTTGGAAAGGCTCATGCCAGAGCCAGGCTTCCACGCGTTTCAGCTGCCAAATTCCCTCCTCACAAATGTCCACAGTTCCTGGCTCTCACACTGGGGTAGTTAGAGGAAAAGCCTGAAGAAGAATGTTTTCTACTCTACAATTAACGGGGAGGAGCAGTGCCAGGGGAGCAATACTGCTGACATAGATTGGCATGCCTTGCATTGCAAGTTACTGTTTTCCAGCCAGAGAAAATTCTTGTTTGTCCATGAAGATTTTGTGATAGGACAGGCAGCACACTCCAGGCTCTGCCCTGAGGAAGGGAATTAGGCTGGGCTGCTTTCCCTTTACAGGTTGCACTGAAATATGAATGCCTACACACATTTATATGTTAGATAAATATTACAGTCCCTATCTCCCTGCACCATCCTAGGAAAGACACCAGTTTTTCAATAGATGCTTATCCTGTAGACCACGGCTTCTACGAAGCTGTGACTTTATTTTCCTTCAGGCTCCTGAAATCCCAATCCCATGGAAAGCTAGGACTGCACCTCAGGGTCTGTATAACAGAAAACTTCATATGCTAGGAATGCTTTTTTTTCCAAAATGGAACTTTGCTTAAGCAAATCAGTCTGTGATGCTCTTGCTGACAACTCTGTGGTGGGGAACACACCTGCCTCTTGCTGAAGGCTCTGAAGGGCTTTTCTTCAGTCACCCTGCTTGAAGCCTGGGGCTGCTTTTGGTGAGCACACACTACCTACTCATAAAAAACAACAGTGAAAAGCCAAACCTGCAAACAGGTGTACATGGTGATTTTAAGTCATGATTAATCATCATGCTTCAACTAATGTGTCCCCTAATTTCATACCACTGACATGAAGGTTTCTGAGACTGCAAGGATCTATGAGCACCAGCAGAATGGGGCATCATTTCCTTGGACCAAACCTAAGGGTCAGTAGAAAGCACTTTCTTGTCCCCTCCTGGGACAAGAAAGTGTGAGATTTCAAATCCACAGTCACATTAGCACTTTCCAGGACGTTAATACTTTTAACATGCTGAACCCAGGCGTCTTTTTTTTCCTTCTAATTTTAGATTACTCATTGAAATCTCTATTGCAACTGTGGACCATGAGTCCATAAAAGGTGATAGGGGTAGTGAACTCTTACAGATTCAGGTTTTGCCTGAGGCTTGATTTTGTTTCACAGGTCTCTCTCACATAACTCTGGGGTGTGTAGTTTGTTAGTTTTGGGCAAGGCTAGGGCTGAATTTCCAATTACAGCTTAGGAATATCCAAACAAGTAGGGAAAAAAAAAGATTATTCAATCTAACATGGATTCTTTTACCAGGAAGTGATAAAAGCAATGTGACAATTGTAATCACAAAAGGAATTGCTTCTAAAAGTTGTGAGCAGCTAAAAATACAGCAGAGAGGAGAAGGAGGAAGGATTTAGGACAAAAGCTGGAATTGAACCTTAAGCATAACAATGAGTATCTACATTTACTGTCATAAAGATCTTCTCATCAAAAGCATGTGCTAAAAGTCCCAGTGCACACAGCAAACGCTGCACTATTTTAACTGGTCTATTTTGGGCCCACTTCATAAGGAGCATTGGTCACTGTGGACTGTGGGACTCACTTTTTGCTCATATCTCTATAGGAGGAGACAGCACTTCTCACAAATGACAGTAAAGGCCAGGGTATTTCATCCAAGGTTTTATCTTTTGTTTAGTGGCATTTTGGCTTCAGTTTCACTATGCTGTTGACAAAGACATTTGAACATTTTTATTGATTCAGAAATCTGGGCATTAAGACTCATCTTTATAGTTCACTTAAAAGTAAATGTTTCAAAATTTAAAACTCCTCATGTAGCTCTTAAACTTTATTGGCTGAAGACTGAGTGCCGTAAAATGATTTTTTCTTCAGTAATGGAAGTTCTATTTTACAGAAAATGGTAACCATTAACTCTGCTTGCTGAGAGCAAATGAGCAAAATCAGACCTGCTCTATGAAAAGGAGGATTTGGTCACCATAATAAAAGTAAAAGTTTTTCATATCCTCTGTTTTCTCAAGACCTGCTCATTCCTCACTCCTGGGTTTTGCTACACAGTCATATGTTAACAGAGGAATCATTTTGCTCATTTTAAATGCAGCTGGAATGAAAAGGGAGACAGGCGGAAACAGGAATGAATGAAGGACAACTTGGAAAACAGTTTTTTCCTCTTCTTCCCTGTTGTGCTTGCATACTACCTGGAAGGAACTCAGGAGGTTATCCATGGTAGCATCAGCTCCATCCTTGTCCTTCCTGGCTGCTGTTTTTCTATTCTTAAAAGCATCCAGTCTGGAGGCCCAGAATTTCTCCAGTCAATCCATTACAGGGCTTCATCATCTTACTATCACAAAGGTTGGTTTTTTTTCCTTGGTGTCTAATAAGAATCTTCCCCATTCCAGCTGAAGCCTCTCTTTACCTCTCTATCTCACCACAGGATCTGTGTTCTGCTATTTGTAGTAATCCTCCAGATATTTAAAAACATTCTCAGCATTCACTCCTATCTCTTTTTCTTTACAGTAAGCAAATACAGTTTGCTCAGTCCTTCCCCCACAGGTAATTTTTGTTGTATCTGTGGGGATTGCAACAATGCTCTGGATCCTCATCAGATTATTAGCACCTTTCTCATGTGTTGTAACCAAACTGAACTAAATGGGGCTGGATTCATAGATAGACAAAACAATTACAGCACCCAGAGTCCTGTGCCTCCTGAGTGTCTTTTCTAGCACTGGTACTGGGTACACCACAGTCCCCAGACCCTGTGACCTGCATATGGCATCTGCATGATCCCAGGCATGCTCCAACAGCTCCTAGCACATACCTGGAATCCCTTCAAAGAGAACTAAAGGCCTTTTGCCTCCACTTTTTATAATGATGGTGTTTTCAGTGAGAACCAGGCCCTGAATTAATCTTTGTTTCCTTTTTCACTCCCAGACCTCACAAGGATGTGCCTTGTCACTTCTTGAGCTCCCCTTGTCTGCAGAACACAAAATTTTTCACACGAGGGAACAGCATGTGGGAAGGTTTGAGAATTCAGCAAGTTCTCCTCACATAAATCATCTAACATTTCTCACAGTGTCCTTCAGCTGCTCAAGAAGTTATTATCCCTGTCCTGCTTTACTGCATGCTATTCCTGCAGCTTTCTTGAGAAATTTTCTGTACTGAACACCGATGGAGCTACTTGGTCATCTGTGGCATCTTTGCCTCTGTCTCTAGGCTTGATGGAATTGTTGAGAAAATGGTTTTTGACAGTGGCTTCTTTTAACAGACTTGAGCCCCATCACAAAATACAACAGCTTCAAAATTGCATGGGCACTATCAGACACGTGCAATCACTGGAAGAAGGGAAAAAACAGTTGTGCACTGTCCCCCAGTGACCACTTTTCACATGTGTCTGTTCTCTCCCTCTGTCTGGCTGTAAAGTTTGGCTGCAGGAATTGATCTGAAGGGCTGGGAGGGAGCTGGCTGTGGCTGATGGAAGCGTTTGTGGGGGTAACAAAGTTGTGCTGTTCTGGGTGGATGCAGCTACAGAAAACTCAGGGTTCAGAATTTCAGGTTAGGGTGGGCTAGACACTCATACAATTTCTCAGAGGGAAAGGTAGAGGAAAGGGTAAATAAATGTCTTTGGACCATTTAGTAATAGTTGAACTTGTGTGATTGTGGAATGAAGGCAGGGCAGACAGGGTCTGAGCCTACTCAGACATGGGATGCTCCAGAATGCCTCTAAATCCACACAGAGTTGGCATTTTTGTGGCTGTACCCACCACTGACTGTCAACTGGCCTGAACTCAGCTCCTCTCTGACATTCAGGCTGTTCCTCAGCGTGGACATGGCCTAAAAGCAACTCTCATTGCTTCAGACATCCCTTAATTTTGTTCAGTCCTGGAGGTTAAATAACCAGGACGGTCAGAGTGCAGCTCATGGTGTGCTGACCACACAAGCAGACATGTGCAAGTAGACCAGAGAGCCACAAGAGCACAGACCTGGGACAGGATGGGTTGTTAAAATACTTATCCAACACGCTGGCAGGACTTTCCAGCTGTCGCTGGTGCTCACACATGTATTTAATGCTAGCTTTGAAATTTCTTCCAGAGCAGAACTCACACCCATGAAGTAGAGACGTATTTTGGGAGGGAATAAGACACTTGAGTGGTACCTCCCTCTTTTTCCTTTGGGATTCGCTGCTTCCAGCTCACCCCGGCCCTCCTTTGGAAGGCAGTCCTTGCTCCTGCTGTGCAAACCTGCCCGGCATGCCCCCTCAAAGCCCCAACCCTGCCACAGGAAGGGATGTCAAAGCCAATATTCTCCTCCCAGGATAACAGGAAAAAGAGCAGCCCTTCGCCTTGCATTTAAACTCCCTAAAATAAGTGTAATAAGCCTGAAAGAGCCTGGTGCGTGCGTGTCCGTGTGGGAGCAGGGAGCTGGCGGGGAGGTCTGAGTGACACGGGCGCGCACCTCCCTTCCTCGGCTGACCTGGGAGTCCCTCCCAAGGATCTCCCAGCACCCGCTCCCTCCCTGGCGGGATGGCATTCCCCTGCGAAGGAGTGATCGCATTACCCAGGCCCCTTGTGTAATTCTGGTTCCCAGCAATTGTTTTCTGGTGACCTTTTATTGTTAACAATTAGCGCTGGAGCTGGAGCACAACTAGGGTAAGCATATTTTACATCCTCCTCAAGCAAACAAAAAAGCTGGGTGGGCACGGTCTTGTTTCCTGGTTCACACCCATGACTCCTTTGTGTCTCAGATCTCCTCCCACCATGTGTCATAGTCAGCAAACCCACTCCCTTACCTTTTGGCTCCCAGATAGAGTGACGTCTTCGAGGGATGCGTAGGCATGCTCAGTGTATCCCATTATTTCGTTTCACATCCTATAAGAACACTGCCTCTCCCTAATACTCAGTCTTTCCCTATCCACGAGGCCAGAAATGTAAATCCCTTTGCAGCAGAGTGCAAAGAGTGAGTTTGAAGGATGGTTTCTATTTATTTAAATGTACAGTCTATAAACACCTCCCTCCTACGCTATGTTTTGGGTTCTTGCATGTATTTCCATACAGTAAATATCTTGACAGTTCCCTCTGCTCGACCTCAGTGATACACACACATCCCTGGAGGCACAAACACATCAACAGTCTGCTAATCTTCACAAGTAATAACATAGATTTTTCTTCTCTCACCTCACTTTATTAAGCTACAGTTGGGGAGAAAAGGTGTAGTTGGCGGCCTGCTCCAAACCAGTTGTGGTGATCCAGGGATATGCCCAGTTCCTGAGCTGAGGACCCTTCCCAGATGTGTACTTTGCCAGTAAGTCTTTTATCTTTCCTGTGGGGAAGAAGGGAAGATGGGGAGGCAAAAGATCAGGGAAAGACGCTCCAATCTAATCTTGTTTCCTGCATTATGGTGTGTGCGTGTGAGGGGGTGTGAGATGGGGGGACACTACATTAATCAAATCGTGATTCTTTTAGGGTACAATAGGCAATTAAAAACAACAACTTGAATTTCTCCTGCAGTCCGTTGGCAGCTAACGCACAACTCATTCTTTCTGCGGATAGCTTTACTTAGCAGGTGTGTGCCACGACTAATGAAGCCATCTCTCCGCTAATTCCAGACCTTTTGGGAAGGAGCCCGGCTGCAGCTCCCTGCATGGCCCTCCCCTCCTCGCAGCCTCCTTATGGCCACCCTGCAGGTCCCTCCCACTGCCTGCGCTGTGCTCGGGAAAAGTGTGAGAAAATATTTCCTCCCTCAAATCTGCTTTCAGGAGAGCGCTGCCTCGCAATGACATTTAAGGACAGATTTTTCTGGGGCACTTCTCATTTTATCCGGAAGGTTTGAAAGCCGCTGCCTTGGCAATCTTGCCTGCTCCTCGGTGGCATGTTATCTGATCTCTCCGTAGCCACTGGCTGCGGGGAGAGGCACGCGTTTCGCCGGTAAAGTCATAGTTAAACTAAACATTAAACTGTCCAAGAACTGACTTCCTCGACAGCTCTGATTCAGGCTCCCAAAAATGCTCTGCACAGTGAATCACGCTTCCTTCTGGAAATGACAGAACTTCCTCATCATGGTGTTCTAACTTGCCCTTTCCTCGTCTCCGGTGCTATCAGGAAAGGATTGAATTGCATGCCACATTTTTTTCCGTGGTCGGCAGGGAGATGCATCCTTTTTGAAGGGGAAGAATTTCTATGAGTCAAAGGATGACAAACTGAAAATTAGTACCAGCCGCAGAAATAAATGACAAACAACAACATAAAGCCCAGTAGAGGTGGCCAGTGGGTGTTTATTGGCTATTTGCCTTTCTGGCAACTTGAGTAGCCTAACAATTGAAAGGCAAAACTTGCTTTTCACCGCTGAAAGTAGGAACAAAGTTGAAACTGCAGTATTATCTCTCTGGTTATCTTTCCTGTGCTTGGTTTGACAGGTCTTGTCTGCTTGCAGGTCAGGTAAGGTGGGGCAGTGCATGAAAAGTCCCAGAGTCCATCCCAGCCCTGAAGGACACACAGTCAGGGTGTGGGGAGGGGGAGGATAAAGGACAGTGCTTTTTGGGGCTTGTTCCAGTCAGACTCACACAGCAGACTGGTTCATGGGCATTGTGGTGACAGCAATTTAGAGACAGTTTGATGCACAGGACTCTGAAATCAAAACAACAGCCTCCTGCTTCACCCCCACACCCTGCAAACCTCTATAAGTGCTGAACAACAGGGAGTTGGGGTAAACACCTGACCATATGGTAAATGATGATTTGCACTGGAAATCAGAATTTTTTACAGCTCTTTTTGATTTGCATGCAAAATTTTAACTCCCCCCAAACCAGTACAGGTGAAAGCCCAAGATGCACTGTCATTATTAGTTGCCAGGCTCTGGGCATTCCTGGGATAAAATCCTGTCCCAAACCAAATCACTGGCAAAATCCCAAAGGAATAGATTTTCAACCTCAGTTAGACATAATATCGTGGGACTGGACATTAAAAACTTGAGAGTGGTTGAATGGAAATATAGGGGCAATTACTGTGCTTTCCTTAGAACAAACTTACCTTCTTTCCCAAGCTATATTCCATAATCAGCAAAGCACTATGTACTTAATAGGGAAGAATAGTAAACAATACCAAAATATGTAAACTTTCATGCATTTTATGCAGATGAAATGAATTTTTTCAAGGTTAATTTAGGAGCATTTATTGCCTTTGAGACTTAAGTTTATATTTCTGCCCTTTGCATTGTCCCTGAGAAATGGTATTGTTTGTGTATTGACATTTCATTATTTCAATGTGGTTCACACTTGCTGTTCATAGCAGATGAAATACATTAGAAAGAGGCATGAAGAAAAGAAACAAAATAGATATTTAATGCATCTGAGCCTGTTTGGGGTTCCATGTTGCACCAAGTAGGCTTAGAGCACACCTAAGGTGGAAGTCAGGGAATGTAGAAGTGGAAGAAAACTCCTGAACCATCAAATTCAGTCACAGGTAGCACAAACATAGAGTACTTTTCATAAGTGGGTCAAATTCTACCTGAAGTCAACTTGTTGCTTCTAGAAAAGCTACCCCATGCCTTACTCCTCCAAGTTATCTTTTTCTGATTTCCCCCACATGCTTCTTTATGGCCAGAACAATCTTTGTGGCGTGTGTTTTAACTCAAAACCCACTAGTAACAATAATCCACCACTCAAATATAACTCTTCCAGGCAGCAGCTGATTCAATCACAGGAGTAAAAAAATATTCTTAGTAACAGCTAACAGTCAGGTCCTTCAAATGCATGTATTAGAGAGTAGGGTAGCACACAGAACAAAAGTACCTGCTCATTCTTGACCCTCAAACCATGATCCCTTAGCAGACTGATGTGGAGCTGCAAGGCAGGGGGATAGGTACTGAATCCCAAGGACTGATCATGCTCAGCAGTTTTGCAATCAGATAGGACCTTGCCAGTTTGCTGACTCATTTCCTTTGGTCCCTCAGATGCAAAAATGAGAGGTCTCATCCCACTGCCACTGTACAGGGTATGCCTCATCGATGGAGTCCAAACCAAAGCAATCTGAATCTAATGGGAAAATTCACACATCAAAAGTATGTAGACTCATGGAAATGTAATTGAAACAACACGCAGAAAGGACATTTTGTTTTTTTAAAATTTCATTAGTTTGAAAACTGTAGCATTAATGCAGAAAGGCTTATTTTAAACCACAAAGAGAGCTGTGGGAATTAGAAATTATCTATTTTCAGCAGCAAAGTCTGTTGCATTTTTTTGTTCATCTGTCTTTCAGATGAGAATTTTAGCCCAAATTTTGTGCAGCTGTTGGCAAAGCTCCCCTTGACTGCAGTGGAAGAGGCCGATTGCTCATGTTTGCAAGATTCTTCAGATGTCTTCTGTCACACAACAAGCACATGCAAAAAGAACTTGTTCATGTTGGATAGGCTGCAACACAAGACCAAGGTCTCATTCCCAGGAAAGGGAAGGCTTGGTTTACAGGAGGGTGCAAATCTTCCATGGACAGGAGAACACCAGGGTTAAAGGGGCATTTTGAACAGGGGAAAAAGCAACAGAGCAGTACCAGGTCTTGTCTCTGTGGCTGCAAACCAGAGAACATGAAGGCAGCAGTGGTGGCCAGGAGAAGTTTTGGAGTTGGAGAAGCCAGGCTGGAGTGGGGAGTGGAGGACATACTCCCAGCATCAAAATGTCTCTTATAGCTCTGTTGGGTCATAAAATGCTCTGTGTTTGGGTTGGTTGTACAGCACACTGTACTTATCAATGGTGACATTCATGAATGTAGCTGCACACAGTGATTATGGATTATGGGAGCCTGTTCACTCTGCTACCACCTCCCTTCATATCTGTGAATACCACAGTGAGTAGAAAAATACCATAAAAATTCTCAGGAAGGATTTTCTCAAAGTGCAAGCCTGGAAAAGGAATAATGCAGCTCCTCTGTGAATGGCACAAGAAGCCGTGAGCTATCTTCAGAAAAACTGTCCAAATCAAAACTGCAAAACTTTCCCATCACTTCCAGTCCACAAAGCGATCTCTCTTTTCTCCTACAGATCCACCTGTGTAGGAACACATAACCAGGGTTATGAGCCCTCTTTCCAAACAACTCCTCCCCCTGCCCACCCCCTTTTCTTCTGCCCTGTCCACATGCACACGTTTTGGCTCTTTGCTCTCCAGCTTATGGACAGACTGACTGCCCTTGCACAGGTGGAAAACAAAGTTTTCCAGGGCCAGCAGGGCTTCTCCATGCCCAGACAGCTGCTGCCACCCATGGAGACTCAGGGAAGAAGCTCCTGCCAACCCAGAGCTCCTCCTGACTATCAGGGTGCTGCTGATTCCTTGGCTGTGGACTCATCCACTGCAGCCCTGTGATTCCCCAGCAGCTCTGCAGGGCTGGAGCAGGTCACCACGTGCCTTCAGAGGGCTGTGGTTGTAACTGTGTGTGCTCCTGGTGACTCACTAGGAGGTCACCAAATGAACCAGATCCTGAGCCCTCAGAAACTCTGCCAGCCCTGTGCAAATGGGAGAAAAGGGAGGAAGGAAGTTCTGTTGTTGCATTTTTTCATGGTGATCAGTGCTGAGTCAAAAAAAGGGCTCCAGGATTAGAGGGGGAAAGCTAAAATTATTAGAGAAATAGGATTTAAAAAGGATAAGACAGCTGGATAGGAGTGGGAGCCCAAAAGACACCATATTCTTCTCACTGTAGATGATGGTTGTGAGAAAAATCAGAGAAGCGAGTGACAAGTGGGTGGTGATAGTCTTCACTGCTTGAGTATGACCTGCTTTTTTTCTCATCCTGACCTCTCACTAATCCAACCAATTATTCCCTGTGAGAAGACAGGGGGAGAAGGCAATATTGGGCAGGTCCAGTGGAGTCTGCTCTCCCTAAGGAATGCCTCTGGAGCGAGGGGGTGGATTTCTGCTCAGCCTTCCTTGAGCTGTTCTCAGTCACTTGTACTGACGTGGAGCTGGTGGGCTCCACAAAGGCCCAAGCTGCTGACCAAGGTGTTCCCTACCTTAAGCAGAGCTAAAACTCAGACAGACTGCAAGCTTGGGTGAACTTACAGCCCTTTGCCAAGGTAAAATTGCCAGGTTTTACACACTAGAACTAAGGAAAAATAACTCCAGTATAACATGATTGCTCTTCTAATAATGTGTGTTAACTGCTTTGCTGGAGAAGTGAGCAGCTGTACCAGAAGTACCAGAAAATTACTGGCTACATGGTTTTTCACATAGGATGCAGGACAGGCTCATATTATATAGGATGTTCACCAATTCCAGTAATACATCAAATATATGCCCAGAAGTTAGTTTTTGAGATAATTACATTTTAGGCAAGAATCCTTTCAAAATATTTCCTCAGGCAACCAGTAGCATAGGGCTGAAGAGTTTATCTTGGTTAATTCTGACTGATTTAAAAGGAAAAAGATTGTGGGGATCAGCTCATTAGCAGTTGTAAACTGGTGCTGGTCCAGCAACCTAAATAAACTTCTGAGTTCATAAACTGGCTGGAGGGAGTCTGGCCCTATTCTGCAACTATTTAATCCCACAGTATGGTCAGGGTTTTACCCCACTGTACTGGCAAGAAACAGTTTGGTTTGAATGAAGAAATACTTGATGTTTTTCAGCTCTCTCTTATTGTCAAGTTGCTGAAGTCCAAACACTGCTTATGATCCTCTGTATGGTCAGTGCTTGACATCTACTAGAATGGATTTCTCAAGGTGGTAGATGAGACTGATGTAGAAATGTTAATTTTTGTGTCTACACCTATTAAATAAATGTCCTGCTTCTGGGCAATGGCTTGGCCCTATATACCTTTTCTATGGATATTATTTTCTGCACATTTTCCAAATCTATTAATACAGTGGAAACTATGTAAGATCTTTAATGCCAAATGTTTTGCTTAGACTGTGTTTCCTCCAGTTGACTGGGAAAGGAAAAGTGGGATAAAGAGCTGCTAGTAAAACAATTTCCAGGATTGCCTGTTTTCCTTGCTTGTAAAAAGGTTCACTTCAATTTAATGTTAGTTACTAATGAATGCTCAGCATACAAGACTAGTGCCTTGATTTATGCTCCCTTGTGATATACTTTTGGCAATTGTCCAAAATGGTTTTTTTTTCCCTTAGTGCTTCATTGATTAGCAGGGATGCAAATTGGTAAAAGAAATAAATTGATATTGAGAAGTCAGAAATGGTACATTTGGTGTATCCAGTTTGTACATGCAAATTTGTATTCCTAAAATGCATCATCCTTTTGAAAGGCAGCCTTGCTAAGTCTGTATTTATGAATGTTAATTACAGAGGCAAAGCTCATGACTTTAGAGTCTGATGTGATTTTGGTAATTTAAAAAGGAATTAAACCATTTAATTATTTTTGAAGAATGTAAAACAGCCCTCCAAAATTTCTAGCACTTGTTATGTACAGAAGAAATCTTCTGAAATTGGCATAGCCAAGCTTGAATTAGTGTGATGTAAAAAAAATAATTAATAAAGACACACTTCAAGAACTTTTCTTCACCTCTATCAGCCTGTGAGAACCTGACTCATCATTCACTCAGAACTACCATATTGCTGTAACTCTTTCAAAAGTCATTCTTTCTTTTATTGGGAGGTGCCTCTTCCAAAATAGTTAAATAATATTATATGCCAGAGATTGCCACAAATAACTTTCCTCTTTGCAAATAGCTATTGCTACAATTATTGCCAATGCCAGCACAGCACAGTAAAAATACCCTCTGTCACAATGATCCCTATTCAGAGTCCAGTGGAAACCTAAACTGCCCCAGGAGGCTGCTGCCACTGGGGACCACATTCTCAAGAAGACAAAAGTGGTGTGCTCTTTGGGAGCCATGCAAAATGAAAAAGCTGTGGATATTTTATATACAGCCCCATATGTGCAATGGAGGGGACGGCTGGCTGGGAAGATGCCTGTGTAGGCTGGAAAGGAATTCTGAAATTAAAAGAAAAGACAGCACAACCTGGACAACACTAAAGTTACAGGGCACTGCTGCCTGATGAGGCAACGAGGACTGGCCACAGATGAATCTGTGTTTGTGCATACAGAAGTAGGGTTGGGACTCCTAAATGCCTGGACTCTTCATGGCTTTGTTTTTATTTTCAGTTTTCATGCTAACTGTGGCACATATAGAATTATTTTAACATACAACATAAGAATTTTTATTTGTCTGAATTATAAAGCACCATATGTGAATGCATCTGTTCTTCACTGTGTTACATTTATTATTTGTACTATGGTGGGGCCTCAAGTTTCCACCTCAGATCAGGGTTCCAACTTGCTAGGCAATGCACAAACATATAATGGGAAACACTCCCTTTATTGAGAAAAACATATTCTAAATTGACAAAAACAGCTCAGGGTGGGAAAGGAAAACAGCCAGAGCACCGTTCCATGGCAGCTTAACCTCATCTAAAATGAAGCTGCCACGGTCCTGCACCTCCAATCCAGAACTCCAATTGCCCATCCAGTGGCTTAAACTGGCTCACTATTTGAGTAACTCCACTCCAGTAAGAAGAAGAGCAACACTGATCTGAAACCAGTCCCCTCTTTCCTTTAGTAAGGTCTGTTTAGCAGAGTTAGGTCCCTGAAGTTTTTCCCAGAGCTTCATGACAGGCACCAGTGCTGGTACAAAGGAAGGGCCATGGCAGAACAGTGGAAGAGCAAAAGCTGGTCCCTAGGCTGGCATAAGCTGCTGTGGAAGCTGACAAGAAGAAGTAGGACACCCAGGGTTGGAGAGGTCAGACACAGAGTAAAAAAAAACTCTGGCACTTGCTAGCAAGGAGAGTTTTCTCAACTCCACTTTGTCCAATTTTTCCCACTTCTTCTCCATGTGGGCATTTTTGCACACACACACAGACACAGAGGCCCACACAGTGGTCCAGAGGGTGAGGAGCAGCCTAAGATGGTCAGCACTTCTGGATCTTCAGAGCAGAAGGCTCCTGGGGCTATGCTGAGTTCACCAGGCCATGGTCAGGAGATCCTATTTATGAACCCTTTGATGTTAAGTGATATGTCACTAACAAGCAGTGTGCATTACATATGCTCATGCCACAGAAAAACAACAGGAATGGTTTTCATCCTCAGATCCGTGTGTGCTTTCTGCTCCTTTCATTTTCAATTTGCACTCTTGTTTTTAAAAGTCCACTGGGGCTTGCTCCATCTCAGCATTTGGTTTCCTTCTTTGTCCTCCTACTGCAATCTGTTACCTCTTGTTATCTACCATTATGCCTTTCTTTACTCCTTTATGTGGTTTCTCATGGTTGCTGCTGCCCCTAGGAACAAGCTGCCTGCCTCTGAGGGCATATCTTATTTATTTATTTTTTAAAAGAAAAATTCTCATTTGAAAACACATGTTTTTCCTGTATTTATGATGCAAAATTGTTCTGTCCTTCTCTGCTATGGGCCATGAAGAATGCCTGCTTTAATTTACCCTACATGCTGTGCTGTTCATTCTTCTTGTCTGTAATTTATGCCACATACTGTGCACTCCCTTGTATTATACAACATAAAGTTGCCAGATGGGTGAGTGCAATGCATGCTTTACAATGAAGGCTTTTACCCAACTGCTTAATCCAAAGCTGCAGAAGAAGCCAACTCAAAAAAAGAAAGAGCATTTGAAAATATACCCAAACAGGTCAGTGGTTATTATGTGGGGCTAACACTCTGAGAACACTTGCTAATTAGCATATCATGTTTTCAACTTCTCCTTGACATTTATTTTTTCCTGGTTGATTTTCATGGAGTGTGATAGCAAAAGATGGAGCCAACAGCAGAGCATTAGTGGTAAAGAAAGATATTTGATCCTAAACCAGGAGCAGTCACTTTTTAGAATGAACTTGTGCCCAGCACCTGGAGACTTGTGACCAGTGGGTCAGTTTGGCAGCACACTTTGCCAGGGTATGGGGGATTCTGTAGAAGATGCTCAGCATAAGGGAGGGATTGTTGTTCTTGATGTCTTGCATTCCTTTCCTGGCAAAGGCCATATTATATCTCCTCAGGGTTTATTTTATGCAGTGTGTGCTGATTAAAAGGAGCTCCTGCTGCCAGGCACCACTGCTGTACACCCTGCATGGTTCCTGAGGTTCCTGACTGCTGTGGCCACTGCTTAGCTCTCATCTTCCTTCCCCCTGTCCCATCTCCAGGAGGGCTACATCCAGCTGCTGATCTGTAAAATTTGCTCTGCTGTTGCTGCACTTGACCACTATACTGGGTTTGTGTGGCCAGGTTTTGGAAGCAGGGGGGCTGCAGGGGTGGTTTCTGTGAGAAGCTTCTGGAAGATTCCCCCATGTCCAGCAGAGCCAATCCCTGACAGCTCCAGGATGGACCCGCTGCTGGCCAGGGCTGGGCCAGTTAGAAAAGGTGGCAACACCTCTGGGATAAATTCAAGAAGGAAAAAGTGACTGTGCAGCTGTGACTGCAGGCAGGGAAGAGCAGGATGAGGATCTGTGAGAGGAGCAGCCCTGCAGACACCAAGGTCAGTGCAGAGGGAGGGCAGGAGCTGCTCCAGGGGCTGGAGCTGAGATTCCCCTGCAGCCCAGGTGAGCCCAGGGGGGATGGCTGTGCCCTGCAGCCCCTGGGGGCACAGGGGCAGAGATCCACCTGCAGCCCCTGCAGGAGACCCAGGATGGAGCACGGGGATGCTGAGAGGAGGCTGGGAGGCCCTGGGAGGTCTGTCCTGGAGCAGGGTCCTGGCAGGGACCTGCAGAGCTGTGGAGAGAGGAGCCCACCCTGGAGCAGGTTTCCTGGCAGGACCTGTGACCCTGTGGGGGACCCACCCTGGAGCAGGCTGTGCCTGAGGGACTGACCCCGTGGAAGAGTGACCCACATGGCAGCAATTTGTGGAGAACTCTTTCCCATGAGTTCAACGCACATTGGAGAAGCTCATGGAGAATGGTCTCCCCTGGGAAGGATCCCATGTTGGAGCAGTGGCAGGAACAATGTGTGATAAACTGACTGAAAATCCCATTCCACATCTCCCTGTACCACTGGAGGGGAGAAGGTAGAGCTGGGAATGAGGGAGGGGTGGGGGCAAGGTATTTTTAAGGTCTTATTTTACTTGTCATTATCCTGCTCTGCTTTTGTTAGTAATAAATTCACTTATTATCTCTAACTTGAGTCTGCTTTGCCCATGGTGGTATTTGGTGAGTGATCTCTCCCTGTCCTTATCTCAACTCATCAACCTTCATTACATTTTCTCTCCCCTGTCCCACTGCAGGAGAGGGTGACAAAGTGGCTTTGGTGGGTGTCTGGCATCCAGCCAGGATCAACTTTCCATAACCAGGCTACTCAAGGGTGCATCCCTGCAGTGCTTGGGAACTGGTTTGTACCTGGAGAGAGCTGGTGTGGCCACAGAGGGCCAGCCCTACCACCTACCAAGGGACTACATGAGAACTTATGTAACATTTTGTGGGGGAAGCAGGGATATCCTGGGTCTGGGCTCTCTGGAAGCTGACAGAAACTCTGCAAGTGTTGGCTGTGAAACAAGGCCTTCTTCCCACACCCTGATGTGCTCAGAGAGGCTGTGGTTGCTGACACCAGCAAGAAGCAAGGTGGCTTAGCTCAGCCAGCACTCCAGCAAAAGGAAAGGCTGGAAGTAACCATGCATTTCAGGTGGGCTATTGGAAACCAGGCTGGGATTGCTAAACAGATGGTGTCACACTAAGCTTCAGCACCACCACTCCCTGAGATGAGTGTTTTCAGAGAAAAACGTGAGGATGGGGAGAAAAATATGTTAGAGTGTGACAGAATCCTACTGTGTTATGGAAGGGCCAGTGGGAGGAAGGGAGATGTGGAATGAATCTATCTACATAGTAAAGTGAAGGCACAGCATGCCTGTGCCAGCCAGCACTGAAGGCAGCAATGAAGATGTACCAGCACGGGCTTTTAGCACATTGTTCACCATCAGAATGCAAGTTCTCATCATTCTGCTCTGGTGGCAGCTTGTGCTGCAGCCTGTGTGCCTCGTCTCAGTGTCCTTGCAACTCTGGGCAGGGAGCTCGAGCCACGTGGCCAAGCTAATGCACACCCCAGGAACACCTCAGCAGGAAAGGTGCTGCATGGAGCAAGGACAAAGAGCTGCCAAGAGGAGCTGGATGCTCTAAGTGTAGACAAAAATTATTTTGTGAGCTCACAACAAAGAAGTGAAGGTGCCAGGGCCATGATTTGGCTTCTGCTTTAGCTGTCCACTTACCAAGGCTGAAGCTGATAAATGCACCTATTGCATACCCAGAGCTAGACTCTGTTTTTCAAATGGTTCCTCCAGTCCCACCTGGTGCAACCTTAATTGCTTTAGTTACGAAATTGGCACCAGAAAGATGAAGAGTGAAAAAAAAATCATATTGCTCATGCTAAAGGAGCAAATGTATCATGAGAGGGCAAGGTTGGAGCTGTGAACAACTTTTATGCTCTCCTATGCTGAGTGACACATCACTGGGCACACACCTTCTAAGAACACAGAGTGTTCAGAGGTATTCCAAGACCATTTCATTATCACTTACATTCAAATGTTTTAATTGTAAGTCACAGAGCAAAGCTCACCAGCATAGGTATTTGGCATTTCAAGTTTCCTTCTCAATTTTTTAAAAAATCTTCACCTCTCCGGAAGATGATGGATTGTGCTTTTACTCCAGATTACTAAAAAAACCCCAAAACATGAAGAGTTTGTCTCTGATACAATGAATTTCCTATTGACACTAAACTGGCAGTGTAATGTAACTGACAAGTGCATTTCACACTTAGTTTAACATGCCTTAAAACAATCAGGTTAAAGGACCGAGAGTAAGCGCAGATGTCTAAAATAGCTACTGATATTTCCCTTTCCTTTCTATAAGGCTTGACTTTCTAATAATCAACCCATTTCTCCCATGCATTTTCATGCGCTTCACTGAGTTGGACACAATCCAGACATTGACTGACTGTGCTTTACAGCACTTGCTAAGTTTCTATTCCTTCTAGAGGAAAAAGAAAATCAAGAAAGAGAAACTTTGTGTGATAGTGCCTGAAAAAGGTATTACATCACGGGCCCTGAAAATAACCAATATGAGCCTGTTTGTCATGGGTTTATTTCCCCTTTCTATTTGACTGCCATCAATGAGCCATGTCAGTACAGCCAGAACAGGAGCTTCCTCTCTAAGGTTATGTATCCATGTGTCTGCACATATATTTAGCTTCTGTTCAGGGCTTAACTTTCACTCCATAACTTTCTTTTGCAGCTCAGTTGTGTTATTTGGGAATCAGATGCCACTGGAATGATTTGCTGTTAGTGAACCTCTGATGCTCGTCCCACATCACAGTGCTTCAAGAGCAAGAAATTGGAGCAGTGTTTGCCAAGTGCCAAAATTAAAATCTCTTTTTCTGGGATTCTCTAAACACTTCACTGCCTCTCACAGTCAAAAATTCTGCACTGTGTCAGATGCTCCTGAATTGGCATTTCCCAGGGTAAAGCATGCTGGAAGATCCCAGACACGGCAGGGGCAGTGAGAACAAAACCTCTTTGGAGCTCTTGGCTCCCTTCACGAGGCCTGCTCTGAGATCTCGTGCAATGTTTTGCTTCTCTGTTGTAGTGGTCTGAGGACAGTGTGTCTCCTCCAAGCTTTTCATTCTTTTGGTTTGGGTGTTTGCACTGTCTTCAGGAAGGATTGAGGTTATGTTCATTTTTATATCATTAGGACATAGTTTTCAAGAGAGAAATCTGTCATATGGTGGGAGAGGGAAGGACACACACTGCCTTATTCAAGATTAAAAGCTTCTGTTAATATGACTAAGAATTAGTCACATACCTGGGACAGGGTTCTGTATTAGACTCAAAATTCATGTGAAAGGAACATCCATAGTTTTGGCAGGGGTGGGTATTCAGTGCATTTTTCAGGGATGAAACTCAGAAGTACAGAGAAGGTCAGTTTAACCTTGTGGTTGTGGTTATGAATGAGCAAGGAAGTTTAAATTACACTGAAGGATAGCTCCTTTAGTCACAGGAGCCCATAGTGCACTCTAGATCCTTCATAAGTAAATGTGAACACTTTGTGTTTTTACAGCAATAAGCAAAATGCTAAGACACAATGATTAGACTGTTCTTCTTTAGCTTTGCTGATGGTGAAGTTCCTTATTGGCTGCTGAAGATTACAGCTATGGAGCAGGCTATAAACAGAACAGCCAGGCATTTTTCACAAGTGTAATACAGTGGGCTTTTAGCAGAGCTCTCTCCTGCTTCCTCATCATTTTAAATGACAAGCATCAGGCACAAGAGAAAAAGCTAATTACATTTGTGTTTAATCCATCCAAGCGCTCATTCAAAATAGGATGAATTGTTTCACATGTCTGGCTGAATCCAGCAAAAGAAGTGGGTTCCTTCACAAGTAACTGATACATCATGCACATGGATTGCTTGGACATTGATCTCTGCAGTTTTTCCTGTGAACTTTTCTATTTTAGACTTGTGAACACTCATGGCTAAGATTCCCTGCTGTACTGCTGCAGGTTCACCTTGGGATCACCTACACCTCTGATTATTCCTGCTGCTTCCAAAACCCATCTCTTGCCCCACTGCAGCTGACACTGCAGGTCTGCCCCACAAAATGCCTGCTCAGAGAAATCCCCAGATGTGGTTTAGAGCTGCTCTCTGCCACTCCCATGCCCTGGTGCTTTGCTGGCTGATGCTGGGTGACTGTACGTGCCTGCTCAGCAATACTGGGACCATCCACACCTCCTGGGGTTCCTCTGTCAACTTCTTCTAAATTGTTCCAGGAGCCTTGGGCTGACTCACTGAAGACCTCTTAAGTGAATAATAGGACATTTCCCACTGCTTTACCTGGCATCTGCTTTCATTAAGTAACATTAAATTTTTCCTTAGTAATTTAATCAGAATTTTGAAAAGCCTGAAGTCAGTGATGCTCCTACTGATTTATGCTACCAGCTGTAACAAAGATCTGAATCAGACCTTTAATCTTTATTAACCAGGTGATTAACTACAAAATTACCTTCTGGGAGTAAGAGCAGATATCCAAGATATGTTTACCAAAACTTTGGTAGAAAACACACTTGTGTTTCAAATGACACCTCATATTATAGGTGGAAATTTACCAAAGCATGTAACTGTACAACATTGAAATGCTGGGGGCCAAGCTTTAATAAATAATGTGCAAAAAAAGGCCTTTTGTGAAGAGAAACTGCACTTCAGGCATATTCTTATTATTACTTAAGCCTAAAGTCAACCAAAAGAGAAAACTCTCACTGCCAACTGTGACAGACTGCAGCACTGCACTAACAGGAAGGCTATTTTAGTTCTGAATTGGGAACTGGATTACTTATTCAAACAGTAGTTTTCAAAACTGCAAGACTGTGTTCTTGTTCCCTTTGCAGCACGTTTCCAACTGTATCCTATTCACTGCACACTTTCAAAGGATTGTACCTCTGCTATATATACACACACACAGCACCTTGGCTTCTGAAATTGGTTTCCCCCAATTTCTGGCTGGTTTGAACAACCATGACTTGTTTCCCATGCATCTATTTCAATAACATCCCATGCAGCTTGGACTGGGCTTCACATCAGCCTTCAGAACAGTGCCAGGAAAAAGACAATATTTCCGAGCTACAGAAATCCACTTAGCATGGATGTCACAGTCAGGTTCCTGCTACAGCACCACAGATACCTTAGAGATTTCCAGGAGCTTTGGGTTTCCTTCCTGGGTTTGCTGAAGGCACTGGGAGTTGTGCTACCAACTTCCTAATGAGTGGTGCATCTTGAATAACCAGTATAGACATTCCTCCTGAGGAGAAGGAAAGTATTCTGCTGCTGAAGAAAATCCTTTTACTAAAGGATCTTCGTTTATGCAAAAAAGAAAAAAAAAGAAAAAGAAAAAAAGAGAAAAAAGTTGCAATAGGACATAAGATAATCAGTAGAGAGGTAATTTAGATGCTGCTTTACAAGGCAAATATTAAAGGTGCTTTTGCCATCTGAGCTGAAGCTGGGAGCAGGATGAGGTGTGAGGGTAGTGGGACACAGTCTTCTTTGAACCTCTTGGATGGCAAGGGCAGCCAGCCAGTTCTTCCCAGCTGCTGGAGAGGTCTAGGTGCTTTCTCTCCATAGGGAGGATGTATTCCCCCACATCAGGGGAAATATGGTCATGCCCTGGAAGAGCAACAGATAAAATTCCACTCACATAACACAACACACTCCAGTGAAGGCTGTTGCCACAGGTATTTCAGTATCAGTAGAACAGAGGGCACTGAAGCTGGGCAGCCTTGGCATGATGGAAATTGCCTGTTTGATGGGTCCATGGCTGGAGATCCAAAGCCCTCCTTGGTCTTCCACTGCCCTGCCTTGCCAGGGTTGTCCTTGGGGGAGAGTTGTGCTGCACTGAAATGAAATTTGACTTGCACATTACTTGTTCAGACAAACGAGGAGTACAAATGACTCATCATTTCCCTACTTTGTTTTGCCTGTTAGGCAGCCATCAGCATTTACATCACAATTGATCATAAAAGAGAGAACCGATGTAGCAGTTCCAGCCTCACCCCTTGTGAGTTACTACAGGAAATTTGCAGTCCTCCCCCAAATTCTCCACCTTAATGTCCTCACTTTGAATATTCAAGGAGAAAATATTTTGAGGGCTCTACATTTCTAGGCATTTCTTGCCTGGGACTTTTTCTGTTCAGTGGTATTCTTTGGCTTACCAGTCCTTATTCTCAGTTTTGGGGGAATAACAAACATGTTGATGTGCTGTGATGGGCAGACTAGCACACACACACACACAAAGTTTATAAAAACTGAACCAATGTAGACAGAAACCTCAATGCACAGGCACAAATGTTCTTTCATGCTCCTTCAACCTGACCCAAGGGCTCCAACTACAGCATCATTCTGCAGCCAAGTGGCACCAAGTGGTACAAAGATGGCACAGAGGAGTGAGACAACAAATTAGCCTTAATTGCAGCAGTTTACCAAGGTCAGCTGCATAACCCTGGCTGCATTTCACCTTGTTTTTGTCCTGTCTGCTAGAACCATCCTGTTCAGTGAGCTGCAGCCAAAGCACAGGGAGACCACAGTAAGGCCTCAGAAACTTTCTGGGTTTGGCAGTGCCAGAGCTGGAGCTGCAGAATGCTCTGCCCTCCTTGGTCAGCACAGACTGCTGTAGCTCCCCCTCTTATTTTGGGAAAAGAAAATTCAGTGGTGAACACAACCTAAACAATCTGGATGTTAACTCAGTTTGGAGTGGCAGGAGGCAGGGGATGAGGGACTGATTTGCAGCCCACAGACACAAGAAGCCCTGTATGCATTTCATACTGTGCTGTAAAAACAGTCTGACTGCAGCCCCCTCTGTAAAAATCTTGCCTCATTTCTTTGCCTCACTATGTCTCTCAATACATTTTAAGGTAAATTGTTATAGTTTGAAGTTGTTTTTTTTTTTTTTTTTCTTTTCATCTCTCAGAAGGGAAAGGAAAAAAAAGGCTTGTTCCTGATTTACAATCCCAAGGGCTCAAAGCATGATTTTCTTCAAAAGTTCCACTTGAGAGATTTTGTGTTAAGAAGACTACAGGTGCCAGTATTTTAATGCATGTACTGTACAGGACTTAAGTGCTGGTTATCCTGTGCAGATGTTCCTCAGCTTCCCCCCCTGACACACAGCACACGTGCATTAGTGATATCTGGATGAATAAATATGTGCACAGCCACACCACAGGAGCACTGCACTTGATTTTTCTGAAGGCACCCAATTTGTCAAGAAACCCAGAAGAAGCTGACAGAAAGTGCCAGCATCTTGCCACAAACAGCAGGTGAGGAGGGAAAGAGAAACTCTGGTCAGAATGAGAAATCCCAGCAGCAGTTTTGCCTTATGTCAACGATGAGTTGGTGCCTTGAGAATATCCCTGTTCAGGAGAGGCACAAGAAAAAGATTAAAAGGGACAGAAGGCATCAGACCTAAAGTAGAAAAGTAGATGTCAGAGAAACTGGAGATGTCTGGAAATCATATGATTTATTAATAGTGTTAAATAAAGCCAGGTCTGGAGCAGGGTTGAGTGGACAATGAGCCCCTGTTATGGACGGTGTCACAATCCATGTCTTTGTTAAACTGTGACTTGGGACACCTGGCTTGGAGCTGTCTCAGCAGGCTCCTGCAGACTCTGGAGTGTCCATCCCCATCTCCTTCCCTCTCACCTCCAGCCAGCATTCCTGGTATCCCCTGGGCAGACTCACTGCCATCTCTCCCCAGTGCTCTAGTAAAATGTTTGGGAGCTACTGAGCAAAACAGAGGTGCAAGTGAAGCACCAGGAGCCTGTCCTTGACTTTTGTGACTGTGAGCAGTAAAATATGATAATGCTACAAGTGACAATGCATTTCTGTGCATTTGCTACTGTATTTTTTCCTAATTAAACAAAACATTTAATTAAATGTGTGAAAAAAGGCATTTTACTAATTTTCTATCACAAATGATCACTGCCTGTACTGAATGGCTTTGGATAAAAGCCACTAAAGAAAAGAAAAAAAATTGTGTGTGGGCAATGCTGTAATATTCCATCCTTGGGTTTGCTTCCTCTTCTTTTTTAATTTTTTTTTTCTTTGAACAGCAAAAATTTAGCATTTTCTTTTCCTTAAATAATCCTTCTTGCTGTTGGGACGACTCCCTTTTAAGGCCAGCTTTTTGCTCAGAGGGAATGTTGACTGCACTTATAAACACCCACTTCCTAGGGTTTAGAATAGTAACAGCAACATAACCTGAACTATAGTTTCAGCAGTATGCAGCAAACACATTCAGGCTAAGGCTGGCCTACCAGCTTTTTCAGAAATGCTTCAGAAGTGCTGGCAATGCCACTGGGTTTTTATTTGCTATCCTCACAAATTCACATCTTTGAAAACCTCCCAACTTTCACCTTTCTTCTTTGTAATCTTGTGGTTCTTCCATCTCCTAAATACATAGTGAGAGTTTTTGGATGGGGCAGTGAACACTGAGGCAGGAAAATGCTGCCCTCTTTATAACTCAGGGATTTTAGGTGGGTGCAAACTGTGATCATGAGGAAGATTTCCAAGAACTACGCTGAGGACCAGATTTCACCATATGTGTATTCTGCCCAAAATAACCACTTTATCTCCAGGGAAGGTTGCAAAAAAGCCTAATGACTTTTCAGCTGCTAGACTGTCATCCTCAGTGTAGTTCACTGAAACCTGGTTAATTAGCCTTGTACTTTGGAAAAAGATCTGGTGCAACATCACTAAAATAATTCCCACTTCAACGCTGCGCACTGCAAAAGTCCAAGATCAGACATCAGAACTACAACCTCCAGAAGTACCAGTGACTTCCAAATATACCCTGGGGTTCTATGGCATTAACAGAGCCAGGGAACAATAGTGGTGTCTGATCTTTACTGGCCTCACAGGTTACTGCAGATACCTCAGCCTTTCCAGTCATGCAGGTTTGGAATTGCTACCTGGTATTTAAGCTGTTGCCTGTGCATTTGTGCCACCTCTCAATATTTCACACCGTGACTCCCCTTTGCCTGGAGCAGGATGTGTAATTCCAGTGCTGCACCAGCTGAGCAGATCCCAAGGGACTGATGCTGAACTTGTTCATGTGGTGATAAATTAGGAGCAACTGCAGTGCTGCTGGTGACACTGAAACACACAAGCCCAGACTCGGGTTCTTCATACCTATTGCAGGGTTTGGTTTCTCAGTGGATGGCTGGAAGGCTAAATGTAAAATGATCCACCCCCACCCTCCTGAAAAAAAAAACACCAAAAACCAAACCCAAGAACATTTAAAAAAACTAAAACAAAACCCCAACACATGGAAACACATCAAAAATGCGTAGGGATAGGGGGAGGGAGAATCCTTGCTGAACACAAAACAATCTTGTGCCAAATGAGTTGTCATGGCTTTACTATAACATTCCCACAAAGAGGAACAGAATTTTCTTTATTGTGAAATCTTGGTTGTGAGTCTTGCTGCTCCTGGGAAAAGTCATATGTCAGAATAGAACAGTGTTTCCAAATATGACTAGTCTGAGCAGATAAACAATGAATGTCAACACAGCACTCAAGGAAGTATCTAACTGTGGTTAAATCCCTTTCTGAGAGTTTATATTCCTGTTCTGGGAGTATTACACATAATGAACACCCATAGAGGTACTAGCCTTTGTACACCAGACCCTAATAAACTCCAGTTGGGAGTTCCTGGAGTCCCAGTAGTGGAAAGCCAAAGCACCAACTGTGTCTGAGAACACCCTGCAGCATTATCTGCTGAGGTCTGAACTTTATATTCCATTTTCTTGAGACTGGTGTGTAAGAGTCGGACAAAATTAATACTGTTGTTCACTTAGGTTTTTTAACTGACTAAAAATCTGATGAATTTTCAGGTTTAGTCTCTTGTATCTCCCACATTGGGGTGGGGGGGGGGGGGAACAGTCCTACTCCCACTTTCATTGTTCTGGAGCAGGGACTAAGTAGCAAAGTTCAGAGAACCATGAGAAAGCAGAAGGAAAGATTCCAGTCCCGTGCCCTCTCTCATTACAAACACTGGGACCAAGTTCATCTTGTCCTTTAACAGCATGAAAACAAAATGCACTCTTAGGAGGAGGTCCTTGAGAAGCAAGACATCATTGTAACAGCCCTGCTCCTAGGGCTGCTGCATCCAGGAGCTCTTTAATCAACATTTAAGGAGCAGGTTTCCTACCTCAAGCCATCCTTTATTTCAGTCCTGTCGACCTTGACCACCAAATCACTGCTGTATGAACTTCCACTTCTTTGAAGCAGAGCAATGTTACTTTATTAGGGGAATGCACCCCCCTGCTGCCCATCAGTCTAAAAATTAGGGGTCAGGACAATCCACAGGTAATAAATTTGGCTCTCCCACTTCCTTGGGTTATATTCATATTTATATAGGCTGTGCCAGTAAAGACAAGAACTCTCTCTTCTGGATCAGCACTCAAAGCCTTCCAAAACTCAGATCCTCTCCTCTGCCTTCCAGCTTCTCTTAAATAAAGACAGCAATGACTTTCAGTTCTCTGCAGGTTTTTCCCTCAGGGCTGAGCAGCAGCTCAGGAGATGCTGCATTTCAGACTTCTGTTCCAATCTGATTTTCACATGGAGATGGGGGGAGAAAAACTGGCTTTAATTTCACTATGCCCCAACTTTGCATCTGCAAAATAGGGATGTTACAGGGAAGATGACACACTTACAACATGTATTCTGGACAGCAACTTTCTTTTGTGGCCCCACAACACAGCAGAAGTTTGAATCCAAGAGAACACATTAAATCACACTGTCCTTGTTGTTAGGGGAGAACTGAAGGGAGTTTGGCCACTGGAATGGTTTTGTTTTTCGTAACACTGCTAAACACAAAGAAACCCAGGAGCTTGGCAGCCTATTCTACCATGTAAATCCATGTCTTTCTAAATTACCAGACAGTTCACTTGAGGTCAAAATCCCCCATGAAAATTTGGCCTCTAAAATACCTCCTAACCAGTACCTCAAATCTTTTTTTTTTAAGCATTATTCACCATAGGTGAAGGAAAAAATGGAGGTACCACCAGCCTTTGAGAGGAGCATAAAAGTTTCAGGGGACAGATAATGAGGCCAATGTAGCAATAACTGAGAGCAGTTAAAACAAAATCCATCAGCAGCCAAGTCACACCCAGGGTGACTGTCACAGCCAGGAGGAATTGGGTGGCAGAAAGGATCAGGAACCTTCTGCAGAGCTCTGCATTTTGGCCTGTTCAACAACAGGTAGGGCTCACTCTCACATCTTTAGCCAGCTAATGTGTCTGTAAGTAAATAGAGGGAGGCATTAGGAAGGGTTTTTGCAATTCCTAATCCCACACCTCATGAGTCAGTTCTGTAGCAACCATGACAAACGCTGCCACGGTGCTTTGCAGCAGTTGCCTGGGCTCACAGAGGTTACAAAAGGCAGTGGCAGGTTTGTTTACTTTCACATTCATTCACTTTTGGGCTTATTCGTTGCTGCAGCTACAAAGTTTGGTAGTTTTGGCTGTGCTGCTGTGATTGTAATGTCTCTTATGTGGATGTTTTGCATGTAATTGCAGTTATCCAGAGTTACCTCATTGCTCCAAGGAAGTGTAGGAGACACTCTGCTGTGTGAAGTCCATGAAACAGAGGAGGTGCACCCAAGGAAAGAACAGCAGCTCCTGGTCTCAGCATACACAGTTCAGGTGTGATATTCTTCTCAAAACAGGCTCAGCCCACCTGCCTAGACTATACAAGCAACCAGGGAACACTCACAGGCAAACAGGAAGAAAAATACTTGAAATGTCTTGTATAACCCATATGTCCAGTGGAACAGTATACTGAATTTCTAGAGGTGGGGGAAGAGAAGGTGCAGATCCAATCCTTACTTCTACAAAAAAAAAGAGGTTAAAAAAAAGGGAAAGTTTCCTACAGTCTTCATCAACCCTTCCCTCACATCTTCATGACACCTGCCCCCTCTAAAATCCTCAGCACCTACCCAGTCAGTGGTCAGCCAGCCTTGGAGCACAGGAAAATTACCTACCTAATCATTCAGTCCAGATTCCTTCAGAACTCTGCACTCTAAAGAAAAATAAGCTTTAAATGTTATCACCATAATGAACAAATCGATATTATAAGCGTGCCCCCTTGCAATTCACTTCTCTTTCTGGAATTAGTGTGAAGTATTTCAGAAGATACTGTTTTCTTGTAGCTAAAAGGAACTGGAGATTCACCATATTAGTGATTCTGCAAGTGTCTTTAGAAGAGAGAATTAACACCTACAGCAGGCAACATGATTGACTTGCATCACAGCACCACTACCTTTCAGGAGCTTGACAGACACTAATTTTGGAAAGGTGTTTTGCATGGAAGACAGGCATTCAGAGCACATGGAAAATTAAATACATGCGGCTGTTACTTAGCAACCTACAGAACAAGACTTTCAGAGCAGATAGAAAAATCACCAACTTGAAAAGATAAAGTTTGCTAACGTGTAGGAGCAGCAACTGCTCTTCAAAGCCTTTGAACTAAAACTCGCTGCTGTACACAGAGAGGCAGTCAGAGCCACACCACTGCCTTAGAGCAGGCTCCTAAAACAATTCAGCATTTTCTCTGAGCTACAACTAGGAGCTGTAAAGCCACGCAGCAGGAGAAAAATGCCAGTGTTAAACTGGATTCTCAAGGCTTTCCACAGTTTTGGTTAACTGCTTTTAAGAGTAGCTGGCCAGGCACAGGACAGATTCAGAAATTGCAGGGCTCTCCAAAGCCAAGGACCACTTGAGCTGAACACCTCTTTAGCAGAGCTTTGTTTTGCAAACACCCACAACCAAGGTCTCGTTTTTCAGTTTATTGTACAAAACAACACATCACGGTAGAAAGAACCCCACAGGCAGACAGGCTCTGCAGCACTGAATGCCAGCAGTTTGCTACAGGATTTGTGCTCTGTGAGAGGCTCAGAGACACCTGACAAAGGAGCCAGGGCTGTTCATCTTGCCCACATCTCCAGTTCAGGAGACCAGTGGGAGATTTACAGAGCAAAAATGCATGAGCACACCAACATCATTCAAGTCAGACACCAAAGCACGTTGTGAAGAGGGTACTTCTGGTTGAGGAGTCTCAGGTGTGTTTATGCCTTTGGAAAATGCTCACTCCTGCTGAGGGGAAGAAAATGTGCCCGCTGGAAGGTCTCCAAAAGACTGCTCTAAAACCCTCAACACCTTCCTTCTGCCCTGACCTTCCACAGGTAGCTTTTCAGGGAATTCCTTTGTGCTGAGTGGAGCTGGGAAAACAGCCACAGCCACACAGTCCCCAAAAGCAGCTGTGCACAAGACACAAAATCTGCTCAGTTACCCAGGACAGCAACAGAAGTCCAAATTACAGGTTTCCATAGTTTAATTACAAGCCACCTATCCAACGGATGGAGCTCTCCCATTAGGAATGGCTGTTCACACTTTTGGGCAATTAAAGCAACCTATTCATTATTCTGTTCTACAAAAATCAAAGTTTTGGGTTTTGGTGTCCCTGCCTCAGGTTTTATATTGGTTCTTGCCATTTCAGAAACTTAATGATTGCAGGGTTGTTTGGATTTTTTCTTTAAGAAACTTACAGAATGTGTTTTTTTGCTATGTACAGACATGGAAGACTATGCTGCAAGTACACCAATGTTGGGTTAAATGTATCCTCTCAATCTTGATTTGCATAGAAAGAATAAACACAGCAAAGAAAACAAAGCTTAGAGTCTACAGAAGTATTTGTCACAGAATAGAGAAATAGTAGGCAGCGAGGCTTTCCTAGCAGTTATCTGGAGCCAGAAAGTAAAAATATTGTTCTTCCTGCTATTAAGATTTAAATAGATATTCAAGTCAATTCTAAAAGCAAGTCAGAGGATGGGAAGAAATATCAGTGTGGGAAGATATTACATAAACTGAGATGCAACTGAAAATAGAAAATTAGGAAAGTACTGTGATCCTCTTCAATGTACAGGTCAAACAGACCCAACTGCCACTATTATCTTAGTTCCCATTATTTGCTTGGGCAGGAAAGAGGGGGCATTTGTGGGAAATCAAGTCTGAATGCCAAACTCCAAGCTCTGCATGTTGAAGGGACATAACCAAGACTTTTAGCAGCTATGTTCTCACTATTTACTGCCTTCAATACCATCCTGCCAGGGGAGCAGGCACATCTTCCACTATCCCAAGCTGCTCCAGAGCTTCGTCCAAGCTGGTTTTGAACATTTCCAGGGATGGGGCACCCAAAACTTCTCTGTGCCAGGGCCTCCCCATCCTCACAGCAAACAGAGACAGCTCTGGCCAGGCAGGAGCCCTGCTCTCACTTTTCTGTCTGAGAGACAACATTCACCTCAGCCAGGGCTCACACTGAGCATCACAGCAGAGAAACATCATGAAAATACAGCCATGGGTGGTGTTGGGAGTGAGAGCACCAGGGCAAACCCTGAGAACCTCACTAAGGTTGAACAAGTGGAAAATGTCACGTTGCAGGATCCAGTTTCTTTCACTGAAGCTGAAGGAGAACTTCTGGCTGCAGTTTAACCAGGAGTAGTAAAGGCACCCTCAGCAGGGGAGAGGAAGGGAAGAGTCATGCACTTATGCCAGTTTCACTGAAATCCAATCAGAAGGAGCAAAAAACTAAAAAAAAAAGGGGAAAAAAAATCACAGTAGGAAGAGTAACCACTTTTCCATGCTTCCATGAGCTATGCTAGACACTGAAAACAAAGTAAGAAGCACCCACTAAGGTAACAGAGGAAAGTGTGTGGAGTTTTTTCTTTTTTTAAAAAAATATTTTATTTTAAAGGTGTCCATATACAAAACCAAGTAGCATGACCGAAAAATAAGAGGAACCAGAAGTACCTGCCCACAAAGGGGATTTCAACATGGTAAAGTTTAACTGAAACACAGTGGGGAAGTGAAACTGAATAGGAGAGGGGTTTGATGCTAAGCATTAGGTTCATCTGCTCTTCAATTCTTTATGGTGTTTGTCATATACAGTGTTGGGGCAGAGGTACCTTATTCTGACAAGAGCTCTCAATGGTCGAG
Organism: Aegithalos caudatus; assembly: GCA_013389925.1. Taxonomy (NCBI): domain Eukaryota; kingdom Metazoa; phylum Chordata; class Aves; order Passeriformes; family Aegithalidae; genus Aegithalos; species Aegithalos caudatus. Next base: position 275,144 of record WEIU01004035.1, read on the forward strand.
GTGAGCACCCATAAACAGAGGAGCAAAGCAATGCTATAAAAGCTGCTGATAACCTTAATGCTGCTGAAGCTAAATGAGCCACAAAAACACTGCAGAGAATAACTTATTACCAGTTTTAGGAATGCTGTGCATATGCTGGTCAGGACTCAGGAGGTTATATGGAATGAAACATCAGTAAAATCTCTGAGAATGTGCCAGTTAATTTAAAAAAAGACTCAGCTATATCAAAGTCCCAAGCAAATTCTGCAATACCAGAGATGCAGATACCAACAGACTGGCACTGAGGAAAACAACATAAAGCAAATGATAAATACCTGTTCAGACTTAACAAGCACTTTTCAAAGCTATCTAGACAATCACAGTCATTTCAATAGGGAGTGATTAGTCGTGCCAACTACTGGCTGTTGGTAATTGTCTGTACATTTTTACTTAAGGTACAAATGCATAAGTGAGTGTGCATTTTTTGAGAACAGTCAGGCTGACAAGTATTGGGGAGCTGTCTACATTAGACATTGTAATGAACAGCTTTATAGTCCCTCTATATGTCCTAACAACTTGGTGAAAACCTAAGTTTGATGTAAAAAAAACAAGAAAAGACACAGTTCTTTGCATGAGAATTTTTATTTTTTTTTTAAACAAAATACAGAGTTTTTAACAGGAGCCCTTCAGCCTCCTGAGCATTGCCCTTCCAGAGGAAGGGTTCTGGATGCCTGCTGATCTAAAACCACCTTTGTAAAGTCCAGACAGGCTCAGCCAAACCATCCATTCCTTCACAGCTCTCCTGATTTCCGTGGGGAAATGGCACAGAGCTCACCAGGGAAGGGTTAACAGCACAGACATGTGATGTAGAAGCTTCCCCATTTACTGCTGTCACTGCAGACCTGGTCTGGAAGGACAACAGTCCCCTGCTATTCCAGGTCTAATGTTCTCAAACTGAAACTGGCCCTTTTTCTCACTGCATGGCTGGATATGCTGCACAAATGAAGCATATTAGGTTTGGGGCCACTAAATAACAACAGATCCAGCTCAAGTCAGCACTCAAGACATTATCTTATTCCTCCCCAGTTATTTCTAGGCACTTTCTGTATATAAGGCATGCTATACACAGCTTACTTAAAAAAAAAAACAACAAAAAACAACAAAACACACCAAGTCAGGCCTATAAATAGCTCCCCACTATTCCCTTCTCCAAAATTCACACACATATATAGCTTTCCATCTGAAGATTTTTGAAAAAAAAAAGTGAAGCACCATTACCAAGGGAAACTAATGGTTACTCAGAGAGCAGGCATTAGCTTCTGCCTGACATCTGCTCATGCTCAGGTGTCTCCACACTTCTGTTCCTTGAAGTTTTATCCTCTTAACTAATTTCAGATCTACCCCATCTCCAAGCTCTAGTTGACACCAGCTGTATCCCTTGTGTGAGAAGAGAGGGGAAGGCAGCAACTGGACATGGATTGCACTGTCTTCCTCAGAGACATAAGGGAGGTGACTTGACAAAAAAAAAAAAAAAAAAAAAAAAAAAAAAAAAAAAAATTGTAGATAACCCTCCACTTTGTATTTCCAGGCAGCTGGAAACCCAGCAGACAATGTAGCTGTTGCTTAACAAACACAGAAATCTACATTGTATGCCAGGTTCATGCCCCAAACCTGGACAGTCTTCACACAGAACTGACAAAAACCAGCTGTGCACACCCAGTGTGGTTTCCTCCACTAACACACTGTAGGTATGCAATCAGCAAAGGTGCTTCAACACCTTCCCTTTGCAGGAGAGGTTAAAGATCATTCACTGGGAAAAGTGAAGTCCAGCTATCTTCTTAGCTCAAATTTGCAAATATTCTCATCAGTTTTGACTACTGTGAACCCCATGATTAGGCTACAGAAAAGGCTGTTGCTTTCCAATCCACAACATCCAGGTATTTAATCTGATTCCCACTGTGAAGCAGATCCAACAGATATCCAATCCTTTCTTTGGGGCCACACCTCAGGCGTGAACTTGTTCTCACTGTGAACTTGTTCTGCACCCAGGAGAGAAGACACAAATCCAACAAAAAGTCTAGACAGGAGGTAGGAGATGTCATCAGAGACCCAGTAGCCAGATGTAGCTGCTGATTGTAAAGACAGAATCTACACTGACTACTGAGCGACTGATGGGCAGCTACAGGTTCTGGGGTTGATTGATGCACAGCATTAATCCAAAACGACCTGCAGAAACAATCAGGGGAAAAAATATAAATTAAAGTCAGTATGTGAAAGTTCTGTAGATTAGCCTTCATAAAGAATTTTCCAGCATCGGTATCACACGGAGTTCTTGTGGACAAGCAAAACAAAAGTGTGTTGCCAGAACAGTCACCTCAGGTATGCAGTCATTGGCTTTTAGAGTTAAATAGTACTCAGGAGTGTTCCTACATCTTTATTCTGAAATAAACTGTTTCATCCCCATGAATTACTAAAGACCTTCCCCCAAAAAGCAAATAACAAGAACAGCTCACAAATGTGAAGTAGAATAATAGCAGAACCAAAGTCATGTTAAGTTTCTTCTTAATCCTCCAACAATAGTGTACAAAATGACATGAAAAAACCCATGAATTATGCAAAACCAGGCTGTTCTTAGTCTGTCAGAAAGGGCATTCAGTAAATAAAAGTGATTTTATAAGCACAGAGGCAATCCTGGAATGGGAAACCATATTCCACATTGCAGTGGGGAAAAAAGTACAACTCCTGTGTAATTCAGCAGAGATGAGGAAAGACACTTAGGAGTCAGTTTCTATTAGAAATCAATCCAGCACATCAAGTCTTTGCATAAAAAAACTCCAATTCATGGTGTTTTGAAATTCTTCTATCTCTGTTGTTAAATGAAGAAATCCTGGCTCTTCTGTGCCAGCTCAGGAACTACCCCAGCACATCTGATAAAAATCCCAGTGGATGCATGCCCAGCTTGGCCTTCCAGTGGTGGCTGAAATGTAATTCCAGGTAACTCCTTCAAGTCTTGTACGTGTTAAGATTTTCATTGCAGGAAATGTCATTATTGGGTAAAAACAAAAAATGCCCATCAAGTTAGAACTGCTCATAAAATATTTCAAGTATTTGTTTAAATAAAACATTTATCTGGGAACTGGGAAGACTTTCAACTTCAATGACAGAGTATTTTAATAGCCATCAGCCTGCCAAGTTTTTTATTTTCTTCTTCTTTTTAAAACACAGAACCATAACCGACTGTAAGAATTTTTATGTATTTTAAATAATTTATTTTTTGGAGCACTTTTACCACTAATGTTTGATTAGATTATAGCAGCATCAGCAGTGATTCAAGACTGGTCAATTGCAAAGGAAATAAGAGAACAGCTTGCTGTCAGATACTTCTGGAAGAGAGTCGTAGTCTCTATGCCCCCCACTGAAATAGAATCATGCATGCACTGCTGAATTTTTTTTCCACAACAGGGTTTCACAAATAGCATTTATAAATGATGAAGACACATTATTTATCCCCTGTACAGTACCTGTGCCAGCCTCTGGAGCTTGCAGAACAGGGGGGTTTCCCAGGAATAGGTACCAGAGGCACCAAGCTGGGAACTGAACACAGGCACTCCTCTGCTGGAGCACTCACCTCAGGGATTTGCACAACTCATTCACTGCAAACCTGTCCACTTCTCCCTTTTTCTGTGGGCAATAATTTCACCCTTCCCTGGCTTCAAAGACAAGCCAACATAACCCACAGCCACCATGCTGCAGCCTAAAGCAAAAGCCATTTCCACCCTCAGAGCACACCATTCCCAGCTCCCCTCTCAGCCAGGGCCTAAAGGATCATCACTCCTGAAACAAAGAGATTTTTCCACCACAGGCACTTTGGGCTTGGGGCCACTGAGAGGAAATTTCTCCCCCCCCATCCTCAGTCAAGCAGGTTCTGGAACAAGCCAGAGAAAGCACAGTCACTTTGTGTCTTCAAGGAGAGGCCAAGAGGCTCAGACAGCAGCTTCCACCAGACTCCTGGTGGTACAAATGTTACTTTTAAATTAGAAATTTTTATTTTAATTTTAATGAAAAAACTTTTGATTTGTTACATGATCAACTACTGTGTTGTTTGTGAGTTTTAGCCAGAGCCCCAGCAACTTTAAGAGGAAAAGTGAGGTGATGGGATGAGCAGAGCCTCAAACCCAGATGTCACCCTCTGTTTCAGGGCAGGTGATGCTGAGGGACAGCTGCTGAGTAGTTTTGTAAGAACCCCCAGACTTCTGAAGTTCCCCCAGACCTCTAAAGGTGTGCATTGCACTCAATTTTATCCCAGCCCTAACCAGGCCAGCAGGAAACACTCCAACCCTTCAGATGAAAAAGGGTTGGGTGCGTTCAAACCCAGAGCTCCTGCAGGAAGGGAAAGGGAAGAGGGGTTTGTGAATACCTCAGAGATGCAGGAGCTCTCTGCACATATGTAACCTGAAGCCTCAAGCTGTACCATAATCCTGAGCAGTGCCTGGGTTTGGTATTTGTGCAGACAGGAGTCTCACTGCTTCATGAAAGCAAGAAATACCAAGTTACTGAAAAAAACTCCACCATCTGTCATCGTCTAAATCCAGCAGGCAAAGCTTTTGACACTGGTGAACTGTTCTAATATAAAGGTTTATTGCAAAAAAAAAAAAAAAAAAAAAAAAAAAAAAAAAGCAACTGAGCCCATCACAATATCATGCTAAAATTAGAAAAAAAAAACCCCTACTGGATGTGTGCTGTGCATTAAATACAAAGGCAGGTGACTAGAAAACTTGTAAATCACCTCCTGACACTCACACCTTTACTTGCTGAATCAAGGCATGCTTAATATGATTGAATGATCTTCAAGTGCATCAATCAGGGCAAGAAACACAAGAGAAGCATAGGCCACCATTCTTTTTCTGGTTTGGATTAAACAACTTCCAAAATCAAATGTGTAGATGTGGAATTGATAGGAAAGGGAACAATGAGGAACAACATCAAACAGCTCTGCTGTGAGAGTCACATAGTGGGCTAATACATTCTAAGCACAGGATGGCACTAACAAGCATTAAAATCCATAATAAAGGGGGGGAAGCTATTCAGTACAAATGTTTTGGTGGGTGGGGAAAAGAAGAAGGGAAATACCAATTGCTTTTGTTTGGACAGTAGCTCTTCCCATGAAATTACTGAATTTGGCAAAATATTTTTGTCCTGGACAGCTCAGCCACAGGTGTCAAGTGAACTGAACACAAAGAAATAAGTGCCATTTTACTGGTCTGTTTAGAATCCATACTGTGATATTTACAAGTGGGAAGCTGGATGTTTTTAAATTTTTTTTTTTTTTCTTTTAAAAATCAATACCTGGATGCCGGCTTCAGTAACTTCCCAAACAAAAGCAAGCCAGCATCCCTGCAAGTCCAGAGCTGACAGTTTCAGTGAGATTTAATAAAGCCATCACCAAGGACAGCCAAAACACATAATTTAGTGCATTGGCACTGCAGTTGAAGAAATATTTCCCCATGCTTAATGCACAACACAATGGAATTTCAGCATTTACCAAGCATGCCAAGAACTTCTAATTACCTAATACGAACTTAGGCAAAGAGCCATTCTGTCTTAAGTTCTGAATTCAGTAAAACAGATCAGTGCATTGTTTCAAGCAAGTAGGCACAGAGTTTCTGAAGGAAATGCATAACAGTGGAGTTCAGCTCTGCACTGCAATACACACCACTTAACCAAATGGGAAAAAGTTCATTGAGGCAGTAACTTTTCTTTTTCAAAAGCCCACAGTAATGACACAGAAGGTGAAACCAACATTAAATACAGGTGTCCAGCTAAAACTCATTCTCACACACATGAATTCCTCTGCAGTTACATAATTCCACCAGAGGCAGGATATCTCTGCAGCAAAGCATGTTTTCAGTGATCCCAGCTCCTGCATACCTCAGACCCTGTGACTGTAGTGGTCAAACCCATTCAGACCAGCTGATGGTCACTTGACTCTCTGCACTATTTATACATTGCTCTATTAAGTGAAGCCTCTGATTGGGCTGAATAGATTTATGAAAATCCTGCCCAAGACATTTCTTAAATTGCTTTGCCAGAGAGCACCAGTATGAGCAAGCCTAGGGAGGTACAGAGTTGGCACAGCCTTCTAAAACAACTTCCTAAAGGCAAAACCACTCTCATTCTCAAAGGCCAGCTAGCTTGCTTTTAAAACTTGATTGCTGATAAATGCAAACACAGGCACCTTTAACCAGGACCTATTTTTGCATTGACCTCACAGACACGGTCTTTGAAGGATTTGATACAGATAAGCAACTGGATTAGCTGCAAAAATCCATAAAGGATGCTGTAAATAATTACTTATTTGAGCACGCAAAAAATTACCAAGCCAAGCTGTAGACTAATTCAACATACGTTTTACAGCCATAATAAAACAGGTCTCATAAGGAGTTAAGCAAACTGTTCACGAAATTGATGGAATAATGAAGCCTGCAGCTTTGAAGAGTGGCACAGAACTTCCACAGAAGGGTATAAGCATGAATTAAAGTCCCTCAGCTAGGGCCTTCTGTCTGCTAGGAAGTAATGAACTAAATTTCTATAATGCCTGCATTAGGACCACACTGTTCTGCAAGTGAGTAACATTCAGTTGTCAACTATTGTTAGTGCATGCTCATACCCCAGTGTATTGTAACTATCCTCTGGATGGTAATAGAATGTGAGAAACTGAATTAACTTATTCATCAAATCACGATTTTATGAGCAGCAAGGTAGAATTTTATATAAAGGCAGCAAACAGGGCCAGTGAAGTTTCTGTTTAGGCACACAGTGTTAAACAAACACCTTGCCAGAGGATTCCAGCTCAGTTTTTTTACAAGACATATGGAGGGTAGAGCTGTGCACACAAAAGGTATTGCAGAAAACACCCACAGCCAGACCTGCTTGCAGGGACACAAATCAAACACTTCTAAGCACGAGGCAGGGTTACAGTGCAGGAGATCTCCAAAGCACAGAAAGGTGGAAAAAAAAAAGTGAAAAAACTTTCTATCCTGGGTTCCTCTCAGCAGTCACAGCCCCTGTGCCACTGCAATAGGTTTGCCAGACTCACTGCACAGGAGCATTTTGGGCACACATCAGGGTGTAGAACATGTGCAGAACAGACCCATCCAGCCATTCAAGAAGCAAATAGCTGGTGCTCACAGCATATCAATATTGTTGCAGGAGAGATGTTAAGGATTCAACAGCCATCAAAGAAATATTTTACAAGTTTCTTAGCTAGCTTAATTCTCTTTTTCTAAACAGCATGCGTGCACTGTGCAACAGCACACCCCCAGCATGCCAAATATCAACAATTTTACTAGCAATGCAGCTGAAACATGAGCAGAAACTAAATGGGTAATCACAAAAGATTGTACTTTAGTGCAGATATGACTCAACTGAAATAAAGACTAAATACCAATGAATTCTGATGCTAGGTGAAACTGTCTTCATCTACTGAGAGAGGAATTGTCTGCTACTCAGACAGGCCTCTCTCAATTCCCCTATACAGCACAGAATCTTTGATGCCTGGGCTCTGAAAGCCCTGCTATGTCCTTACCATGCAATTCAATTTAAGCTGCCACTCAGTTCCACCCTCTGTAGTACCCAGTCCCTGTGGAAAACAGGGACCCTCATCTTTAGTAGCACTGTTATTTATTCATGCTGGATACTTCACCTGCAGAAAACATCAGCAAAAGAAAATGCCAGCATGAAATGGCAAGCACCTAGTAAACAAGTGAAAGCACACCAGGGATGAGACCAATTTGATCCAGAAGTTGGGTAAGAAGCCAAGTGCCAGCAATTTCTAAAGACTAAGTCACAGCACTGACAAGTGTGATCCTTCTGTATCCTTCTCAAGGACCTGCTTTAAAGATAATTACTCTTCTAAATGCACTCAGTACTTACTTCAGAGGAGAACAGCATTTGTGTTACTTGAACTTCACAAAATAAGGCACTTGATGAGTCAATTAGAGGTGATGTTACAAAGCTACCTGGTCCTGTAGCACACCCTGATATGCAACAGGAGAGTGGTGAATATGAATTTATTCACTGTCCTGCTGCTCACCATCTCCTACTTGCCTTCCTGTGAATTCAGCTGGGAGAGGAAAACACATCCTCCCCTCCCTTTTAGCCAAGTGCAATGAAACTTTAAAACATCGATGCTGAGAATTTAAAATGTTTCTGATCACTTCCCTGTGCTATAGGGAAAGCAACTGGCCCAAGGAGACCTGGGTAAGTAGGGAAAGACAAGAAATACTTAGATAGGTATTTTAAACCAATTAATTGTAAACCTGTAGGATTTATGATTCTGGGTACTAGCACGGTTTGGGCATAATTGTGCCTTATGAATGAGAGGTACTCAATTTATCTCTTCAAGCCATGTAGTTTAGGTGACAGCCACCTTTCTCCCCAACAGATGCTAGAACCATCCCAAAAAAACAGAGCAAGTCCATCCAAGATATCACAGTTATCTTATACAGCAGCAATCTTTACCCTGAAAACACAAGGGGGCAAGTTACAATGCGTGAAAGAAAATGCAGAGTCTACAACATCAACAAAAACACACATAATAGTCTTAAGGCAGACATCAAAAAAATCATCAGGTGGCATTAAAGCCCTCAGAAGCCTGGAAATCTGAACATAATACCCAGACTACAGTGCAGATGCAGTCAAAAAATCTGAAATTAAACCAGAATTGGTGTTTTAGATAAGTGTTCAGCAAATTACTTAGAAGATGAAGCACCCTTCAAGCACCAAAAATAAGGTTTGCAATCGTCGAGGGTTAAGAAACCTTTTCAAGAGACATCTGAAAGCCAAAGGCACATTTTATCTTGCCTGAAGATTATCACATGACAACAGCATGCTACTGTGCCACAGAGACCTAAATGTGTGTGTTTATCCCACAGCTCACATGACTTTGCTTCCTTTAGACCATAAACAGCGAAGGGAAATATGTTTAGCAGAAGAGCAACAGGTACAAGGTTCTAAGAAGCTTCCTAAAATAGGCACCTACTCTACAGAGCCCAGGGTAATGTTTATTGGCATTAAATCTGCATAAAGTAGTAGTCACCTGCAAGTCACATGCAGGTTACAAACACCAATTAATGCAGCTCTAGATAGGTAATATTCTATATTTAAATAAGGAAAAAGCAGGAATAGTGAAGTGTAAGGGACAGTAGCATCAATGCTTTTGAAGTTAGGAAGAATCATATTCCAAATTAGTACACCCAGGAACGCTGTGGAAGAAGTCACAGAGTTCCAGTTTTACAACTTGACCAGCAGAGGAATTTTAAGGTACACAGAGAACTGAGAGTCCCTAGGGAAACAAGAAGATTGTGTTTTACTGAAACAATCACTTAAATGAAGCTCCCCTGCTCCTTCCACATAAATACACACACACACTTCACTGGAGTGATCAGGTAAACAAGGACAAAACGAGTGCCTGGGCAGGAGAGATAGATAGATAGATTAGATAGATAGATGGCTGTCAGTACTGCTTTACCTTCTTTAAGCCTTTCAGCAGAAAGGCCTGCTTGGATCTGGGACTGTATTACATGGGCCACCAGCTGAGCTGTGTAATAAGGCCATTAACATTTGAGTGACACATGTAAGTCAAAGCCAGGCTGCTCTCTCATGCTTGACATCATACAGATAATTAAGAGAGGCAAAACACGGGGCTGCATCCGTCAGTGCAGGAGCAGTTTGTACACAGAGAGTGCTAATCAGTAAACTTCTGGAAAATGTCACAGTAACTGTGCTAAAAAGGCACTAAAGCCTTGGGTAAGTCTCAAATGGGATCCTGAAGAAAAATCCACAAACCCAAGATCTCAGTAGGCCAAAAAATTCATGTGAACACGTTATGATATTAAAATTTAACTTTGACTTTATCCCTTTTTTCACAAGGGGAAATACAGAACCTGGAAGAGAAGACTGAACTTAAGAGAAATATTTTGTGCCTTGACATAACTCCCACGAAACAGAATAGAGGAGGCACCAGCTGGAGAAGCATCTTCCCTCATGGTAGATACAATCTCCAGGCTGTTTTACCCACTCAGAATCTTGCCAAGATTATCTTTTAGTTTTTCCATAATATGAGCTGTTTTTAGACCATCTCCAAGAGAAAGGCAAAAATTAGCCGAGGACTCTTGTGTAAGATGTAACTGGAAAAACAGAAAAGTAACTCACTCAAAATATCCAATTAATTGGAATACCTCAAGAATCTGAGGAATACTCAAAAATTCAAAAGTGTCTCCAGGACAAACAGGAAAAAATATTGCCCTTCACCAAGGTGACCTTAAAATGAAGAAGGCAAATTTATTCAGGGCAGGCAGTGACTATGGTGACAGGAATTCACAATACTGAGAAAAAGAATAAGGACAAGCATACCAGTGGGTTTGAACAAGGCCTCTTGAAGGGAAATCCAGGATAGTGTGGAATATCAGTAATATCTAATCTTGTATGGATTGCTAATATTCAGGTTCAGGCTGTGACAGACCACAACAATCATGAGGTGCTCTCAGTTTTGAGCTGTGCATTAAACAGTATCTGCCACCAAAGCTTTGAGATTAACACCCCACTGCTCCAGTGTGTAGTGGTGGACAGAGATTAAACTCATTCTGCAATTTGAGAAGGTCTCTTGGAGAGTTATGAATGCTGTGTGTTACAAGAGCAGATTTAACTGCAGCTTCTCATGACATTCCTGATGTGGCCTGAATAAGCTTCAGGAGTGTGTGACTACAGGTTCCAAGTGGAGACTCCACTGAAAAGCCATTATTTCTGCTTCCCAACACATACTTAAAACACCAACTCAAAGCAGACTGTATTATAGAAACCCAGGCTATACCTGTCCTGTTTCACCCAGTTTGATTTACTGCAGTGTCCACTCATTACCCATTGTTAAATTCAGCTACTTAATAGGACATCTACTCTAAATGCAAGCATTATCTATTCTTACTCTTAGAAAGAACTGCAGAACAGGAGTAAGTCCTGGTTATTCCTCTGAGAAGTTTTAAGGGTTCTGTGGGATTGTTTGCCTTTTTTATTCTAAATAATTTTAAGGTACTCAAGTATTGAATTAGCCACAGTACACTAGAATAAACAAGAGAGCATTTTTGAATCAGGCCTACTCCAACTCAACAACTTTCTGCCCCAAAGGGCTCTTTCATAATCAGAGATGCAGCATAAAGAGATGACAGCAGAGTATTCATTTAAAGGCAGGGTTTTAAAGACCAGGACAGTGAGGACGATCAAGCAACCCCAAAACTCACAGTACATCAGAACACTACAAACATTTCAAAAAAGCAAAACCCAAAGCCAACTTAAGAATGAATCAGCAATCAGAGGATAGATCAACCATTTCAGGTGTGTTTGCATCAGTCTTGTGAGTGAAGGCTGCACTGCAGAAAGGATTTGTTTCACAAGTGAAGTGGTCTCCACCTCTCTACAGCTGCAAGACACTCTCACAAGTGTTGTCACTGCATGTTTTGTTGGTCTAGGAAGGGAAATATCAGCAGCAATCTCTGCCATAAGCACAGAAGTGGCAGAGTTCTATATTCATGTACAGTAGTTTATCTAAATGCAAGGTCACCTGGACAAGGAAAGTAACATCCACTGCAGAATACTGTGCAACAGTCAGGAATGTGTCAGATGCCTTGCTGCAATTAAACTTAATCTTTGAAGCAAAGCCTTTACAACTAAATTCCTATTACAGGTCAAGATGACATTGAGAAAGCTTAAATTTAACAGAAATTAAATATGACCATAATAAATTCAGATCCCACACTGCATGCTTCTATTCTTAATATCAGATGAAGGAAATACTGCCTTTGTAGCATAACAGTGGTTAAAAATTCTAAATACTATCAAAAGATATTTTAAAAACACCGGGTAGATTTATACTGATAAATCATTTGGTAAAGTCTAACTAAGCCTGATAGCTTGTAATGCACAGCAGTAACACAAGAACTACTACCAAAAAGCCAGTCTCATTCATCCTCACTCCTTTCTAAAGATGATGGGGAAACCCAAATAAAAACACATGCATGAACATTTCTGATGGGCAGAAAGGATGACATGCACTCTTGACTCCCATTCTCTGCCTGCTAATGGCATGATCACCTTCAGAGCAAATCTTTTTATCTCCCTGCTCACAAGAGATTCACAACCACTGATGTGAACACAAAATAATGCAAAAAACCTCCTTTTTCTTGTCAAGTGTTGTAAGGAAGGCTCAATGCTTTACTAATAAAGCAGAGTCACTCATTTACAAGCTTTAGTTATGGATAACACAGCTTTTCCACTCTAATTGTTTTGTATCTATACAGCACAGTCACCACTGTAAATAATGCACAGATTTCCAGATAATAGACCTGAGAATTCTGTGTTCCAACACAGGTTCAAAGCATTTCCCCATCATCTGGTAGCAGCATTTTCTTCTAAATGAAGTGTATGTTCCCATTTGGAGACTTGCTTTGCCATCCCACTGTAGCAGCCTTCCAAAGGTTCCCAGGGGAAGCATCTCCCTTTTCTTGGCAGAATGCCTAACACAGCATCACTGGATAGCTGGGAAATCCAGTGCACTGCAGGAACACAAACATCAGCACAAGTTGACAATTAGATGGCAGAGCTGCACATATCAGTGAAGTAAGGGAAGTACATTAAAACAGTAATTTTGGAGATAATGCCACTCAGAGCCTAGATCCTGGTGCACATAGCTTCAAACATTATATGTACAAAGAAAATTCCCAAGGTATAAGGGACAAAGACTCTGGTAAAGTTGTTTAAAAAGAAGTCATTCTAAATAGACAGAGATTCATAGCAGAAGGCAGACATTTTCAGTGAAAGTAATCCCTCTGACATCTCAAAAAAGAGACTCTTAATAATTGATGCCTTCAAGAGAACTTACTTAGCTGAAGCTACATATTAAACCCCAAGAGATGCAGTACAAGTGTTTTTCACCACATTCTGCCTTAAGAGCTAGGAAATAACACTACAGGTTCTAATGGCTTTAACTACTTTCAATACTAAAATGTGGTGAAGAACTAAATATGACCCAAAGTTTGTCAGAAGCCCTTTCTAACTATGTGTGCAGCTGTCATACCACCAGCCATCAATCACACACAGAAATTCTCCTGAAGAATAACCAGGCACTTAATCTAACTGGCAATGAGTGCAGATTGTGAGGGAAGATGCAGATGGAAGCAACCCAGCCTTCCCATCCAGCACTGCCCGAGTTCTGACAGCAGCAGGACAGAGTTCAAAGGTCACTTTTCACAGTTGATGTGGGTTTCCTTTAAGATGCCTGGAAAATGACTGTGCTGACCACATCCACATTCTGAAATAGTTTTTTGAGAACTCCTAACGAAGCTTCAGCCAAAGGAACAGGAACTGACTCATTTGTACAGCACCCATGCACTGCACAGTCACACTCAGATGTGCCCGAGGTGCACGTGGGCAGGGATAAAGCAGGCAAAGTTCACGTTGTGTTTGAGAGGCTCCAGCCTAGGATCCTGCCTTGGCACACCAGTGCTCAGCATGAAGCTCACACACATCTTCATCCCTGCAGCCTGCCCCTCACTGACAGCCTCAGCCCTACTGCTCCTGCTTCTGAACACAAATTTATGCACACAACTGAGGACTGCAAGCTGAGCTCCAGACCGTGAGCTGTCCGCAGTATTTTACTATTTGCAACTCAAACCAGCCATGAACAAAGAGATAAATAAGCTGTTGTGTTATTACAGCCTGTATGTAGAGTGGGGGAAAAAGATCTAAACCAAGTGTGCCTGTTAAAATGGACTTGGCTCTCATATACTGTGTGTGAATCAACTCAGCCCTAGCTATGTTTTACTGCAAGATAAAATAGTTCTGAAAGCGAAACTTGAAGAATCCAACAAATCATTCCAGTATTTCCAATTCACTTGGCAGTCCTCAGTGCATGGGAAATGAGAATGCAGTGAGGGAAGCTCTGTACAGGACATATATACTACCAAGTATCACCTTGCAGCTGTTAGCTATGTATAGACTTGCAGAAAACAGGCATCCCATTTAAAACTCTGCTTTCTACAAAATAGGTGTGCCACTAGGCCATTGTTTAAACCCACAGAAACTGAATCATTTCCCTGAATAGCATCACAATGAAGTGGGTGTGTTGTTTTTACATCAAGGTGTCTCCTAAGCAAGTTCTTTTAACAACTTTTGATTATCAGCACATCCCAGAAGCATAAGACCCATCTCTGAAATTCCATAGAAATTGCACTTACAAGCATGAGATGCCAAAGAAGCAACTCTGCACCAAATAAATCAGAGAGAGTAAAGGTGGGATTCCAGGAAGAAAACACCTTTGGTGTAACTACAAAACTATGGTGCTCAGGGCTATCCATCAGAACCTTCACTGCTCCTATCTAACTGGGCTACTGAAAGCAACCCTTTAAAAGCAGATTTACCTTACATCCCTGGAATAGTTTTCCCCATGGGTTTGGCTCTCCAGGCTGTGACAAAGAAGCAATTTTATCTACAGCATACAAGCTTTTTGTTTGGGGTTTTTCCTGCCCTCTCCCCTAAATGAATATTTGACTAAGCTTCCTTGCCCATATCTAGGCACCTTTTAATTGATGTGTACTTCTGTGGTATTGAATTGCACACTGCTCCTCCACCACAGCATTGCTTTTAACCTCAGCCAAGAAATAAGAAAGCTCCAGTAGGCAAATTTATCAGGCAACAAAAGCATATTGGCCCTGAAGTTACAAATTATTGAGGGGCATTCTGGCTGCAACATGCAACTCTTTGGGCAGAAAATCCTGGGGAAAATACAGCACTCATCTTGGCAATACAGCTTTTGTCCTCCTCCCCCTCCCTACCAGATCAGGTAAGCAAGCAGATGAATCTTAACAGGAGAGCAAGACACGCCATGGTACTTCATATTTCAGAGGCAATTAGAGATTTCTAATTCAAATACATTGCCACCTCCTGTACTTTTTTTCTAGAGTATGATCCACATATGTTTTCAGGGGAATTTTGGTTATATGATAGTGGTACTAAAACACATGATTGCCAAGAAAGAGACACCTAGACAGCACAACAGTCCTAAGAGCTTTCTTTTGTGGTATAAGAAACAAGTGGTACATTTCAGTTTTTTCTCACATAAAGGTTTCTCCTACCTATTACTGACATACCTAGTGGAAGACATCACCTTCCACATTCAGGAAAGAGCCAGTCCTCCCCATCACTCAGCCTACTGAAAACAAAACCAGCAAGGTAGTGGCAACCAGGAGCATCACCTTGACACCAGCACTCTTTCACTAAGTTTGTATGTGGATTTCAGAGCCTCAGAACTTCCTTCTTCCTACAGCCATAAGCCAGTTGGGAAGTACTTGGTTTTTCTGAATGTGACAGGAGATTTTTGCCTTTTCCAGCTGCTGTACCAAAGAAGGCTTAGGTGAGACCTGCCTGATATTGCTCAACAGTTTCTGAGCAGCTCCAGGCAGGCAGGACATATCCCAGTTAAGTGGTGTCACTGGTGAGGGACAAGCTCACACTACACCTGCCTGACAAAGGGCAGCACTTTTACTTTTCTGTTCCATATGTGAAGACTGGGTATCATCAGGAATTTCAATTTCTCAGCCATCTGAACAGAGCAGAGCCAGACTCCTGTAGCTGACAACAGTGGAAGAGACTGGACCACTACAGCACTCAAGTGAGCAACTCCTTTACAGGACACATAAATCACAGACAGCTTCCACAAAAAAAAAAAATTGCCTGGGCTAGGCAGCAGAGTGGAAACAATGCAGCCACTCAACTTCCAGTTCCTCTCCACAGCCACAAGGCACATCCTCCTGTCTGCTTGCACCAGCAGATGCTACCAAGACACTGCACTGCAGCTCAGTTCAGCTGGCACCCACTAAAGCAAGGTCAAAAATCTCCTAAGGATGCTCAGAATCCCTTAAGGACAGAGCAGCTTCACCCCCTGACAGTCCATACTGTGGTTGATCCTGGGAACACCGAGTTTCCAACACCTCACTCTCCCTGCTCAGGCTCTCCCTATCACAACTGCAAACACCATTATGCAATGTACGGGAGAGCTACATTTCCTATAGTTTCCGGGAGAAAGAATAAACATTGGATTTCATCTTCATTCCACAGCTGCTTGTGGGGAGGGAGGGAAGGAGGGAGGCCTCCCATCCACTCCTTCCTCCCCTGAGGAATTTCGGAGGAGGCGCGGAGCTCTCCCGGCCAGGGCTCCAGGTCAGCCCCAGTCACTGAGTGCCCAGTTCATCCCTCCAAACCCTGGCACCTCATCCCTGAGCCACTGCACAGGGTAAAATACCTGCTGGCATAGGGAGCTGGCACCCCAGGGGCTGGTTTTGCTGTTAGAGGTAAATTGGAAGCACTAATTACTGATGATAATCTAATTTTTTTTTCATTCACTAGGGACTACGTCAAGAGCAGGCTCCCAAAAAAAGAAGTCTATTTGTAAGCACAGTGCAAATTGATTACTACTAGCACACACAAAACATATCCAGCAGAATGCTTTTTTTTACCCTAATTTACTTATTGAGAAGTCAGTGCTTTATCAGGCACCTAAATATGCTCAAGCTTTACAAGAGACACGCTAAACTGATTTAAAAAGACTTGTGCACTGACAAGTGATTAGTGATGCTACAAACATAGTCATTAATGATGAATATTTATATATTCATTAAT
Source organism: Aegithalos caudatus (assembly GCA_013389925.1). Taxonomy (NCBI): domain Eukaryota; kingdom Metazoa; phylum Chordata; class Aves; order Passeriformes; family Aegithalidae; genus Aegithalos; species Aegithalos caudatus. The sequence goes on from WEIU01004035.1 coordinate 291,848, forward strand.
TCATCCAGAAGCTTAACCAAAGCCATAGGTCTGAGGAGTTAAATATTTGCTGATGCTACATGAGGATCTTCCTATGTTCAAAGGCTGTCATGTCACTAATCAGTGAATTTGGATACAACTTGCAAGATTTGCCTGAGAGTTGACTTTTCCCACATGTTAAATGAATCAAGGAAACAGCTCAAAACCCATCAAATTGTCAATTCTTTTAATTTCTGCAGAAGCCTCCTGAAACAATCAGAATGGTCAACTCATCTCCTTACATTCCCAAGTTTTTCACCCTTTTTTCTAACTTGCTAGCACACAAACTTCCCCTTTGTATTTGCAGGTAGATACTGGCAAATACCTCCAGGTTTTATACAAAACCAAAAATGATATCACATGATCACATTCACGTGACCATCTCCCATTCAGAGCATTCAAATCCCATTCAGTAAAGCAAAGCTCCAAAGGCTGAACCTTCCTTATCACTACCATAACTTTTAACTAAGTCTGAAATCTAAAGTAAGGTTGGGTACAAGCATTATAAAAGTCTGTTTTCTTTTAAATGCTGTTATTCAGAGTTTTAATTTCCTTCCCCCTAATATAAATTAAAAGGACAAAGCAAAATGGGCCTCTCAAATGAACAACTACTCCAAGTATTTGCAATGAAGAGAGAGAATAGAAATCACTGCCAATAGAAATCATTTCACATCTATTACCCAACCCCACACTTGTTAGACAAGGGCACCAAAAGATTAGTAAAATACAAATATTTAATTATTCACAAGCCATCTAGACCTGTGATGTTTTCCTTAAGGTGTCAACAGCTGGCTACAAAATTTAATCCAGATGTTGCTTTTAAAATGAACACTGGTTTATAAACATGCAGCTTCACCATGACCAGGACAGCTACAAGACTGTACAGCACTGTGCATCTATTTATAGGAGATATTTCTGATGGTGAAGAAAAGTGAAACATCTGGTTCAAGATGATTATGAAACAGACAAATCTCATCACATAATAACTACAGAGCTTAACTTTTCAAGAGCATGAACTGATGTGCAAAAAGGAACCCAAAATTCTACAGGAAGGTGCTTGCTCACGTATTAGGCAGCATTATTGTAAAGATGGAGTGTAGAGTGACCATTAGAATACCAAGGTACATCTTTTTAAGGATGTTGACTTTGATATTTCATTATGTAGGGAATCACTCCAGTCTGCAGATTCACTGGGAAGGCTGCATCACTGCCTAGTCCTAAGAGCAAGCATGTACTGTTTTAACACAAGTAGGAGCTCACATATGCAAAATGAAGGGGGTTTTGTTCTCCTTCATCTGCAAAAATCTTTGGAGATAGCCAGAAATTTTCAACATGGCTGCAATCACTAGTAAGAGCTTGGCCTAGAAAACTTTCTTCTTGATGGTTGAGATGTTCTAGAGGTCACTTGTGCTCTCACAGAGAAATAAAGCACATTTTAGGAGTAGGGAAGAATCTGAACAGGGCTATACAAAAAGTCAGCGAGTATTTTTTCATTTGAGAAACATGTTGCTGGCTCAGTGTTTCTAGGCAATAATTCTGTCAGATCATTAGTTTCCCTGGTTCAATACCTCATCTTATAATATATAGTCTGAGCTGTGCCAATATAGTATATTTTTTAAAAAGAACAGCTACAGCTTCTTCCCTAAACTTGGATGCTTACAACAGCATAATTTGGCTGTTGTATATTATAGTCAGAGATGCAAGTTTTCACCTTTATAAAGAAATCAGACTCAAAAAAAGGAATAATTTCTAGGAGATTATGGAGCGTGTTCTCCTGTGAGCCACACCCAGTCCCACCTTTCCAAGTCTCTGTTTAGGCAACACGATGATCTGACTTTTGAGACATTGGGGATATAATAGTACACAAACTTGAAAAGGAGGTTTAAAATGTTCTTCTTGGACAAATAGTTTCAGTTCAAATTTATCACCAGGAATAGTCAGATTCAGCAGCATCTGTATTGTTAGGCAAGCCTAGACAAGGCAAGCTTTTCTGCTGGGAGTTGCACAACAGGCCCGTGTCAGTTATCCCTGAGAACACAGGTCAGAAACACAGGCACCAGGATCTGCTTATAAACTGTCAGCAAAACCATTTGGGCAGGATGATGGTCCAGGGAATCTCCTATGTGCCAGACAGAAGGTGTGAAAGTGAAAGAACAATTTGTAGGTCATCACTCCATCATCAACTTCAAAGCCATCCAGCAACTCTGTAAGGTTGCTTGAGTCAATTCATTCTTGAACTTTACATCATCCATCTGAACCATAAAAGCACATTTTCAGTCCTGGGACTGTTGAACTTTAAAGATACTGCTATTTGTACCAGTAAATCACTTATTTAAATCTCTACTGCTCATCAGTCTTTATGAGCAATACAAGATCTTCACAGAAATGAGTCGATGACGATGTTCTGGCATTATGAACTGAAACCAATGATAAATCACATTTATCATATGTAAGAGACAGGAGGATTTAGATATGCAATCCACCTCAGTCTGTCCATGCACCAGCTTAGGTTTAGCTTTTTTTTTTTTTTTTGATGCTGAGAATTTTCAGCAGAACACTTAAAGAAATATTTACAGCCTAACACAAGCCTATAAAATCTTACACACATCTTTTGAAAGATGTTTCATCTTTCTCACAAATCCCAAGCAAACAAGTAACACAAGCTCAACTTTTCAGCTGTGTCAAGGAACTTGTAAGAACAAATCAAACACAATAACCCCCAAAGAAAATTACTTCAATCATGTAACACTGCATTTCTAACAAGTATAGGGGCAGAAGAACTATCTGCAGTATGAAAATTACAGAAGGATGAACAAAGTGCTTCTGCATTTGTAGAGAACAGATTCCATGTAAAGAAACCAGTTTTCAAGCCTCAATATAACTAGAAAGTAAAGGGAAAAAATTTGCTCGAATAACTGCAGTGAAGAAAAGTAATCTATAGAGCAACTCCTTCCTTTGCCACATAATAAATGTAATACATCTTCAGGGACTGGAAACAAGCATCCTTGCCTGTTAAAATCTTTCCCTAAGTTAACTAAAAGAGCAACAGCTAACCCAGCTCCCAATTCCTGGGCAGGGGAAAGAGTAATGTCTAAGAGAATGGGAACCATGGTACTGCCAAAAGCAATCCCTCCCTGCCACACCTGGGAGTGTGCACGTGTGTTATTCACACACTGACACGACCTAAGGAATCCAACCAGTTCAGGATGCTACGGGGTGAGGGTGGAACACACAAAGTTTCCACAGCCCACTGTAGATACAATGATGATTTCTGCTCTCTCACTCAAAAAAACCCATTTAGTCACAAAACAATTATCAATATCCAGGGAGCTGGTGTGTGTTACGTGTGAAAGAGGAGAGGAATGTGACGTGCACCAGCACATGGTCTAAGAACATCCAAATTAAGGAGTCTGGAACTTGCTGCTGACAATCCAGGGTGTCACCATGCAGTGCTGCTCTGTCACACATGCACAGGTATCTCCATGCTGTCTGGCCATCCACATAATCAAAATATTGTACGGAATCCACACGCTGCTGAAGTGCTACCAAACAGCTGCAGAAATCACAGACAGAGGTGAACCAGCCACTCAACCCTTTCAGCATCCAAGCTGACACAGAACTACAACAATCCCCCCCAAAAGCTAATTTTACGTATTCCTCATGTTTGCCCTTCTCTACATCAGTCTAGCAATAACCAGTAAAAACTGTTATTATGACACATAACAAAATTTACTTGTTGCAGTTAAAGTTTCAGATTCCCCCAAAGCATTTTGTAATTCCAGGCATTTTCTTCTTTAAAACAAATATTTTCATTACATATGCTCACAAAAATCAGACAGCAAAAACTGACTAACAGAATGAGAGTAAAATGTGGTTTTGCATGAGATCATATACTACAAAATATAAGGGGTTTTTTTAATGAATAAACTGGAATAGTCAACAGTATGACACAAACCAAAGCACAAGTAACAGACATGATCTAAACAGAATTTGATTGGAACATGTTTATTTAATTCTCAAAATTTCAGCTTATGCTTAAATCAGTCAGCCCTCACCTCATACAAGTATTTCAAAACAGGTGAGCAAAACCCAGTGGGAGGGGACTGATCATTTTAATAATGGACAGCAAATCGACTAAAGTTAAGTTTTTTCCAAGCACTGACTACTTAAACAGAGTAGTATGTGCTTTTTATTTTTGGGAGAGTGGGGGGAAGGGAGCAGGGGGACCTCTGGGAAGAATGCTAACCTTATGAATTCTTCCTCTGGAATTTTAATTGGTAAATCTATAAGTAAAAACGTACCCAGCTGCAGGGAGCTGCTCCCCAGCCCCACCACAATCACAGAACCTGGGAGCTGCGTGCTCAAGCCCCAAACCAGAACATTCCCCTCCAGTGGTGCCCAGCCACACCTGAGCCAAGGAGGAGACTCCCACAGCAGAAGTTGGATTGCGCTCTTCCCGAATTGAGAAGCCAGAGTGCCTCTGGAAGACACGCTTATCTCACCATCTATTCTTTTTATTGCTTCTCTTATTAGACATTTCCTACTCGTTTTTGCAATAAACTTAGCTACAGAACAACCTTGAGCTCTATTTTTACATACAGCATTGTTCAAAGAGCTTCCGAAAATTGTATTAGGAAAGAGAGAAAGGCCTTTGAACAATTAAGACAAGCTTCACAACAGAAATGTAATCTCAACACGAGCTAGTTTCTTTTTTCCCTTTTTGGAAAAATCTTCACATGGGGAACTGAGACAGATGAAAGCAAGCAATTTAAAAATAAGAAACAGCGTTTAATGCATCAGAACCAATAGAGAAGACCATACTCTGCATGACACCTTTTAACCTCTAACCAAAGATCATTCCAAGTGCATGTTGAATAAGTTGCAGCTCAAAAAGAAAGTAAAAATAAACCTTACAAAAAGTTTAACAGCAGATTTGTAATACAGGTTACAACTTCCACATAATATACCCATTCTTTACTTATTGACGAAACACAAGGTCTACAATGAATTACAGGCACCACTGCTTCCCATCTGACTCGCAGGCAGTTTTCAATGTAGCAATTAATGTACTGTATTTAAACATAATTGAAAGAAAGGTTTTTATACGCACTCACATGGTAACATGATTTCTAGGATCACACTATATTCGGAAGTCTTGTAAAAACCAACATTGTGAATAGCTATATGTATTTATATATCACTATATTTCTGCTTTGAAGAGAATTGTGTCTCTGAAGCACATTACTTTTTTTTTTTTTCCCCCTAAACACTGGGAGGATATTAAGTAACAGGCACGTGGGAAGTTATATCTAGTTTTAACACGCAGAACGCAAAGCGATCACGCTTAGCTCGTGATTTAAAAGTCACTTCAGTTTCCACACGCGAAAAACGACGACAAAAGCAAACTCGCATCGCCCGCAGCCCCTCCGGCAGGACCCCGCACACCGGGGACCCTCCTCACCCCAGCACCGCCCGCACCTGAACCCCGCCGTCCCGCTCCCACCCCCGGGGGAAGGAGAAAGGAGTTTCCCCGCGACAAGGAAGTCGCAGACACACACGTGCTAAGGGGGCACTTTTATCCAGCTCCGAGGAACTTCCCCCTAG
>WEIU01004035.1:297727-318209 GCA_013389925.1 Aegithalos caudatus
AAAAAAAAAAAAGGGCAGCGAGCGGGAGCGGGAACGCCCAGCCGGAGCCTGCTCAGTGATTTAAAGCAGGAAACTCCCTCGCCTCACACAGACACGGCCGCATTCAGCACTGGCCAGCATCTCCGCGGGAGGAATGTCTGGCGCACATTACGCTAATCCTCGCCCCCGAGCTGGGGTTTACACAGCCACCGCGGCCATCGCCTCGCTCGCTTCCCCCCGCCGAGGGCAAAGCGGCACCTCCCGCCTCACCGCCAAAGAAGCCCTGTCTGTTACCTATATACACACATGTATATACACACGTGTACACGCGTATTTTCAAGTGCGAGCTGGAAAGAGGCTCGCAAAGCGAAGGGTGATGGTGAGCGATGTGCCGGCGCTGCTTTGAAAAACTTCTGCTCGCGGCGGATGACACGAGTCAATAAAGAAAGGGAATTATTGAAAGGCATTATTGAGCCATTAGCGATTAATAGCCCCCCGTGTCAGAAAAAGGCTCCCGCAAGAGAAACGCGCCCCGTGCTAATTAACGCTTCACGTTTTAATGGTGAGGAACCGCTGCGAGAAGAGGTCAACAGTGTATAAAAACCAGCAATGCTCAGAAAGCAATGCTGAAACCCTCACCTGTCCTCAAACCCGTACGGAACACAGGCCAACACCTCCGAGCTCCTGCCTGCGATGCCACCGAGCCACGCTGCATCCTTCGTTCTCCTGCCCCGAAGAAAACACGTGTGGCCGCGAACATCACAGGGGCGCAGCGAACGCCGTCCAAGGCACAGCCGGAACAAGGGCCAGGCTGCCTGCCACTGACAAGCCCTGCCAATCCCAATTTATGGGCAGGAAACGTATGCCAGGACAAACCAGCCGAGATGACTCAAGTCGCCTCTCCCCCACCCTCCTGTTCCACAGAACAACAGCCCTCTTTAGCAGCGGGGAGTAGGATCTCTTAGAGGAATGACTCAAAGTTGCTCTCAGGGGTAGGGGAAAAACCCCCACAGAACAGAAAATACCCGATTCCCTCCCCGCCCCCTCCTCTTTTTCACGTTGTATTAATCAAACACACAACAACTGTCTTGAGGTAACAAATACAGTAAAGAGAAATCTAGCTGGACCGTAAGATAAGTTTACTGAGTTCAAACCCAAAGGGAAAACTAATCTAACCGCATTTTCAAATTTTTTGGACTATTCCATAGACCAAGAAAACCATAAAATGACAAAAACATCCTATCCTAGAATAGCATGAGGATAACAAAAAATGTTATGTTTAATTAAAGGCAGATGACTTAATAAAAATTTCACACTGTGTGCATACACAACTCAGTATCATTTTTTAATCTACTGAAATTTTTATAAAGAAAATGATTGCATGTTTTAAGCTTTTGGAGGTACTTTTAATCATTGATTTGACGTTATTTGATTAGAATAAAAAGATCAGAATACTTTATAAAGCTTGTCTATGAACATTATGCCAGTAAGTGATTTTAAATAACCGATAGATTAGTTTATGGAGAATAACATGTTCCATCTTCTTAGCAGACAGTGAATAAATCTGTCTTAAAATAACCACGGGTTTTCTATTAACATAAAAAATGGAAAATGCACTGTCCACCTTCACTAGAACTTTAATGATAGATTCCAGAATTGAATGTGAGACCTAAGATACCAGGTGGAGCTGCAGAAATTAGGAGCTGGAAAGCAAACCAGCCAACACCTCCCTGAGGACTTTACAAGTGTGACTGTATCCCCATCTCGAAAAAAAGTTCCAGCTTCCTCACAGCTGATGCAATTGAAAGGTTATTCTAGAAGTCGCTTCTGATGGTTTGGACCTTCTTCTTTTTTTTTTCAAATTTCCATCTTAAACTTATTCAGGGCCAGCTGCTGGCACAACATGAAGTGATCTGCATTGTCCTCTCTTTGCTAGAACAGTGCTTTTCCTTTTCCTGTGCTATACCACAAATGCCCCCATTCTTCCATTCTGCAGCTCACTGGTAGGCAGCAGTCATATCTGCCTTCGACTCTGATGAGATATTTTATGCTAACAATTTTATCATGCTCCATCTCTGAGTTCTTCCCAAGGCATTTATTACGAGGTTCTTCATGAAAATAATTTAGATTGAAACAATCAGTCCTTTTTTGAATGGAAACCGTGACTCAGATGAGCCAAACACAGAATATTCCACCAAAGTATTCTATGTATAGCATTTGTGTGAATTCGTGTAGCTGAAGCCAGCCAAATAACATAAGTACTCCATAATGGAAAAGCTGATTAACCATTATAAATACTTCAGAAGTACATTTTAAGGTAAATCCTCATAATATCCCTGTGAAATGGTAGTCTTTAGTCTCCTTTAGAAAATGAGAGGTGAGGAATACTTAAAATGCCTTGACCAACATCACAGGAGTTTCCATCAGGAAGTGAGCTGCACCTAAGGAGCTTTTGGCTCCCTATCCCATGCCACATCTCCTGGAGCACACTGTGCATCTCATTCCAACCTAGTGCTGAGCTGGATCATCTACAGCCACCTTCTATGTGGCAGAAACAGAACATTGAAAAATTACAGCAGCTGGTCTCAAACGGGGTAAGAAGTGCTTTCATCATTGTCCTCAGGGTTGAGAAATACCCTCTTCGGTAAAGCCAGTATAGCTGGTGGTGGCAGAATTTTTGGGTAGTTTTTTTTTGAGTGTCAGAATCTGAGACTTTTGTCCTACTGCAGAATGAGAAACAGAAAGGTGCATCACTGAATTGCTGGCAGTGATGATCTAATTTCAGTAGCTTGGCCATTCAGACGTGACTGAAGTTCATCTGGATTCCCCCTGCTGTGTTCTTTGTGTGCTTTAACACAGAAACCCAACTAGAGCAGGAAGGCAGAGAATGAGGAACATGAGAGGGAAGGCACTGTTCTTCATCCTGCTCTGTGCACCCTCACAGACAAAATCTCCTCCCCATTCTCCCTCTGCTCACCCTACCTCAGGAGACCTGTTTCTCTTTATTGTTTAAGCAGTGACTGTTTCCTACTGTAGTCAGCAATTTCCCTCTCCCAAATATTTTTCTCCTCTGATTTTCTCACCATTGTGTCTTGGTCCAAATATGATGGGTAAATTGCCTGATTGCTTTTGAGATGCTCATCATTGGTGTTGGACACAGGGACAGGACCATACTGGTGATGGACATTGGTCACTGGTATTGGACAGTGGTCACTGGTGTTGGACATTGGTACTGGACATTGGTCACTGGTATTGGACATTGGTCATTGGTGTTGGACACTGGTACTGGACATTGGTCATTGGTACTGGACACAGGGACTGGACATTGGTCATTGGTACTGGACACAGGGACTGGACAACACTGGTTTTGGACACTGGTTATTGGTACTGGACACAGGGGCAGGAGAACACTGATTTTGGACATTGGTTATTGGTACTGGGCACAGGGGCAGGACAACACTGGTTTTGGACATTGGTTATTGGTACTGGACACAGGGGCAGGAGAACACTGATTTTGGACATTGGTTATTGGTACTGGGCACAGGGGCCATCCAGCTGACAGCACAGGTGAGAGGGACTGATCCTGCCAAGATTTCAGCACTCCACAGTGCTGCCAAAGGCCACCACCCACCACACCTTGGGGACTCCTGTTTCCCAGGGGAGTTAGCCCAAGCTAGACAGTTCCCATCTTGCATAAAGCCATGAGGCACAAGAGGGAGAGGAAAAAGCAACACAGAAAATCACATGTGCAAGACCACTTGTCACTCTAGGTCACGTTTATTGACACCAGTACTTTGTGACCAGGACTGAAGGTGTGGAAGTCATCTCAGGACTGGGGAAAAAAGCAGATGCTCCAACTCTGGTGTTTCCCTGAGGAAGGGAGGGAGCTCCCCAGTGAAGTGACACCACCCTCAGTGCTAATTGCACTGAATTCCCTCCTCTGCCGGAGGGGAAGAGCCCAGCCCACGGGGAAGTTCCCAGCTCCACTGGGATGTGTGCACCAGGCAAAGTCACAGACCAGGGATGTGTGTGAGTGTACAAATCATTTCCTTACAGCTCCTTACAGCTCCATGCAGAAGAAGAGGATGTTAGGGAGAGGAGGAAGAAATGAATTTTCTCTTTTCTCCCCAGCACATCCCCTTCCCTGTCGATATTATTGAAAGAGTAAAGCTTGTAAGCACAGATATAAAGAAACATGCATTATTTAACTAGAAAGTGAGCAAGTCCATGTTTGTTTATTTTTCCTTTGGGTGAACAAGTGGTCTAGGCTCTGAGAACTAAAAAAAAAATTTAAAAAGCCAAACAAAACACACAAACAAAGAAAGAAAGAATAACCCCTAAAATTCAATCATCTTTGATATTTACCCTTAAGATATCCCCTATTTGTCTCTTTCAGTGAAAGTGGAAGGGCTGTATTAGCATGCTTGGCAGAAAATGCACTTTTTCCCACCAGCTTATGCAAGTTATGGTACCTGCTGTGACTGATTCACAGCATCTGTGTGCTGGCAGTCCCTCCGTGCTCAGTGTTATATACATAACACACATCAGTGTTCAGAGGCTCTGAGCTGCTCCTAATTTCCACTGGGATTGTTGGGCTGCAGCACCTCTACATAGCAGCTCTCTGTAAACATCTCTTTTTCATGTATAAAACATCTCCTTTGAATGCTTGCCGTGTCTGATCACAGAAGCTGAGCTGTGCTCGGCGTTCAGCTCTTAGAGAACACGGCTGGGCAGATACAATGATGGGCAGAACTGTAACATTTGTGTTTCCAGAGGTGGGTGAAGACAGCAGCTCTCCACCTCCCATCCACAATCTGGCACAAGCTTGTGGGAAACACGACACACTGCCACACATTTGTGTAAGGAGAGCCCCGCAGCTTTTATCTCTTCTTGGGAAAAAGCTTCTTAAGGACACAAAATTAAGACTATTTAAGGAACAAATAATATTAAAGTAAGATCCTTCTGGTGTTCCACTTCAACAAAAATCCCTATATATATCGTTTTCTCAAAGATTTTTCCTTTTTTTCAAAGATAGACTTACAAATACAAGAACCTGACCAATTTCAGCATCGTTTGCTGCAGCTCTGCTAAAAGTAAGCACGACTCAAGGCCAATGCAGTGCTGTTGTCTGCTAAAGTAACAAGAAAACCAGAGTCCTGCTGCTGCCCCTACGGCCCTTGTGAAAAGGAAGTCTTGTTAGACTAATATCAACATCAAGTAAAACAGCAGCTTGAAGAAGGATTTCATTTGCTCCGTTTCTAAATCAACTTTTTCAGACTACGGTGACATAAATATACAGTGGGTGAGGGTGGGGGAGGTTTGGGTGGGAGAAGGGGAGGATGGAGGAGGACAGGGTTTTATGCCAAGAGCTGAATCATAACCATGTGAGTAATTTTGCCTTTTTTTTTTTTTNGGGTATGAATCAAATTAAATTTGTTTTGCTGTGGGTGAAGGAAGAGAGAATATAATAGCATGAATCAGAGCTATCATCAAATATGTGGCACAGACTAAAAATTAATTACAATTACTGCCTCCTTGTAAAAAGTTTCTGCTGTAAGATGCAGCAATTTTGTTAATCGATATAATCCATTTAAAAATTCACAGGAATTAAAACCTTTCAATTACTTGCCTCTTCCATTTAATTTTTTTTTCTTATTATAACAAGGAAAAGATGAGCATCTTTGAAAAAAATCTTTCTTCATCTGTTAGATGTCCTTTTGCTCCAGTGGTAAAAAAGACTCCTGCTAATAATGAAAATTAGGTATTTGATCACACACTATAGTCTCTTCAGTCAGGACTAGCTCAAGGATGCAAGTCCAGGGAATGCATGATTTACCACTTTAGCACAGATGCTTTATCAGGCATTCTAATAAAGACAATTTATTTAGTGAATAAGCCAAATAGAAAAACACTCAATATCCCTTTGTCTTTTCCTGTAAGAGTGAGATAAGGTCATGGAAAAATGAGTGTTGAACACTGAGTTTTTCACACTTTGGAATAGCCATTTAACTATGAGATACTGGGAAAAGCATATGGGGCTTAGGTCATAAAACCTCTTTTAAAGAGGCCAACATAACTACTTGGGAACAAAGCCATATCATATTAATTACTAGTTAGATAGATAACCCAGGATATATGTATTTTTGTACTAGTAAGGAACCACTGATTTTGATAACTACAAACTTAGTGAGCCTTTGCCTCCAAGCTTCTAGTATGGAGAAAATGTTATTTAATTCCCTGTCTGAAAAACACAATAAAGCTACAGCAAAGCATCATTTGGAATCAATTCCTGCCCCTAAACAACTCCAGATCTTTCCCATAGTAATTCTCTTGCACGTGCCCAGTAAAACTCTCTGGATAAAGGACGGGTATACAGCATGTTCAGGAATCCAGCTGAACCACGAGCCTTGAGGATGCAATTCCCAGACAGAGAGAAAACTCCTGTCGAGCCCACTGCAGCTGCTGTGCCTCTCCAGTGGTGTGTGTGTGGGGGGGGAAGCAAGAAGATGGGAGACAATTCCCTCAGCCCTTCTGGAAGATTCCCTTGGACCATCTCAAACATGAAGATGCTGACCCAAGAACCTCCTTGCTACTTCATGGAAGCTGCTCCTCCTTTTTTATTGGCATCACTTTTACCCAGGCTCACCCAAGCCTCTGCCAGGTAGGACAAAAGCCCAGGCACCTTTGCAGTGCTTGGTGAGAGGCAGTTTCAATACATCCCATGTGGATTATCCCAGCCTTACAGCCTCTCACAGTCTCACCTCACATGCAGGACATGTAAGGGGGAACAAAATAATTCCTAAGATGTCTTTGGAACAAACATCCAGGACTGAAGGATTACTACACAACAGCACCCAATGGAATCACTCTCCAAAACACAGCAACTGAAACTCTCCAACAGACCTTAAAAATCCCTCAAAACACAGCAACAGAAATTCTCCTGCAAAGAGATCAGTGTCAGTGTGGCAACCAGTATTTTGAGATGGTCTGGTGTAATAATAAGAATATACAATTTTTTCCTTTATATTCACAATCTCAAAGAAGGCCAATCCCCCCTCACTTTCCTCCAGACAAAAATCACTGATGTTGCTAATATTACTTGCAATGAAGAATAAGCTCCAAGTAGAAATAAAATGTAGCCAGAAGTTAACCAGAGAAGATGCTTAATATCTCTTCCTGAAGGATAAACCAGCATTTTTACCATAGCTGTGGTCATCTTTATTTATTACACAACAGATTACCACAGGCCGTGGGTTGTTGGGCTTTTTTGCATTTCTGGTTAAATTATTTCTCAACTACTGTGTAGAAACCAAACATTCTCAGATGTCCATCCTCTTTATTTTGGCATGTAATGGCAGAGCTTAGTAGGGACTTTTAACTGTCCTATAGATGATATATATATCACTTGGTAAAGTTAATTCCCAGCTTTCCATGGCAAATAGCTGCCATTTCTTGCAGGTGTTAGAAAGGTATGGAAAGGAAAACAACACTTTTCTTTGGCAAAAAATCACTGTATACCAATATTGATCAGAGCAGTAACACTCACAGCCACTAAACAGAAAAGCTCTTACACCTCAGTCCCAGATATTAATCATGTTCTAAATATTATTATTATTATGTGCAATATAATTTTGTATGTTTTAGCTATGAGGTTTTTAAGAGCTTCTAGAACATATCTTTTGTACAAGCCCTTCTCAACTGTCTCAGTGACAAATTTAAAAGACAGCCTTCTATCTAGGCACTTGGCTACAAAACCATATTAAGGGTAGAGAGTAATTTTTATCCAAATACAGAAAATAATATACTTATGCATTTAGCAAGATCATTAGGAATTTATCTAAACACCACAGATTCTTGTAGAAAACCTATTTTTGTAGAAAACCACTTGCAATGGCTTTAAATTACTACACATATTACTACTATTTATTTACTTTAGTGGCTTAAGAAATATTTCTGAAAGTAGCCTCTGAAAACTGAAATTCTGTTTTGCTTTCAAAAAAGTCACACATCCTTCACATTTTCAGAATTCCTGGAGCAGTTCAAGAAAAGATGATGGGAAATTCCATTTGAAAATGCCAACACTTGCAAATACAATTTGAAGCATGGGATGGGAACATGATCAAGAACAAAGAACAAATACTTCTGCACAATTACACACTTTTGTTTCTCCAATCCTATGAAGAAAAGCTATAGGAAGGGGAGTGTGTGGGGATGTGAGGAAATGGCAGTTGTAGTCAGGAACATAACACACCACTCATAATAAAATATAGAACTTTTTTCTTTCAAAACTCGTAGGCACAGTGTGGCCGTGGGTACAAACTATTGCTTGCTTTCCAGTGCATTTTTTTTTTATTCCTGCCCTGTTAAATTTAAAAGGCAGTCCAGGATTATGAGTTCTGGTGAGTTCATAATGGATGCACACGTGAGCTTTTAAATTAGCCTGCGATGCCTGAAACCCATTATTTGAAATTTGTTTCAAGGCATGCTCCAGGAGAGAGAAGTCTTAGCACAGACAATTCTGATCTGGCACCTTTTACAGGGCTAACAGGAGGCATTTGATTTGCATGGATTAGTGAAGCCAGTGCAGGCTGATTCATGTGCCTAACAACGACTTCTGCACCCCAGAACTGCATCCAGAGGAGGGTCACAATACTAATAAACGCAAAATTAATTTCACACCTCCTAAATTACAAGGCAAGCCTTATCAGTGCTAGACTGGGAGCTTCTAGGGGCAGAGACAGCCTTGTCTTGTCTCCTTGCAGGGCATTAATCATGCTGTGGGTGCTCATGGCTAATAAGACACACGCAAATCTATTCTGATGTGGTTTTTTTGCTGCTTCAGACTCGAGGAGAGTCACACACACACAGAGACATAATCTTACCTCTCCACCTCACGATACACTAATGCTCCTAATTGAAAAAACAAGTCTTGATAGGAACAGAAAGGCTTTGTTTTTGTTTATACCCAGACAGAGTCTGTGGCTATACAATGCAAATAGTTGGCAAAACCTAAACCGCAAGTATGCAGCAGCACTGTGAGTAATAAAGATAATGTTTGTATTTTGTTTATGAAGAGCCCTAACCAAACACTAAAGCAAGCATACCGAAACCAAACAACACTCAGATCTTTAGAAAGACTTCAGAGGATCCAAATCATATAATTTAATCACTTTGTTCTTTAACAATCTAAACATCACTTAAAATTTACAAGCAGTAATTCTGTGTAAGTTCTCTGAGCCGAAAAATGGGATGTAGCCAGTTGCCTTTTTCTATCCCAACTATTAAAGTTCAAACAAATCAAGCTCTATTACTGAGGGAAAAATAAAAAAAACACCTTACAAAATTCCCTTGCCACTAAGGTTGAGAAATGCTCTATTGCTCAGCCAGCATGGAATTCCTCCATCTCTGGAGTCATGTGAAAGTATCTTGTAGTTACTTCACTGTGCTGAATAATCTGCATAAAACTTTGACAACACACCTGCATTTCTGTGTGCAGTGCATGGATAAAAAAATGTATTCTATACTTCTCAAAAAAAAAAAAAAAAAAAAAAAAAAAAGAAGAGATGCTGAGGTAAGACTTCTTGCTAAAAGATAAAAGGCAGATGGAAAGCTGAGAATCCAACTGGTTCCTCCCCACAGGGTGCACCAGAGGCAGCCTGGACAGCTGTGCATGACTGTCCCTGAAAGATGCTGAGCAAAACTGCCAACACATACCTTAAAAAGCAGAGTCTGGTCTGTAATACCACTCTTTACAATGCCTGTGTGTGACATTAAGTGATCAAAAGAGCCAGCACAGTCAGCCCTGCAAGGAGCTGCCCAACAAAACATGGGGAGCCTGGCTTAGAGAGCTCCCACTAAGACTTCACCTAGATTTGAGATGTAGAACAAAGCAACAGTCAGCTCCTCCTGCACAGAGCTGAGACTCTTGGCTTCCTAACCCAAGGTTCTGAGCTTCCACAGGCAGCCCAGACACCTCTGCAGATGCTGCCAAGCAAGATTCAAAACCCAGGCTGCCAGGTAACCCAGACCTGCCCAGCAGTCAGGTACTTAAGCAGGGACAATGCTGATCTCCTGTGACCTTCCTCAACAGCCAGGTCTGGGTACATCACCACATTTTATTCCTTGGCTGCTCTGACATGACTGTGGCCAAGTCTGCTTGGGCAGAACCTTTTCTCTACAAAGAATCACCACAAATGACATCTTGAAGAACTGCTCTGCACACATGTGGAGAAGATCAACAGAAACATTCTCTTCCAAACAAATAGCTCTCCAGCAATACTAAATCTTCTGCTCTAAGCCAGCTATCTTATGTCCTAAGGAAAATCTTCTGGTGATCTCACTAGGCAGGACTTGGAGAAAGAGCAGAGATTGCCTTACCCCCATGTTAATCCACCCTGAAATCACCACTGTATGAGAGGCTGTTGGCTGGGTCTTTGCTTACAGGGTTTCTCAGGGAGAGCCTTGGCAAATATGACACTGAGAGATAACATCCCTTGCCTGATTATCACCCCCACACACTCAGGGACAATTGTGAAACACTCCTGTGGAAATCCTATCATCCTCTAGCTGGAGAGGAAGGACCAGCATAGGATGTATATATGTGTGTGTGTGTGTAGGAGGGATCATCAACAGCAGAGCAGCAGCTAAAAGGAAAAAAACAACAAAAACAAACGAGGAAAAACCAGACTCACCCCAAAAAAGAAAGCTCCAGGAGCAGTTAACACATTCACAAGGATGCTTTCCCTCCTTCTATACCCCTAACATTTCCTTTCTCTTATGCACCCACCTGCTTTGTAAAGGGACCCGCCTCACAGCCATTGCTACAACTGAATGGGCAGACTGGGAACTCTGCACAACCTTTTCAGTGTTTGTCTGGACAACAGTCCCAAAAGTGGCACCTTGGTAACTCCTCATCAAAGCTCTCTGCTCAACAGCCTGAAGATCCCATTCACAGATCTCTGCTGGGAAAACACATCTGAACAGCTACTAAAACCCTCCAGGAGCAAGCACAAAGTGGTCAGCACATTTCCTTCATGTCACAGACATCATCAGCTCTCTTATTGAATGTCCCTGCCTCCAACACCCAAATTTCTCCACTTCACAAGGAGAATCCTTCAGTTAAACCCTTCCCAAAGCCAAAGTGTCCCTGCACATGGAGTATCAGCTCTCCCAGGGCACTCTGCCTATACATGCAGAATCCACACCTAAGGGAAGGTGGAACATTTAGGTATTCCTGGAGCTCTGCTTGCACCTTCCTGCCTCACAGCAGTGACACAGCTGCAGTGAAGTTTGGCAGGATTATTATACCTCATGACTGGGAACCTTTTGATTTCCTGCAGGCTCCAAATGTCCTGCACTTAAGTCCAGGACAGCTAACCACTTAGACGCCTCCACAATTAAATGTTCTGGGAAGCAGGTTAGATTAAAAATACACTGTAACAAACATCTTAAAATATGTCTGCTCAGTCAAGTCTGAAAGGCAAGTGGTGCTGGTACATTAAACTATTCCTGTTCACAGGGTAGCTTAAAAATATCTGATTTATTGCTCTTTGGCAGCATTGTGTCTAGAGCTAATCAACCACTCTTACCTCTCCTACACTGAATAGACTGCACAATATCATTCTCAGGGAAATACTGCTTCACTTTTAGATATCTTGTTCAAAAGTATGAATGGTTGGGTTATTTTCTCATCTTAATAAATGACGTAGAACCTCCGGACATATGGTAGCATTTGTATGCTTTTAAGCAAGCAGTGATAACTTTCAAATGTTACTTCCCCTCCTCCTCCTCCACTACATGAAACAAATACACTGGAACCCATTTAAATCTTAGTGACAAACACATTTAAGAGAGACTAATTTCAGTTAAAGTTTCCAAATGTCAGATGTACACGTTAAATAATTACACTAAAAAAAATGAAGAGCAGATGAATTCTCATTCTCCTCATTGGTTGAAAAAGTGCCTGTATATTTCCAATAAGGATTGCACAACTTTATGAGACAATGCTTGTGCCTAAATTAGCAAGGAATAAACAAGTGTCAGCTCAAACTTACAGGGACATCTGACAAGTATCATTCATGCTAACTCAACACTACCAGATTAGAGGACTGCTGCTGTCTCATTCAGTTTTTTAAATATCAATCCACAACCACTTCACTTTTTCTAGTTTAAGATGCATAGCAGAGCTCAGTCTCTGAATCATGGTTACAAACTGTGGGCTAAGACTTGATTTCTTAGAAGCAGAAAGCCACAAAATTCATAAATGAAGGTGTGGCATCACACATGTCAAGGTACTTAATGAGGAGAAGTCATCTCCAGGAAGGACATGGACCTGCTGCAGCAAGTCCAGAGGAGGCCACGAAGATGATTATGAGGATGGAACACCTCTCCTGTGAGGAAAAGTGGAGAGAATTGGGATTGTTCAGCCTGGAAAAGAGAAGACTTTGAGACGACCAAGTTGTGGCATTCCAGGACCTGGAGGGAGCTACTAGAAAGATGGAGAGGGACAATTTACAAGGGTCTGGAGTGACAGGAGAAGGCAGAATGGATTCAGACTGAAACAGAGGAGGGTAAGATCTCAGATTAGGAAGAAATTCTTGACTGTGAGAGTTGTAAGGCCCTGGCATGGGTTGTCCAGAAAAGCTGTGGATGCCCTGGAGGTATTCACAGCCAGGCTGGACAGGGCTCTGAGTAACCTGGTCTAGGTGGGAATGTCCCTGTCCATAGCAGGATATGTTGGCACTAGGGGATCTTTAAGGTCCCTTTCTATGATTCTGAGACTCTAAGGCTTTGCCTGCTGTGTTCTTTGGAAAAACAAAGGTGCATTTCCCCAGGAGCTTTTTGCATTTACCAGATTCTCTCCTGTTATGGAGAAACACACAAGTCCTCCCCAAGGCACGTAGCAGAGTCACACTGGAGTGGTTCATGTGTCCTCTCTGATTGAATGCTGTACTGTCACCCATTATTACTCAAGGCCACTCATACATGCATTAACATTTATAAAGCTGGAATCTATTCAGCCTGTCCATCCAGTAGCTGACTAACTGGATGTTATTACTTGAAAAATAAATCTCACAAAAAGGGAAAACAAAAACAACCTGGGTACACAGAGTAACCCACTCCATGCCTGTACTTTCTCTAACATGAATAACACTAATACTGAATAAATGGACAAGTATTTAATCTGTAACAGCTTCTAAGCTTCTCACAGAACAAGAAGAGTAAAGACTGCACAATTAATATTATTTTGCAGTTTCATAACTGAAAGGAAAACTTTAAATAGGCAAATATTTTCTATTAGTTAGCGGTTAACTAGTTAACTAATTGCTATTCCTTTAAATTAAAAAAGGTGCTGTGTGCTTCAGGGGGAAACAGGCACCAGTAACAACAAGCTGTTCAGCACTTTTGTGCCAAATGCTCACAAGAATACTGAACACAGAACACATCCAGAGCTGCGGCAACTCAGGCTCAGGAAAACTAAAGGCGGAAGAAATACATCTTTCTGCACCTTGGCTGAAATGAAAAGACAGCAAACCTTACCCTAAAATGTTGCTTATAAAAGATTTGCTTGCAGAAAATACAATGTAAATTTGCATGAAGTTAATTGGAAACTGCACGGGAGTTGGGCGATGTCGGGGTGATGGGCAGAACCTTTCGGCGCTGCCCGGAACGGTCCCTGTTCCTGGAGGCTCCGCACGCCGTGTCCCGGCTCTTTAAAAGGAGCCGGAGGAAGCGCGGCCGGGACCCCGCGATCCCCGCCCGGCCCCGGAGCGCGGCTNCATCCCATCCCATCCATCCCATCCATCCATCCCATCCCGTCCATCCCATCCCGTCCATCCCATCCCGTCCATCCCATCCCATCCCCGGCCGCCGCCCCCGCTCCCTCCCGGCGCGACCCCGCTGGGTGCTCGGTGCACGGGCAGGGCTTGCGCTCAAACCTCTTCCAGTTCCAGACCTAAAGCAAACAACCCCCAAAAGCACACAGCAGCCACCGCCGCCCCCAGCCAGTAAATCCCCATTCTGACTCGCTGGGCTGAGCTCTCCTTCCAGACTTAGAGGTTTTTTTGGGGGGATTTCCCCCCTCCTCGTTCTCAGGAAACCTTTACATCAGTGTCTACAAAGCACTCTTCAGAGACTGATGAGAAGTTCTGAAAAGGGCTTTGTCTTCAACTATGAAGAATATTCAGCTTTAGCACGTAATGTATGTCCCATATCAGACAACGCTTTGCACAAGTGACCACAGAACAAAATGTTCAGCGAAAAAGCTTTAACTCCATGGCTTGTTTTTCTTCAGAGGAATTTGCTGTGATGATGAACAGGTTGGGCTATGGGAAAGGCTCATCACATCTTCAGAATTCTCACAACAGTTAAGGTTTCTAATCTCACAACAGTGAGACTTTTTAATTTTAGTGAACCCCAGAAATTATTTTCTTCAATATTCTTTGGAAAAATACACCATCCTATACATTTTTCAGATGGAGTGGTCAATAAGTAGATCCCACGTAGCCATTGCTCAGAACCAATGGCACAATTTAAGCATGCGCAGAATAAAACACAATTAAAACCACAGTTGCCTATTTGCAAGATTTATTGCAACACTTCAGATCTGGCCACTCCTCAGGAGCAAACTTCCTGAGAATGTTATACCCTGCTCCAAAAAAGCAGCAATTCCCACCCAGTAGGAAGCAGTGGGCAGTCTTGGAAAAAAGCAACGAATTTGTATCACAGATTAAATATAGAGATTAGAGGATTAAAATTTTCTATCACGTAGTGCACACTTGGGTATTTAATAATTACATAAATGAGGAGAAAACAGTTGGAAAAACAGGTCTTGAGCTTCTATTGTTATGACAGACAAGATGTGCCATCAAAATAGGTCTTTATTTTTAAGGGAAAAAAAAATTCTAATGAAAACAACACCTTGAGCAGTGGCACTGCACAGTAGAAACAACATTAACTTGTCACAATATGTTGCTTCTGTTGGTATGACTTTCAACTGAATAACAAAACAAATATAAGCCTCAGAATTACACAGTATTACTGAAGTGCTTGGAATGCAACACTTAGGAAGAAGCCCTAAAATGGATTTTCTGATTCCTCTTGTTAAGATGTAAATGATTGCCAGGCTCATTGCAGGTCACTGTTTTGGGGTTTACCCATATTCTTGTCTTAAAAATGAAAAACCATGACACTGTTTTTAAAAATGCACACACACAAATATATTCCTCAAAAAAGTGTTTCACCATAAAGCCAGCTATGATCCAGCTATGATCTGAATGAATGGGGGAAAAAACCCTAAAACCCCCAAAACTTACTAAGATGCCATTTGCCTCATTTAAATTGCAGCCTTTTCTTCCCTCTTCTTCATTTCAGTCATATTCTGCTTTCTGTGAGCAAGTACTGAGTTTGCTGAAGAACTTTGGACATCATTAGCGTCACTGACTAACTCTTTTCCTACTTCCTCGTCCTTTGTCATTTTTATAATGTGGGACATTTCTGATGCTTGCTATGGCATCTCCTGTGTTCAGGCTGACAAAAACCCTTCTCCTCATCAGCTTCCAAGAGTGCAATCTGCTGTCACTGCTCCAAGTGGTGCATGTGTGGCAGGGGAGAGGAAAAGATGGCAAAAGCTGCCAGGGACAAATCCCGTGCAAGCAGCTCCACATGCCTGATCCTTCCACCTCCCTGAGCATCCCCTTAGTTCTTAAGATGCACCAGAAGTACAGAGACATTTGCAGATCAAGGATAGTTCCGTGCTTGTGCCTTTTCCTCAGTGGACTGGCTGGATGCTGAGTTTGTGGAGCTGAGGTTTAGAGCACATGGTGCAGTGACAGCTCTCAAATGAAATGTGTGTTGTGGCAGGACTTTCGCTTCTGAATAATCATTCATCACAAAGAGTGATTAAGTGTCAGAGCTCATGACTCTTTTAGAAGCTTATTACTACTATCAGTATATATAGTAGTGAGGGAATGTTTTATTTTTTTCTTCTCAACTCCTAAGAGGGAAAGCAAAATTGATTTGGGAAGTAGCTCACGTATATTGATATTAAATATTAACAGAAAACACTTGATTTAGAAAGCTTTGGGTATTTCCAACATTTTGTTACAGTCCAAAAGATTATGCAAAGTTCACAAACAGCCTTTCCAAGTGATCCAGACATGTTAAAAATCATTATGCTTTTGCAGCAAGGCTAAATCTGGTTTGCTAAATTTAATGTCACATTTCAGTAAACAGAGACTTCTGAAGATTCTTTTTTTAAATTGTTTCAGCATATTATCAGTTTTTATCAAGGTGTCTTTTAGTATGTCTCTGCACACTATTAATCACTATTTACAGTGTATTATATCACAGAACATGCACCAACACAGAAAAAATGCATAAAACCATAGAATCATGGAATGGCCAGGGCCGGAAGGGACCTTAAAGACCATATAATTCCAACATCCTTCCATGAGCAAGGACATCTTCCACCAGACCAAGCTGCTCAGAGCCTCACCCAACCACACCTTGGACACCTCTGGGGATGGGGCAGCCACAAGTTCCCTGGGCAGCCTGTGCCAGTGCCTCACCACTCTCACAGTAAAGAATTTCTTCCTAATACTTAATCTAAACTCTCAGCTGGAATCCATTCCCCCTTGTCCCGCCTCTACACGCCCTTGTAAAAAGTCCATCTCCACCACATCAGGGAAAAGCGAGAAAGTAGAGAGTGAGAAACATTGAACTTGCTGGAGCTGCCTCTAAAAGTCTCTTTTTTCATTTTCTGATGGCAAAAAAATTTTTTTAAAAAAGGCAGAGAAGGCATGGAGTTCATCCCTTGTTTCTCCAGCAGTGATTCCCACAATCCAGCGGAGCGGCGCGGGCGCTGCAGTCCCGTGTCCTGCCACAGGAGGGCGACAGCCGCACTGCCCCGCCCCTTCCCAGCTGCCAGCCCAAATCCTCCCTGGCACCACCACTCCAGAGCCAAACCAGCACCAAAAACCAGCCAAAAACCCCACTGAGAGCACCCCAAAGGCACCAGGAGGACTCCTCCAGGTGACAGTGAAACCTCACGGGGCCGTCTGAGCGTTAGTATGCAGGTGGAGCTTTGAGAGATTCGTGTGAATAATACCAAAAAGGTCTAAGCTTCTTAGTGAGGCAGGAGTGGAAAATCCCATTTCAGATGTTTGTGCTCATAACTGGGAAAGGGGGGAATGAAGGGTTTTGGTTTTAAGCAGCTAAAGAGCTGTCCAACTGCAAGGCAAGTGGGATGTAGCACTTAAGTAATGACTGTTTTGGTGTCAAGTTAAGCCCTAAAAAGTACAAAGATCTTATTAAATGAGTAACAGCAGGGTCTGCCCTCTATCTAGTAACAAAAAGCAAAACGAAACAAAAAATCATTTTCTGAAGTTAATAATAACAACCTATGATTAAATGCATAGTAAAACAGTTCATTATAATAAATATCCCATTAAAATATTGTGATTCAACTTTCTTGAGGGTTTTTTTGACATTCTTAGACCAATTTTATTTATGAAAGTAAGCATTTCTGTATTTAAAGGTGTTAAGAACTCATGTTCTTGCAAGTTTACTCAGTACAGCTGTTAAACTCTAAATTCTTCTTCCACTGCTCTAAGGAAAATTAAATGCTGCAGATGTTATCCTTTACAATGCCATACACACAGAATCAGTTCCTCATTTGCAGGGCAAGTTATTTATTTTTTCCTACTGGTCTTCAAGGCACTCATGATCATTAGGCGTTGCCAGGGCTAAATAAACATGACCTGAGTGATCACAAGTTCAGAAGTTATGTGAAAGAGATATTCTCATGTCAATAAGTGGAAATCTAGGAACTGCACCTGAAATATTTCAAATAAATCCCTCCCTTCAGACAAAAACATAGTAAGAACGCAAGTGAAAAGGCAGAAATAGACCTGAAACTAAAACATTTCCTGTCTCTGAGATATATTTGAACCAGACAGTCTACATTATTAAAGATGCTAGTGGTCACAGATAATCAATAGGTTCAACTCCATAAAATAAATGAAGAAAAACCCAAAAGCCAAAATGGCAACAAGACAAAAAAAAACCAAAAAGAGAACCAACCCCAAAAAAACTAACAAAAAAACCTCCCAAGTAAAAAAAAAAAAAAGAAAAAAAAAAAAAAAAAAAAAAAAAAAAAAAACAACCCCAAAAAAAAAAAAAAAAAAAACCCCCAAAGAAAAAAAAAAAAAAAAAAAAAAAAAAAAAAAAAGGGAAGAAAATAAGTGAATACTTGAATACTCTTATACTCTCTGGAAGTTTTTACCCATTCCAGTTCCACATGTCTGACCCTCTCTCACTGCACAGCAAGGTCCCTGTGTGAGGACATGGACAGGGATCCTGCGTGTGCCCTGGCAGCATTTCTGCAGCTGCAGCCCAGACAAGCCCACCTGCCAGGAATTCCCCTGAGGACAACTGCAGGGAGCTTAACAAGATTTGCATCCATTCATAAAAGATCACTTTGCTTAAGATGAAGCCAGTGTGGAACGGCCTGCAGGAACCTGGGGTACTTTCAGGGCTATTGCCTAATTTTCCAGAGCCCTGAGCCCATGCAATTCCCAGTTCTTACTGGGAAGGAGGGCACTGAACACCAAGTGCCTCTCATGGCAAGCAGAGGAGCCACTTCAGAGCAATCCCTGCTAACCAGAACCATTATTGCCTGGTATTGTTTCACTCCACCAAGCTTTCCTCACCTCATGAAACCATTCCTCCTGCCATCCCACAAAAATGGAAAAGCAAGTCTTGAAATCCTTCAGTGGAGAACATTGCCAAGGATTATTTGAAACTGAAGAGGGGTCTCTGTGCCACGATCAAGTGCAAAACCCAACTTCACAGCTCTTATCCCTTTCTGTAAATCCACTCTTACCCTCAAACCTCCCTGATGCTTCCCCTCCCAGATTTCCACTCAAACCTGGCTGTTTCCTCAGGCTTGCACATGATAAAGGTCCACCAAAGCCAAAAGAAACACTCCTCCATCTATCCCACAGCCCCATTCCAGAGTTTTCTCCAGATCAAACCTCAGGATATCTGAGCATCTAAGAACAAGTTGTTATAAGACAATATAACACCTCACAGCCAGCTAGTCACAAGCAGAGACTTTTTAACAATGAGAAAAAGAGAAACATCATGAAATTAAAGAAAAAAATTGGAAAGTCACAGGTCTTTATTACTCTTCTGTATAGAACCAGCCTCTTAGAGAAAAGTTCGGCTCAAATGCTTTTAAGTACTGCAAATTAGTGAGAAGGAGCAATGTTACCAGTAAAACATGGAAATTTGTGTGACAGGTTTTCAAAAGAAAGTTTTCAACCCTAGACCACAAGGAGTTTTTCAGAGCTGCAGGTGGGAGCTGGGAACACTTGCCTGCCTCATTCATCTTAAAAAACTCTGAACACATCTTTAAACAGGGGTAATTCAGAATTTCAGAGAGTATCTGAGCTCTTCTAGTAAGGAAAAACAACAGTAGGAAGAAAATTTTGTGTAGTTATGTTTAAAGAGAAGAGAGTATGGCACAATATCCAGACATAAAACCAGTTAAACCCCACTTTTATCTGTCACACTCACCAGGCACTTTTATTCTGTACACTTTCATTTATTGAAGTGCACTTATTGCTGGTTCTTAGTCTGTTTTCTTGGTAAGCCATTATATAACAGGAATTAAGGAGTCAGAGCCCTTTGAAGCACCCTCAGCACATAAGAAGAGCTTCACCAGGTTGTTAGACACAATGAAAGAAAAGATGCATGAAATCAAGAGCACTTGCACAATCCTCCTCCCCAGTCATCTGTTTCGTCTCTGCCACCTATCTTTTAGGTTGTGGTCAGCAGAGTTTAAAGAGCTTCATCTTTGTGAATATTTTGGGGTTTTTTTTAAGACATATTTTACTACCAACATGTACAAAAGCAGCCACCCAAGGCTGAATGGAGTTTTTATCCTGCCTGTTGTATTGGTCCTTTAACTTTTTATGACTCATAGTTCAAGTATTTGGGAATTCCCCTCTAAATATGAGTTTGACACACTTGCATTATGGAAAGTTATTTTATTCAAAAAGTAACAAAATGCAATATTCATGCAATACCCAGGTCTATATTTAACACCACACAATTGGGTTTTTCTCTTTTTTTTTTTTTTTTTTTTTGCAACAAAGCTTCTAATTAAAGACAGATTCAAAAAAAAAATCTAGAACAAGACTGAATAGCAGAAGTAGAAGCATTGAAAGAGACAATCACAGTGTTACACACCCAAGCAAGTCAGGAGGTTGGGGTTTTTTTTTAACTATTTAAACAATGTTTGAGCTGTTTACCTTCTTGCCCAGACCCCCCAGTTGCATGTAAAAGTATTCAGCTTCTCTCTTACCTGTATGCTGAGGTCCCTTCTTGGTGGGCTGGCTACTCATCAGGGATCACCTGACTAAAGCCTGGAAAGAAATTAAAATACAATCAGCTGACCACCCCTGCTCACTGCCTCCCAGCTTTAATACTCCTCTCCACA
>WEIU01004035.1:318629-354114 GCA_013389925.1 Aegithalos caudatus
GGGGAAGAGGAAAGGAAAAAAAAAAAAAAAGGGGGGGGGGGGATAATAAAATAAAATAAATCAGAGGAAAACAGAGAAAAGGCACCACATTCCACAACTCTCAGTCAGCCCTGGCAGACTACGAGACATTTTCAGTCACACAAGCACAAAATGCATTAGTCAGAGCTGAAAGACCACACACTTTGTACCACTACCATGCTAACAGAGAATGGTCTGAGCGGAGCTACAGGAAAAAGGAAAGGAGGGGTTCCTATTGGTGCTTCCATTTTACACGGGGTGGTCACCTAAATATATGAAAAACCCGCAGGAAAAGGCCCCAAGTTGACATTCCCAGCAGGAACAATGTGGACGTGGGCAGCGGGGAAAGCTCCACGCTGAGGGAGCGCGACCTTTGCCGAGAGGACTCCCCCTCCAGCAGAATGCCTTATCCCAAAGACTGCGAGGCATTATCTAAATCACAACTTCTATCTCCCCGATGGTTTGTTCGTAGGAAATGCGAGCCTAGAAAAAGTGAAAGTAATACTGCATGATTCAGATTCCCCGAAACCACATATACTTTCAGTTCAGGCTTCTCTCTCCTTCGCTGCTCCTTAACAGCTCTGCAGCTTTATCCATCTATGGAGTTTTGTTTCCCCTACTTACGCACTTTCAGCCCTCCGTGTTCGCAGGGAATCTGATCAGCAACGAACTACAAGGGAGCTCGGCGTAAAAAATACCAAAAAAAATCCAAAAAAAAACCCCCTCCGTCCTCATCCCAATGACCTAATCACTCATCTATCTGCTCACTGCTTCCGTCCCCCACACGCGCTTATCTCTTGCTTGAAGGCATTTTAGGAGTGAGGACAGGGCTTGGGAGGAAACACCGCTCCTAAAATCACATCAGAGAGGGACAGCGCTGACAGGCGTTTGTGTCCGCGGAGCCCCCAGCCCCAAATTCCCTGTTCTCAGCCCCAAATTCCCTGCTCCCAGCCCCAAATTTCCTGCTCCTCATGGGTCTGTTCCCAACACACCCTGCCAAGACCCAGGGGCTCAACCCGGAGTCAGGGAAGTGTAGGGAGTCAAGGGGGGGGGGAAGATGGGGAGAACCCTCACTCGATGTCACTGGAATTTCTCTTCAGGAAAGTCCGTGCTTTAATGAAAGACTGATACTAGATACCACAAAGAAACTTTTATTTCTGTATGCACATGACTCAGATGCATTTTCTGTGTGGGTTATGTGGTTGTGTTATGTTTCATCTTAAAAAACTGTTTCAAAGAGACCTTTAAACATTAGTTTTAAGAAAAAAAAACTCGATGTGTTTATGTACAGTGAGTGTTTTAAAACTGCCTTTTACGGCACAATGATGTATAAAGCAGAGACACTAATGTCTGTTTTCATTATAGACATAATTTGAATCTAATACTAAACACAGTAATCTGTAAAAATATTTATTTTAAATTACATCCCTAAATAGTTCCCAGAAAAGTAAACAAACTGAACCCTTCAGCAAAACAGATCCCCTTAGTTACAATATTGTTATCCGTCCTCTTTTCCCATTTTCTTGATTTTGAAAATACATTTACTCACTGCGTTATTGACTTAGATGCATTAGTTTATAAAATAAATGGTAGCTGCTGCTGCGCAGTATTTCAGCAGAGGAAGGCTGTCCAGAACTGCCTCAGAGACCGAACACTGTCGCCATTATAACAAAAGCATTAAAATGAATAATTCATGAGCAGAGGAAGTACCCTACCATTAAAAGGCACCGACTATTTCATGAATTGTCCAAAAGCTACCCCCTTTTACTGCCCAGTTCCTCTTACTACTTAATTATGCTTCATTTTTCATACCATTTTAAAATGGTATCAAGTAGTAATCAGCAGAAAAGCACGGACCACTTGTAGGAGACTTTCCTGAGGAGTAAGAAATGAAAGCTGAAAAGTGAGCCAGAGAGAGGGAGGGAAAAAAGAGTGTTTATGTCTGATGATGGATATATTAAGGAAATGAGACTTCAGATTTGAATGGGCTTTTCCAAATTGTGCTTTTGAATCTTGAAAAGGAAGAATATCGACAAATATTCTTTGTAGAAATAAAGGAAATCAGTTCTTTGCCTTTATCTGGGACCTTCTTTTTCAGGATTCCAAGGCATCATGAAAACGCTCAGGAATTAAAAAGCCCCATTACTGAGGACTTTCAGAACTTTCCTCCTGTTTATAGGTGCAGAACATACGGCCTCAAGAACACTAAATTATTCTCTCCAGGTCACACAGGAAGGCTTGGAGACTGAGGCAAGAATAGAGCTTCATGCCCTGGTTACCAGTCCTGTGCCCAACAAAAAGAGCAACTTCCTTGCTTTATGCTAACAAGCATCAAAAAGTTCAACAGTCCTGCAGGATTTAACCTAAGAAAACGAACAGTGGCTCCCAGGAATTTTCTGTGGGGATAGAGGAACACTCCAAAGCATTAACCCCACATTACACCAGAATTATGTGCAAACTTGTTTTGAATTAATATTGTATTTAAAGGAATTTGTCCCTAGAGTAGCAAAGTGCAACTGCTCGTGTTTCTTTTATCTGCTGCAGAAAACACACATACAGTGCCTGGAAAGACATTTATTTCTAACATACACCTTCAAACTTCTCAAGGCATTCAAAATTGGTACACTAACATTAATAAGCTTTTCAGATTTAATTTTAACCAACATCCAGTTCTTAAAATTGAAGAAACTGTAAGAAATGTCTCTAAGACATTTTGCCAATGGGACAGCATTCCGTAATATTGAGCAAAAGCCATCCTAAATATCTTTACTTATAGGGGTCACTTTTTAGGTGTCCTACTCTCTCACACTATTGGGAAGAAAGAACTCAAACACAATTCTTATTCCAAGGCTCTCATTGCAACAAGTTCACCAATTATATGGGAATCAGCCCCTTAATACTGAGATGCAAAAAGCTGCCCCCAAGGCATCATGGATGGAATGAAAACATGAGGTGTAACTTTGCAAGATCAGGCACTGTCACTGGTCAGCTTACTGATGCTGCTGTGCTTTTTGTTTTTAAACCAGTTGGCTTCTTTGCAGAGCATTGGTAAGCACGTTTTTGACTGTGATTTTCCAATTTCTAGGTTTCTTTCACTTTTAAAAAAAAAAATTCCAACAGCATCTATTTGAGAGAGATGCTCTTTTGATCTGGTATTAGATGGATGACTCTCGTGCTGCCAAAAAAATTTGCCTTCCAGTCAACTCAGAGCTGCTCCCACAGCAAGTCCTTACAGGAATAAGGAAATGCTCTTTAACAGCTAGAACAATCTGTACAGTTAAACATATTTTTAGTCTTCAATCCCAAAGGAACCCTGAGTAGATCTGAACTGCAAAACAAATATAAAAAACCCCCATAATTTGTTGTTAGATATAATTAATATAGCCCAGCTCACAGCAAGCAGGTTTATTGTTACTGATAGGCTATTTCAGTACAAATGACCATTAATGGTTTGATAACTTGGGACAGGAAGAAAGAGGAGGAAAACCCAAGAAATACTTATGATAACTCTTCCAAAGATGGAAGTTCTCTTTTTTTAAAATGGCATCAAAAAAAGCTCCCAAAAATCAGTTAAAGAAATGCTATGAACACTTCAAGTTTATCTGCTTCAAAATATTTATCTTGAGTCAACATTACAGGAGAAATTCTGTGTTGGCATAAACCAGTATGAGTGTGTCCACCAAACCAGCAACCTCCACCAGGGCATCCAGACTCCTGAGTCACTACCTAAACACAAGTGTTCCACAGAACAAATAGCATCAAATAAATTACTTCAGAGGAAACAATGAGAAAGATCACCACTACTTCCACTTGGAATTAGGTGGAAAAAATTTGAAGAATGGGAAATGAAACAAAAAGCCATGATGTCTGTAATCAGAGCAAAATTCCCAAGTGAAAGAATCAACATTTTGCTACTTGGACAAGAAAGAGAGGGGATGGGAAGAGACAGGAGAGACTTGTAGAATAGTAATAATCAGATTGGTACATTGTTCAGTATGCACAACTGTCTCAAAACTACATTATGGCTGCAAGCAAGAATGAATGCAATTATATATTTATATACGTAATTATAAGGTGACAATCAAGTGCAATAGAAAAAATACTAAGAAATCAGAGGTGAAAGGAGCGTTCAGCTATCCAAGAATAACCCATCTGGTCTCAGTATGCCAAAAGTGTGGTCAGATAATGTATAAAAATTTATATCTAGGAGCTTAGATATGTTTAGAGAGTTTTGGTATTTGTTTTACCTCCAGTGAGTGGATTTATGTTCCACAGAGCAGTGGTGCCACACCACTGTTCACTTCTATCAGCAAACACCAGAGTTGTGTAGACTGTGCACTGAACTACTCACAGACTTTCAGTGCTACAGAGGAACAGAACTACTGCCTAAGCCTTCTAAAATAAAAAAAAAACCACAGTTTTTAGACATTAAAATAAATTATTTTATAAATCTAAAAGCAACTTTTAGAAGACATTTTGAGGGCTAAATAAACAGATGCAGATGCAAGAGCAGTGAAGGTAATTTCCACCTTTTTTATTGTAAAGAAATACCTTAGAGGAGGCATGTCAGCACATTTACAAGATCACAAAATAGTTAAGGTTGGAAAAAAACCTCTGGAGGTCATCTGGTCCAAGCCCCATGCTCAAACAGGGGCACCTGCAGAGCCCAGGACCATCTCTAGAGAGCTTCAAACACCTCCAAGGACAGACCCTACAACCTCTCTGGGTGACCTGTGTCACTGCCCTGTCACCCTCACAGTCAAAAAGTGATTCCTAACATTCAGATGGAGCCTCCTGTGCTTCAGTTTGGGGCCACTGTCTCTGCTCCTGTCCCTGAGCAACACTGAGAAGAGCCTGGCTCTGTCTGCTTTGCAAAACCCCTTCAGGCATTTGAACACATTTGTGCTCCTCCCTCAAAACCTTCTTTTCTCCAGGCAGAACAGTCCCAGCTCTCTCAGCCTTTGCTCCAGACCCTACATTATTTTTGTGTCCCTTCACTTGAAGGAAAGTCTCTAGTAGCCCCATCTCTCTTTCACTGGGGAGTCCAAAACAGGACCCAACACTCCAGATATGGCCTCATCAGGGCTGAGCAGAGAGGAAAGATCACCTTAGGATCACCTAAGGATCTCCTCCTTCCCCTGCTGAACAGCACATCTCCTAACACAGCCCAGGGTGCAATTGCTCCTTTTCAAGGCCAGGGCACATTGTTGGCTTATGCTCAGCTTGGTGTCCAGCAGCACCCCTGGCCTTTTCTGGAGAGCTGCTTTCCAGCTGCTCATCCCTGGATGGTGCCTGGGACTGTTCCTCCCAGGGGCAGGACTTTGTGCTTCCCTCCAGGGGTACAGGTCTTTGAAGAAAGGAAAAGTTTCATACTTGGACTAGGGTGTACACTGCTGTCATTGACACCATTATTTCTTACTTTCAGATATAGGCTGGACTTCCTGAAAGCGGTTTTGCTGTCCTTCCCTTCCCTCCCTGACAAGGAATCCCTTACCCCCACTGTTATCTTCTTCTCTCTCTCAAATACCAGTTATTCCCTGGAGTAGAAAAGGTAAGATTTTAGTGACAGTTCATTTCTGGTACCTTGACATTTTCTGCCTCATCCACAGTTTTCCAGCATTTTGAGAGAGTGGGCTTAGGAGAACTTTGAAAGGAAACATATGTAAAACATTTCCATCATTAAAAGCAGTAAATACTCAGGTATTTGTTTGTGGGATGTTCTCATGGTGTTTTCCAAGAGAAGTGAAGCAGCAAAAGCTCTCTGAGTTTGACAAACTGGTAGGGTCCCACTGCAGTCTCTTAAATGTCAAACTGTCATAGGAAGGAGAGCAGAAAATGTTTTCTTTTGGGTCTTCTTATCAGACAATCTACTGCCAAAGGGGTAGCTAGCTACCAAACAAACAGCTACTCTGA
Source organism: Aegithalos caudatus (assembly GCA_013389925.1). Lineage (NCBI taxonomy): Eukaryota > Metazoa > Chordata > Aves > Passeriformes > Aegithalidae > Aegithalos > Aegithalos caudatus. The sequence goes on from WEIU01004035.1 coordinate 324,561, forward strand.
CACAAATACAGTAACCACAAATTCTCTTCAGGTCTTACAGGTGCAATTCAGTTCCTCCAGTCCAGTTTTCTGGTGCCCTCTCTCTCCTGACGTCCTGCAGCCAGTTCTCCAAACTCCAGAGGGCTCAGGATCTGCCCCAGAGCTGCACACACCATGCCAAGGGCTGGACACACTGCAGCACCCCACAGAGCACTAAATAATGATGTGCAGGCACCAAAACCCATCCTAAGCACCCCAAATTACAGTGTGACTCCTTTTCATGCTCATATTTCAATCATTTGGGCAAGATGTGTGCCCAAGATCCTAAATTTTTTTATCACATAAATGTATATGTTGCCTGTCCCAAGGAAAGCCATAAACTAGAAACCACTTATAATTCAACAAGACACAGAGGTAAATCTAGGCCACCTCACCACAGCATAAAAAGGGAAACAAACTAGTTTTTTTCCAAAATAGGAGAGCAAGTGATTTTTCTTCCAGCACAAAGTTCACCGAGACCCCCTTAGACATTGGCAGCACAAAAAAAAAAAAAAAATCAGCCAAAACAGAACAGAGTCCTGCACCTGTGCCTCATACTCCCAATGAAATTTCATACACTCTGTCCCACAAAAAATTAGATTGCCAGGGTTTGGATGGTCCTCACATCTTTCCGTCCATATTTTCAAATCCAGTTTTATACTCTGAAATATTTACAGACCCTTGATCTTTTTAATTATGGGGAAAAAAAAAAAAAAAAAAAAAGAGGAAAGGTATCTTCAAATATTTCTTCTTTGCTGTTAATACACTTCTGAAAACAATTAAAAGCTCCAGACTATTTTTCTAAGAAAAATATGAACTTAATCACTTGGCTGAGAAAGATGCAGGGATATTGTAGCTCTGAACTGTCCTCAGGGACCAGCACCAGTTTAAGAATATTGACATTATTCAGCTTCCTTAGAGAGCCCAGTAAAGCCAATCAAGGAGCACAGCACCAATAATTACTCTCATTTCTACTGCAGTATTTTCAGGTGCTGCAGTTTCAGGCTTTGGTGTTGACATCTTCTGTTTGATACACAATATTAATTTTGGGATTTTGCTGTGAATGGACACCCTTAAAGCCTCCCTTTGGGGCTCATGTCCACAATATTTACATGCTGTGAATAATGTCACTGTGCTGGATGAAGGCACAGGAACAGGAGGATTGTAACAACTCATACCTGCAACTGTTCCTGTACAAGTGAATTTTTGTCCCATTTATACAAAACCAGGAAGAATATTTATTGCATGTGTCTATAGAAACATCTGCTCAGTATTTTTCAGCACACTTGTATCTTGTTACATCATCTCAAGCAATGATTACTCTCAGAATGAGGAGTCCTGCAGTGATTCCCAGCAGAAAGGAAGGAGGAAGATTTAGGGCCTCCCATTTATTGTTCTTTTCCACTTCTGTCTCACAGGGATTATTCAGGACATCAAAAATTTATCAGCATAAACAAGACTGATCATCAATGATCAGCACCCTGTTTTCTGTTTTGTTCTACCAAGCTGTCTTATAAACAATCAATGCTAAAATTAATAAGTGGTGACATTCATCAACAAGAACTGCACTGGCTTTCACTGATGATGTATCAAAAAATTTAAGTATGCTACATAAGATCAGAAAAGAGATTATTCATTTTGGTTAGGTTTTTTTTATTTTAAATAGAGAAGAAATGAGAGTTGAAGCTCTCTGGTCTTTGAGAAACTGTCATTATTTTGTTCCAGTTTAAAAAGTTTCAACAGCTTATTTCAAAAATTTATCCATTTACAAATGTGAGCTATTAATTAAAATTCAAATAGCTTGTTCATAGTTTTTATGGCTGAAAGCTTAATTCTTTTCTATAGCATGTCATTATTTAAATCAAGTCTTATTTAATTTGAGAACCATGGAAAAACAAAAGAAAGGAGAGGACTTTGGAAAACTGAATGAATGTCAGATTTCAAGGAAGAGTGGAAAGCAAGAACAGACAGGGAGAAAGGAGTTTTCAAATCCTAAGTAATGTTAAATTTGCTTATGCAAGTCCTTAAATATAATGTCCATTGCACCTAAATAATAGGACTGAAAGCCTTGATTTTAGAAGAAATTATCTCAATTACTTTCTGAATTTGTCTTTCAGGTTGTGAGCCAGATGGAGACACATGTGGGCTTAGCAAGTGATCAGCTTTTTAGAACTCTTCTTAACTACTTATCTTAGGAAAACCTTACAGCTGAATTAGTATTCCCAGTTCCTTAATGCTTTTATGGAATCATTAAGGAGGTAAAAAGACACACAGGCCTGTAAAGCATTAGTGCTTCTAAAAATGTACCATGCACAAAAAGGTATCTTAAACAGTGTGAAGTTGAGCACTCCAAAGGCAGTCTGAAGGACCCTTGAGCACCTGCAAATCCATTTTGCTTTGTGTTTGCACACACCACGATAAAAATCCTTAGTTATTATTCAAAACTTGGATTTTTTTAAATTTTATTTTTTCTTGAACAGGTCCATCCCAGTCAGGATCTTTGATCACTGGCTGTTTGCTCAATGGGCAAAGGGATATTCCAGTTTACTCTGCCACTCAGCAGATGGCCACAGACTTTCCTGCCATCTCCTGTTTAACTCCAGCTTTGAGACTGCAAATTTCTTCATGGGTTTATCACCACCATATGCATACTGGGAAAATGAATTCCATAATATTTGTAAGCACCATCTCCCGACTAAAAAAGGGAGAAGAACTCTTAATTTCACACTTGGGGAACTGAGGTGTAAAGACAGCAAAGCTTCGATGACTGTGATCATCCAACTTAAGTTATAGAATAGAAAATGAGGAATGATGCCAGGTGACCACAACAGGCTGAGCTGGACTGAAATGGTTCAGCTGCTTCCAAAGCACCCCAGCCATGCCCACAGCCAGATCCTGCCACAGATCTTGGCTGGGGGCAACCAGGAATGAGTGAGGTGTCTCCAACCAGGAGCCAGAGACCTTTAAATTGCAGCTGACCTGACTGGAGGTGAAGAGGCTGCTGAGCAATGCTGACAATCAAGCACTCAGATGCTTTGGAAATGGGATAAAGGAATAGGGAAAACAGATTTCCAGCAGTGGTGAAGGACTGGAGTGTCCCACAGAGGACAGAGAGGAGGAGGAGAGTGGACAGAGGCAGGAGGAGAGTGCCTGGGCAGCCCTCACCTGTCCTTAAGGGAGTTGTTGTTCTTTTGCAAACTTCTCTCTTTCACAACACATCTTTCAGAGTCTGTAGCTGTCAAATTTTGATGTAGCCCCATGCAAATTCACCTGAGCTAGTGAGTGCAAGAAGGAAGTCCTGTGGAATAAATATCATGTGAACACTTAATTAGATCCTCTAACGTGGCTATATAATCAGAACCACAGTGAGCTAAAATAGCATAGGAAAAATTAATTCCAACTTTGGATAATCTTTAGCACCTACCTTATTATTTTACTACCTTTTTATGCAATGTGTTTTTATGCAGTATATTTTTTAAAACCCCAGGGGAAAAAAAATGTAGAACAAATGCTCATAGGGAAATGGCCCAATGTGGAACAGCTGAATCCACATTCTATTTGTCTCTGTCATTTGTACCAATGGAGGGCATAATTGCAGCAGTGAGATGCTCTCATCCATGCAAGCCATCATTTTGACAGTGGGTCAGCTACACAAGACATCTAGGAAAAGACAGGAGGCCCTGCTCAGAAATCTGGCTCTTCACTGCAGGGAGCGGTGCACCTGCCTTGAACACAACTTTTGATCCATTTCCTCAGCCTTGATATTTTCTGCTTCTATACTCTTCATTTTTTTCCTTCCAGGACTTGTTCTTCATTCACTCTTAAGCTTCCAAGCACTGGCCCTCATCATTATCCTGCTTTCCCACTGCCCCCAGCTCCTCATTTTGTTCCAGCCTCTAGTCTAGTTCTCCTTTCTCTCTCAAGATTTCTTTCTTAAATTCCCTATTTTTCTAACAAAATGGCCATTCCTCATCTCCCTAGTTGACCTAATTTCCCTTGCTTCTCCCCCATCTCAAGTCCTTGTTCTGGAATTGTCAGGACCCTTGTCTCAGTGTTTTTATACAGAAGAAGTCCAGCCCTTGCATAATCAATTCCCATCAGGACCATTCCTTCCCCACTCTGTACTCCACAGTCTCTCTTATGTGTCCACTGCCTAAAAGCCAGGAATTTGCTGGAAAAACTACAAAATTAACTTGAGGAAAGCCTTTGAGTCAAGTTTAATAGCCAGGGTCTGCACAGCTATGTACAGTGGGTTATTTCCATGTTTAATTATACTCATCAAGAGCAAAGCAAAAGGATCTTGCCTCACCTCCAAGTCTCAAATCCCTATCCACAGTACAGGCAAAACAGCACAAAAACTGCAGAAAACAGACACAACCAGCTGAACATATTTCAGCTGACAATTTAATTCTTCCTCCTCAACTTCAACAAATTGTGCCCAAGGCAGAGATGTGATGAACAATTGATGTGGTGTGGTGGAGTCATGCTCTGAAGGAGGGCAGGCTCTTGAACACAGAGAAATTGTCCATTTATTCTCTTTCCATCCTTTACTCCCCAGCACAATCAATTCTCCCCCGTGTCCCTGGACAAGGAATGAAGCTGACACAGTGGCCATGGTGAGGTGCAGACCTTCAGCACAGTTACACAGCTCAGGAGCTGCATCTGCTTCCACCAACCACACCCCAGAGAACTGCAGTGGTGACCCCAAAGAGCAGCTGACCAAGGCAGCATTCCAAGGCATGCATGTCGGAGTGAAGGACAGATACAACACAGAAGAAGCCACAGGAAACAAAAGTAAGATTTCACTTGTCACATTTTCCCTTTTCCTGGTCCTAGAGCACAGATCTCTCTTGTCCCTCTCACCAGGCTGCTCATGAAGTCACTGGTGAGTGATTTTTCCCTGTCCTAAATTCATGAGCCTTTTATTATAATTTCTCTCCCCTGTCAAGTTGAGGAGGGGAGTGACAGAGTGGCTTTAGTGGCCACCTGGAATCCAGCCCAGGTCAATCCACCCCTGTCCCTATCCCCACTTTCTCCAGCAGAGCACTGGTGGGCATGGCCCAGCCCACTCCATCAGACACAGCTCGGAGCTGCACTGATTCCTGCACTGCTCCTCTGCTTCCTCATTTTCAGGCTCAAACCCACAGAGGTGATTGCAATAAAATCCTGCAGGACATCTATGAGTGAAACAGGATGCTGCCCAGATGAATTTTTTAGTTCAGATTTACAGTATCACTTAAAGCAGGCTTTAATAATTTATTGTAATTTTTATTGCATTTTTTAGTTACTTAATAGTGCATATATCTTTTGCAAAACTCAGTTCTTTATAGTTTTTCATGTCCTGAAAGCCTGTCTTAAAAGTTTATATGAACCGAATTATTTGTGTATAATTACACTTCTATTATTTTTAAAAGAACTCTTAATCTCCTTGATTAAAAAAAAACACAATCTTTTTTGTTTTAAAAAACAAAGAGACTGAGCCAAAATATGCAAGGTATTGTGCTAGCATTCCACTTTTAAAAAATAAAAGCTAAGGCTACTTTTCTAACAAAGCTTTCACAAATTATTCCTACTTTAATTAAATCCCTCTTTGCTGGAAACTAACAAAATGCCATTAAGAGAAGAAGACAGTTATTATCTTTCAGTGGTTTTCCTTGTGTATAATACATTATTACCTAAGTTTCAGTGATTCTTGCTGCGTTATCCACCTCTCCTTTAAAGAAAATACTCTGTAACCATAGCAATACTTTCCCACCCTGGTATTATTCCCTGCTGGTTTGTTCTAGGCTTTTGCACATAGCAACCACAGCAATCCTTGGTCCAAGCTGTCAACTTCTTCTTGGCAACTCTTAGCAAAATTGGTGAATCTCTAAACTACCAAATATGCAGCTTTACATTTTCAAAACAAGATGGGTACCAGTGTTCTGAATAAATGGAGTATTTAAAATCCTAACTCTACTTTGTATGGTGCTTCTAGTGCCACAAATGTGAGATTTGGATATTCTAGATGCTGTCTTCTGTAGTAATGCACTTCCCATACTTGGGAAGGTGTTTTTATATAAGGAGAAGGTTTCAGTTTACTGCTTTACTTATTAGATTTGTCTGGAAGGTTCTGTACCTGTCCCTCTGTGGTTGGCTGAGTGCCAAGAGAGAAACACCTGTTGGACCTTTCACCTATAAGTCAAACCCTGTAAGGTTTCCTATTGGGAATTTTCAAATAGAACCATCCTTGAACACTGAGTAGAAAAAGGGACAGAACAAGAGAACTGGGGGCATTTTCTAGGTGTTGTACTAGGTGTGAGATTTCCTCACACCGTGCACGGCTTATGTATTTGGTTTCTGTGTTATTTTCATTCATTTATTAAACCCTTTTGAGTCACAAGACACTCTAGATCATGCTGTGTCTTGCTAATTATTATACCCCAAATCTGAACAGGCTGGACCCTGTAGATCATATGGTATTCAACACAATAGTCCTCTAGTTTTTTCACTTTCTGCAGAGCAATGCAGCAATCCCTCCTTAGGCAAAAAGCAACAGGCAGCATTGTGGCATCTCAAGGTAATTCACCAAACTCCCAACAGAACTTTGTGTTCCTGCTTCAACCTTGCCCGATTCCTCACTGAATTCCCATAGGAGAACACCAGGTGAACCACCTGCACCCCAGCAGCTGGGATTCAGGTTCACAAAGGCAGCACCAGTTCTGCCAGGCCTGAGACATAAACGCTGTGAACCCAAAGCACTCAGGAGTCACAGAACAGGGGACAGATCTCAGCCATGGGCATAAATGTTAAACAAATTCATTGAAATATTATTTCACTACTCATCACCTGATGCCATGGAGGTTCTCAAGTGTGAGCAGACTATCAATGCCCTTCTTGATCCCCACTCTACTGTGGATTTGAACTGAAGAGAAATCATTTTTTCCTCTACAAAAGTAAAAGCACATGAGAGGAAAAATTGCTAAAAAATCCCCCACTTAAAAATAACCAAGCTTGTTTTTGTTCAACACCTCTTCAATAGTATTTTAAGTTGCTGCCTAATAAATACAACACTGGTAAATTTTGAGATTTAGCTGAATTTTGCTAAGAGTTGAGTTAGTTTTCATAAGCTGCATAGTAAGGTCAAGCCAGTGAACTGTGGTGAAGCAGCACAAATTATATTTGGGAACAACAATAATTTACAACATTGGTGTTTTACTGGGAATCCTCTTATCCCACTGGAGTCAACAGGGCTTTTGTCATTAACATCTCTCTGTCAAAATCTTACCCCCACTGATAATTTGCTCCTATGAATCACCCAGGGACATTCCCTTCATTTTCTCTCTGGAGGGGGAGTTCCAGAGTGAAAATAGAGATACAGGACAACTTCATTTACAAATCACCTACTGAGAGAGGTGATTTTCTTCCTTTGTCTCAGTCCCCCATTTGTCTCAGTCACAATGATAGAAACAACCAAAGGAAGTTGGATAGGTATGGAATATGTGTGTGTATATATATATGCACACACCCCCACATTTTTATTTTTATATATATGTACAGCTCACATATTTTATATATATATATATATATACACAAACCTTTCCCCTATTTTTATGTATTTGCACACACATAAATAAAACAGAAGGGATGTATATCAAACAGAAATTCAAATGACCCAATATATTTGTGAGAGCTGACAGAAAATAGAAATAAAAAAAGAAACTCACTAAGGCAGTATCAGCCAGCTAGGTTGGTTTGGGGATTTTTTTAGAGTCTAAAATGGTACAGAAGAAAACTATGGTGGGAAAAGTAGTTACAGAACAATTATTCCAGGAGGGAGAGGAAAGACTACAGATTACTGTTTTAAATGTTGTTGGGTTAAATCGTAAGTCTTGCTTATGTTCTAATTTATGGATGCATCAGATACCCATACACACAAAATTCCTCTACAACCATGACCCAGCTGGGGCTACACACCAGAGAAATATACACTACCCAGATGGGCCAAAATAGGAATATAGAAACACATTTCTGATGAAAAAAAATTAAACCTTTACACCACTGTGGCCTATGGGTTTTTTGTTTGTTTTTGTGGGTTTTGGTTTTTTGTTTTTGGTTTGGTTTTTTTTGTTGTTGTTTGTTGTTGTTGGTTTTGTTTTTTGTTTTTTGTCTTTTTGCAAAATGGAGTTAGACCTTTACACTCACAGAAGGAGAAGAAGAGCCCAGATGTGGAAATAGAAAGGAAACAAAGGTATATCATAACTTTTTCAGTAAGATCTAAAGAGAAGGACAAAAATTGGATTTTGCTATTCTGGTATTTTGCTTAGAAGAGACAAATTTGTGAGTAATTTACATAAAATTTATTAAGATTTTATTTTTAAAGAAAAAGGTGGAAATTTGAAATTCAGGGTTCCTATGATTTAGCTATGTTCTCTGAAAGATTAGCATAAATACAGAAAATAGGAATAATTTTGTCACCAGAGCACTTCAAAATTAAGACTTAAAACACTGTACACTAAAACAGTACTTTGTCTTTTATCAGCTGTTATGCTCAATTTGTAGGAGAATTTCCAGACAGAATCTTTCAATTGATGATCATAAATAAGAAAAAAAAAAAAGGGACAACATTTTCTTTTTGCATAAATGAAGGTGGTAATAGTTTTATTAAATTCTAATTTAAATAATGTTATTTTAACATGCTGATCAAATGCATCAGGAAAACCAAACATTATTTGCTTCATTTAGTTTTATGAGGGTACAATGGGAAATGCCATTCTCTCCAATCACAGGTTTTCTCAATGTATCCACTTCACTGGTCTCTTAACAACAAATGCAATTACATTTTACTGTAAAATAATCAAATATTCACTTCCTTGCACATAACAGCTATTTTGTTTTGGATGTAAATACTTTGGGTAAATTTTCTCTTATCCTAAAGATGCTATTTTCTAGAAGGAAGCATCTTCATTTAGAAAACTGGCACTCTCTGACTCTTGATTTGATTTATAGGGAGACCTAAAGGAAATAGAATCACTGAGAATTGTTTTAAATTTCAAATTATAACTCAATCCACAAGGCTAAATAAAATGTATTTTTAAGAAGATCTATTATTATTTCCAATAAACTAATGAAGGATTTACAACATTTTAAATAACATTTTGCCAAGGTGCTCTTGCCCCAAGTCACAGGAAAATAACTTTGAAAACTTCTTCAGGAATTAAATACAAAATGAAGTCAATATTTTTTCAGTGGATTGTCAGGTTAAAACAATGTGTCTTTTAATTTCATTTCTGTTTATAATGGTTCAGGTTGACATGACTTTAACAAGATTTCAAAAATCTGCTTAATATTCTAGGTACATCTTGTGCCTCTCACAGAGACAGGTCCTTGATTGCACTCCGTATTCCTTGCAAGAAGTTTACATTTCTTGTTCTTACTTCATGTATTTTGGAGACTTTTAATATTTATCCCTTCTTTTAAGAGGATAACTTTCCAAAGGTCTACCTTCTGGAAGTTGTGGAAGTCTTAGCCTTAATGTTTTTGTGGTTTTGTGCTTGGGTTTTTTAAACTAGCAAATAGTGTCTAAAATTGTAAAGGCCTCATTACAGTGACCCTGCAGACACAATTTACATATTTCTCCATAAATTAAGAATGAGCATTGTTTTAATGCTGGTCTACTTAAAGGATCTTTGGTTTTTTTTTCCCTTCCAGTTTCCTGAAGCCTCAGAACCTTCCTTCAGAAAACTTTCTGTAACTGGATCTTGGACAGGGACATCAAATGATCCAATATCCACTGGAAAAGTAAAGAAGTGTTAAAGGAATCAAAGCAGGAATGAGGTCTGTGGCAGACAGCAGGTATTTTGGGAAGGTAAAAAATATCCTTTGCATATAAATCCATCACTTCAAAAAAAATTAACCTTTATCCCATTCTTACTGAAAAAGTGTGAACCAACCCCACAAATAAACCAGCTTTAAATTGCAACCCTGAATGTGAGCAGAGGGAAGAACACAGCAGTGTTGGGGACATACACATTAACCACTGTGGATGCAGTGCTCCTATTAGAATATATTATCACACAGCATCCAGGTTTATCAATGCTGGCCTCAATTCAAATATGCCGTTAGATGCCTTACTAAGTGCTTCACTAAACCGAGCCTTTAATGCTATTTAAAACTAACTTAATATAGAAAAGAGCTATAGATTAACTGACACATCTACTGCCTTTTTTGTGCCAATCACTTCTGTTTAAGTGCACTGCACTCTGGGGAACATAAAAACTTGGTGGCGGGGAGGAGGGGAACCTCAGCAAGTCATGTTTGACCTGGAATTCAAAATTCAAACACCAGACCATTCCAGACCTCAGGCTGCCTGATTCTTCCAGTCTCACGTAATCCATTCAATAGTTAAGCCTCACTCCCTATTACTCCTTAATAGTGGTTGTGCCTTTTATTGAATTCCTCAGAGCAAATCATCTAAAACTGGCTTTGAATGACCACGTGGCTCCTGGAGTTGATTTGGAAATCCAGAAAACAAGACACGTACCAGCATTTGAGCAGCTGGGCACAAAATGACAGCCTCGGGCAGGAGCTCTGTGGAACAGGCAGCAAAGGCAGAACCCAGCTCCCTGTCACAGCACCTGATGCCTCAGCCAGGAGAGCCTTCCCTGTCCTTGTGCCTTGTCAGTCACACCTTCCCACTGCTGTGACAAGGAGACGTTCAGAGGTGAGGTGTTCTGGGAGTGGGGCATTAGTGGGATGTTGGCCACTTCAGAACTACAAGTGGAGGCTGCCTGCAGAGCCCAGCACCTCCTCTGGGCAAGGCTTCAAAGCAGGGAACCCCCTCCTCTCCAGGGGTTTTCAGCAAGTCCCAGAGGCTGCTGCTGCCACAGAGGCAGGTGGCAGGAACCCCTGGGAGGAGAAGATTGCCAAGGGCAGATGTCTGTTACGGCTTTGTGCAAAAAAAATTCATCTCAGAGATATCTGTGAACATCTCATTAACTGCCTATCCCTGATTCATAAACACCACAGTTTTATCACAGGTGTGTTTCTCCCAGAAAACAAACAAACCAAAAAAATCCAACAAAATCTCCAATACTTATCATGTATTTAGATTTTGCTACAGCACACACATCCATGAAAACAGAATTAAAGTAGTACATGCAAGCCTGATTTCAGCATTTCCCAGTTCTGGTGTCCTGGCTTTGTCACCTTAGCAAGTCTTTAAAAGTGCATGGTGTACACGCAAAGTTTCTTCAAACTCAGAGGAGAGAAAAAAGTAACCAAACCAGGCAAAATCCTTTTTTATTTTTTTCTTTTGGGTCAACCTGTCAACAGCTGCACACCTGAGAGACATGGTGAGAGCATTAACACCAATGCTGTTGCTTGAGAGAAGCCAAAGCCGGGGTCTATCACACTGAGCAGTGCCTCAGGCTAGGAGAGGAAGCAAAACCCAGAAATCCTGTGTTTCAGGCAGTGTTCTGGGAAGCAGCAGCATCCAAGCTGCCCATGGTTGCCCCTCATCCTCTGCCACCTTCCTCTCATTACCAGTCTGAGTTCATGTTTCCCTTTCCTGTGTTCACAGCAAGTCTGGCCCTGTTTGTTGCCTGTTTTGCAGCTTCTATTGCACAGGAATCAGAACTGCTTCCCACCTTCATTCACCATCTTCCTCTGCTCTGGAGGTTTGGTCTGCCTTATCCATCTATCCCATCCTCCAGCTGAGTCAAATCAATGGGACATGAGGCTGCACTTGAGGTAAGATGTGCCAATACACAGAAGTATCCAAAATCCATTGGTATACCCAGTCCTTCTTTAGCCTCATGTTTTTCTGTCTCTGAAGAGGCTTAACTGCCCTCTTTTTACCCTATTTTATGCCCCTCTCTTCCAATCAGAAAACATTTTCACAATCCATATTCCTCAACATACAGCCTGGGGTTTGTTTTGAGGCAGAACAAAAGAAATAACTTCTTCCAAGTGGTGCACAGTGAAGTTCTGGAGTCAAGGCAATTAGGCCTAAAACTGACAAAAGAAAATGACTTCACATCCCAACTGAAGAGAGCAAATGGAACAAAATGTAATGGAAGAATGACACAGCTGAAAACAAAACAAAGACGTGCCATATTTCATAACAATGCAGATGTTAAGATATTGAAAATATTTTTAGCATGTACCAGGGAACACAAAAAAGAAAAAACCTATTGGGAATAAGAGTTCAGATCTACATTGTTCCCCTGTTTTCATGACGTTTACAACAGTATTATTCCCTCCCACCCGCCATGAATTTAAACAGTTCCAAAAACAAGCTCTTGATTTTGCCAAAAAAAAATCAACATGTTCATTATTTTTAAGTGTATTCTAGTGAATACTACCTGAAGCAACCCATTCAACTCTCTGCAGCTGGTTTTTTGCTTTCAGAGGCCTTAATTGTCTGTACATGGACCTCACCTTCGTTACAACCATGTTGGACCTTTCAACTCCCACTCCATTTTTAGTTTTGAGTTCTGGTATGCTGTACACTTAAGTCCCAGAAACTCAAAGTAACTTAATTCAAAGGGCATATCTTTTATTTCAAAGTCAATTTAACACTGTAGGAGTTGCTCATGTACACTTGCTCCATTGTGTGTTGTCACCCTTTTCCATTTCCCTCTCCTCTAGAAATTCAATTTTCCTTCAGCTGGGTAACCCACACATCCTCCAGCTGCTGAGAAAAGTAATTTCTCCTTTTCTTTTGCCCATTACCTGCCCTTTTGCAGACACAGAGACAAACCCTACAGTGAGAGGAAGACCCAGTATCCCAGGACAGAACTGCTGTGGTCCCCAGACACATCAGGTTACCCTGTGCCCTGCTCAGTGTCACTCTGGGCTGTGTCACCTGAACATCCCTGCACAAAGCAGCTCTGCTGGGCAGTGGACCTTGTGTCCCCAGATCCCAATGACAAGAGCAGTTTCTTGCTTTCCCACTCTGCTGCCTTTCTCCAAAGGGTGAAAACAAAACACAAATGCAGCCGGTGTGGGGGTTTTGAATTCCCCCACCCACCCAAAAAATGGTTGGCTGGGGTAGCTTGATGTCACAGGAGTTAGTTTTCCTCATTATAACTCGATTCTCCCAGCATTCATGGCCATCTCACCAACTGGACCAGCTGAGGAGAAAAAACTCCAGCCTCTCAAAACTCCACACCCAAAAAGATGCCAAGCACCACGAGGTTGTATCTCCTTTCTCAGCCTCATGTACACCTTGTGAGATGTACAACACCCTCCATTTGCACTGAGGGCTCTGCACATCCCAGCAGCACAAATTCCCAAGAGCACAACACAGCCAGTGCAAATCCTGGATGCTTTCTCAAAGCTTTAGACTTTCTGAACTTGTTACACAACACAGTCTGAATCCTCACCTGCCCTCTGTGATGGGAACTCAATGGTCAGGAATGGGTAATTACTGCCTGGATAATCCACTCCACTCATAAGCAACCTCAGTTATCCCCCAGCAACAATTCATGCTCAGATAAGGAAGGGACCCACACAAACTGAATTATGCTGGTGGTGACAACCCACATGCAGCCACAGAGGAGGAATACAGAAAATGACAACAGAGGGGCTGCAGGGAGAACTGCAGCACTTTAGCAGGGTGATACCTCCAAGTCCAGGGTCTGCACTGAAGAAGCCTTTGGACAAGACCACATATGGATTTCAGCAGCCAAGCAGCCCAAGTCCAGTTTATATTGGACAGGAATAGAGGGTATGTTTTGGTGTGAAAAGAGTCCTCAGGCTGAAGCCTTACAGTGCTTCCTTCTCCTGGTATCTCTCCTTGTTACATGGAACCACCACACACCAGGAATTCTTGGTGGCTGGCAAAGCTGACCATAGCCAAAACATGTGAAAGGACAAAAAAGGGCTCGTGTGAAGGCAGCCCAGCAGCTCTGTGATCATCTTCATTTGATCTGTTTTGGGCAACTGACAGAGTTCCAACTTTATTCATGGAAAAGCCAACATTTCACTTCACATTGTCAGGAAAGAAATGGTGCTTACATCTCCCCTCCCAAATTTCTCAGGCAGCTCTGCTACAACTTCAAGGACATTGCACAGCTGAGTGCCCAGGACCTATTTTCCTGCCATTGCCACCATCCATGACACTGAGTCAGAGGATCACACTAGACTATTTATACAAGAGGAACAGCTTTGGAAAGCCTGGTTTAGTCTGCCTGTCTTCAGCTACAAACTACCAGACACAGGTTTCAGAAAGATCTGCCAAGAAATTAAAATCTAACTTGTCAGAAAGGCAGGAACAGATTGCAGAAGGGCAAGCTGGGAACAGGGGAGTTCCCAAGAGGTCAGAGTTTGCTGAAAAAAAAAGTAAAATTTTTCTAGTTTTTCCCTACACAAGAGGAAAGTACAGTTTGACTTAATTGCAAAGCATAATGATAAGCCAGCATATACGTACATGACTCATTTTCAAATAATTACAAAATGCAAGGAAGATACAGAAGACACAATTTAGGACTGCTTTCTTACTCTTAAGGCTCACACAGTAGAACCATGTCTACAGTAGACTCAAACACCCTACATAAGCAGATTTATCTCAAGTCAGGCCTGGTATTTCCCCAAAATCCCATCTGCAGACACAAATTACACACAGTGAAGGCAAACCCTAATGCTAAGCAAGGCCACGCTCCTCTGAGAACACACAAAGTTTGTGCATGTCTGAAACCTGGGACCACAACCTGGCCTGACTCTGCTCTCCTGGAGGTGTAGGATCACTGAATAATTCACTCTACACGTGCCTGGCAGGCAGTGCTGTGGAAAAGAAGGATTAGGGCAGTCCTAAGACACCCAACAGATACAAGCTCACCAATCTTGCTCTTTCTCTGCATGGCAGGATCAATACTGGAATGCACAGACATTGAAACTCTATGCAGGCAGTGCTAAATAAAAGTGGAGAAGAAACAGAAGGAGCCCCAGGTGATTTAAAGGATAAAACCAAAGTGTCTTCAAGTGAGAGTTAAGGATTTAAGTCTGTATAAATTATCAGCGAGGATAATTTATTTGAACAGAGCACCAGGCTAAATGACGGATTCTCTGTCATCCCCTTAAGTTTTTGCAAGACACTGAACACAGCAGAATCATTGCAGAATATATTTCTGTGTCCTTTGGCATACAGGGTGTTTTTAAAAACAGCATGAGGATCTTTCTGGCCTTGAAAACAAAATTCTGAGGGCTGTGCTACAGCTGAAGACTGAAATCTAAAGAAAATATTTAATGCTTTAAACAAATAATGTGTTTCTTATTTAAATAAAACCACTTTCAGACACTAAGCATTACGAGCGGGGAAAGCACGAGCATTTACAAATGCCAAGTCAGCTTGACAGAAATTTTAAGAAATAATTTGATTTCTATGAAATATTTTCTACTCATTCTCTAATTGGGGAAAATTCATGTGAATGTCAGTCTCGCCTCCTACAAATTATGACCAAAATATTTCCTTTTACTTCCCATCAGTGACACACCAAGTACTGGCATTTTTATTTCAGAATTTGTATGTGAGGACAAAGTTAACATATCAGTAAAAGGCTGTGGTTAGTTAGGTAAACTCCCGTGGTAAATTTGGTTATTTCCTGATGTCACAACTTAGTAAGACAGGAAAGTCTTCTGCCAGTCCCTACCTTCTCGACATATGGCAACTCATTTCAAACCAAGAGGAGAGACAAAAAGCTCCCCTTTTGCAATAAAGCAATTAATCACTGTCTGCTAACTTTCTTTCCTGCTTTTGTGCCACTTTTTAAAGGAATTCCCCACATCTGTCTTCCAAACATAGATTTAGGTATAGAATCAAGCAAGTTATTAACATCAAATAAACAATTTAATCCTATGTGTCACAAGGCCATGGTTCTTTGCACATCTTCAGATCCTTCTGGCACCCCCAATCCCCTCCCAGTAGGTGCAGAAAATTAAAACATAAAAAAATGAAAAAAGTAGAAATGTGATAGCAAAAACATATGTAAAGGAAGTGCAAGGTCAAGAAGTGCAAATAATAAACCCATTCACATTAAAAACTGATAAATGCAATTAATTTAATCAATCATTCAGGTTTCATCAATGGGTTTCTACTTGAATTATATGAGGTACAAGTAAATATTACAAATTTGAGTTTGGAATTTAGCTTTAAAATACGCAAGTTTTGCATTTGAGGCAAACACTCTGAATGAGATTAGACAGTGAATATGATGGGAAAGAGAAAATAATGGATTAAGAGAAAGCAAAAGAACACATAGCAAAGGCTTTGTCTTGTCTAGCTTCTTTCTTATTCCACACAGAGCTACCTTAGACCAGAGATGCCATTTACTTCTAAAGATCCCAAAATCCATGCACTGTGAAGCATCATGGATATCCTCAATGGCAAACATTAACTTCTGAACTAATACAGTCTGGAACCCCTCAGAGGGATGAGCAGTGAGGCCTCTGAGGTCTCAAAGCCAGCTTTGTCTCCATAGAAGTCTCATTTTTTTTTTCCAGAACAAGAACAGAGATAGGGACATACTACAAGAACTGAAATTCTTGAGTTGCAATTAATTCATTAGTGACAACTTTGTAAAAGCACCAGGTAAGATTTTAACCATGTACAAGCTTCAAAAATCTCTTCAATTCAGGCAAGATAAAAAGCACAGTTTTCTACATGGCAGAACAGGACAAGTTCTACAGAACTGTGATGAAAATTAATGACTATATTATGAAGCAAATGATACCAGCCACCAATTATTTGCAGCTCAACCAATTGAGAGGCACCCTGAGAAAATTCCAGCAAAGCTTTTTGGATTCTGCACTTCCCAACAGCCACTAACAGGGGAAACACAACTCAAGCCCTGAAACACTTGTAGGGTACACTCTGTATCAAGTGTACACAGTTTAAGCCAATCCAGACCCTGTGACATAACAAAAAGGTGTAATTTCCAATCCTTCAGTTTATTTTTCCTTTCCAGATACCCTGAACTACCTTGGTCAGGGAGATCCAGCTCCTCACCAGGGACCACCAAACGTAGCCCTGCTGCAGCTGCAGGAGTCAGTGGTCTTCTCTGGAGGGCAATTCATAAAAAAACCACAATTTGGAAACTCAGAATTGTCCTGGAAACCCCAGAGGAAGCACAGTCAGTGCTCCCTCTAGACTAAGGACAGCCTTGGTGAATGCCCCACCAAAGCCATCCAAGGAAATGCCCTTAAACCAGCACTCCAGCAGAAAATAATGCTGCCTAAAAGAGGGGCAGAGGGAGGGAAAGCCTCGCCTGGCAAAGCAGGAGCATAAAATGGATTTACCAGAGTGGGAGGAAAAGGGCGATAATGAAGAACATTTCAGTAAGACCAGCTTGAGAGAGATTAACATTCAGTGTAAAAAAAAAAACCAGGTTAAAAAAAATAAAAAATAAAACCACAGTAAAATAACTGCCTTGGGAGAGGAAAATGTGCTGGATCTTCAAGGTGCCATGCAGGCCACATGTCTTTATCTGCAGAGCTGGTGGAAAACTCAAATAACTGCAATCAGCTTGTAAAGTAAGAGGAGCTGCTTCATAGGGTCCTTAGACTAAAACAGCGTGGAGATGGCAAAAGTAAAAGGACATTGGAGACAATTAGAGCAGGCAGCAAAACCATCTATGAACTTTAACAGGAAGGCAGAAGTATTTCTTTCCCCATACAACCAAGAAAAGACACAGCTGCCACTCAAGGAAAGTCCAGTGCTATTTCAGAAACTTTGGGTCTAAGAGATGAAAAATTTTATCTTCAGATGCGCTTCTGCATAAAATACCAAATTTAAGGGTTGAAGATCTGTAACATTTTCAGAATAAAATATTCCCCTGTTCAAATGTGGAAAATTAGATGAGCATATTTTGAACATATGACCACTGTGGAATAATAGGAAAAATAATTTTCAAGTAAGCAGGTAGCAGTCAAAATTCCAATGTAAAACTGGAATTATGTAATAAGACATTTGACAAAAAAATTTTTAAGTGGACCTTTTTAATAATACCCGTTTAGCTATTCAGCCATTACATCTTTTGCCTGGTGTTGTTGCTTGGTTCTTTATTGATAATAAAGAATAATTGATAACTTTTTGTCCTAACCTCTGACTGCATTAAATGTAAAGAGCCCAAAGGATGTGAAATCTAGGCACACATTCCTCTTCTCCACCAAACAATTTCAACTCTTACTGCCAATTACAAAATTCTTTCCCAAGTGCCACTGCTCACCAAGTTACTTAATGTCTGTGCTTTTTAGAAAAGCTACATATTTTTCTAAAACTTCATTTTTTACACCATACTACTCCCCAAACACCTCACAGCTAAGTTTGATTTAATTCTAACTGCCTAAGAATTTTCCATGTTTCCAGCTTTATATCATCCATAGGTTTGATCAGCTCCTCACTATGTTCCAAGACATTAATTAATGAGAAGTAAAATACAAGGAATTTTCTGTGGGACAAAACTTTCTTTTAACTTGAATCATTAAAATGAAGTAAAACTTAAAGCACTTGTTGAACCAGTCATAAATCAGCAATCTAATTAAGTAATCCACCTGCCTTGAAATTCTTATGACTTTTCTAAGTTTTGCTGAATCAAAGGAGCTACAGCAGATTTCTTGGAAAGACTGCTACCTTGGGAAGGTTTCAGAAGTCCTCACAAGCACTACTTCTACTCTCCCCCATTCCCCAGCCCCAGAAATACAAAGCAATTCTATTTTAGGCTGAGATTTCCAGATCTGTTTACAGAGGAACGGGGTGTGGGGGAAATGTTTCTGTTCACAGACTTTGTTAAAAGACTCACAAGATATTTTTGCAAGAAATTCATAGAATCATAGAATTGTTTAGGCTGGAAAAACCTTTAGGGTCACCAAGTCCAAGCATTAACCCAGCACTGCCAATCCACCACTCAAATATGTCCCCTGTGTCTACATGTGTGAAATATCTCCAGGGACAGTGACTCCACCACATCCCTGGGCAGCCTGATCCAATGTCTGACCACTCTCTCCATGGCATTTTTTTCCTAATATCCAATCTAAACCTCCCCTGGTGCAACTTGAGGCCATTTCCTCTTGTTCTGCCTCTGTTACCTGGGAGAAGAGACCAACCCCACCTGGCCACAAGGAAGCATTATGTTACCCCGACCTTCCTTTTCTTTGGGAGTTAAAATTAAGAAACATAGGGTTGATGGAGAAGGATGAGGAAACATTGCTCCAGAGCAGCTGCTGTGTCTGGATGCTGCAGTTCCTTGAAATTCCACAAACTATCCAACAAAACAGAACCCCTCTGCTCAAAAGCATCTTCACCACAGTCAACAAAATCTTACACCTCTGCACCGAAAAATTTAACTGGCAAATGCCCTCATGGGAAAGCATTTGAGAAAACAGAGTTTAAGAAGTTGTCAGTGCTTGGTTGGTCTCTCTAAAGATCATATATTTATCTGATGAGGTAAAATATGTTAAATTGTATATCCCTCTCAAGGCATTTGTCACCAGCAAGCTGACACAGCCCACCACCACTCAGGGTAGCCCAGCTTGCTCTGACTGAACAAACAAAACAAAAACTTCTTTAAACTTCATAAAATAATCCAATCTGGGTCAATGGAGATAGCACTGTTACGTCTGTGTGTCTGATATGTTGTTAAATACTCATTCAAATTAGAAATTATTTGTGCATGGAGTAAAGCAACCAGAGAGATAATGTTTACATGTGTCAGGAAGCACCAAGATGGATCAAAATAAAAAATAAACTCCACCTATAAATCTGATGATTAAAGGCAAAACTGCTGTGAAGCAAAGGAAAAAACAAACCAAACAGAAAGACAAAACAAGAAAGGAAGGCATCTCTAAAAGTTGCAAAAGCAAATCAGCAACAGTTTCAGGGTCTGAAATTAGAGGATCTGGAATTTCTGTGCATTCTCAGCAGCCAGGAGGATGCAAGGCTGTAGGGGCTGATGTCAGAAGTGCATCTGTGCCTCAACATTGGGCTCATGAGAAACCTGATAAGCAGATTTCTGGTTTGCTTTGGGCCCTGGCTTCCATTTTATCAAAGGTTTCATAAAAGTTTACAACTTTCTTTGTGAGCAACACAGACTTCATACCACCAAAATCTGAATCAAAGGCAGCACGTGACTTTCATTTTGACTTTGGAATTATTGTTATTTTCATCATATCATGCACAACTACCTCAATTATCAGGAACACTAAGAACCATCCAGATAAAAACTAAGTACAATCAACTATTTGTAAGGCATCAGAGAGTAATTACAGTGCCTGGCACCCTCTCCCCCCCAAAAAAGGAAAACACAAGCGTAGTTGACAACAAAAAGGAAAATTAAAAAAAAGATATGTATGCACAAGCTTTATAATACTGAAATTTACAGCCTGCTTTCTCAGAGGATAAGACAAAAATATAACTGAAATAGTTTTCAAATAACTGATTCCACTCAATTAAAAAGAAAAAAAACCAAAAACATACAGCAATGTCCAATTTCTAAGATAACACTGGAATAAATAATTGCTTGAGAAACATGCTATGGCTGGTGCATCCCCTTAACTACTTAAGACCACACACTACACTTTAAAGTATGATTTTAAATAGATATGAAAGTCTAACCCTCTGTGTTACCAGTGAAGTTCAGTTCCACAGTGCCTGGTAACAAATTATTTTTAGAGAAAAATCAAACTTTACTGTCATCTGTGCTGACCCAAGTCTCCTTTAGTTTCTGATGGCCAGTGGGTCAGCCTCATTATCTCACTATATTAATTACCAGATAAAGAGAAAAAGCAAGATTTTTCCTATAATTTTTATTTCCTACAGTATAGCATTCCATTATAGGAAATTAAAATCAAGAAATTACTCTAAGAAGTCTGATTTGCTGATAAGAAAACTGAAGACCATTCAAGGGAACCATCAAAATAACTGTGACAGGACTGATTCTTCTCCCATTCTTGAGAGAGATGAGTGTTTTAGGTGGGGCAGTAATTAACCCCTTCTTTCAAACAGGCTCTATTGCCTAAATTCTGTAATTCATAATCTTTTTGCATGATTCTTCTTTTTATTTCCAAAAATCTCACTTTAATTTTTTTTCCCCTTAAACAGAAGAATATTTTATTCTGATTTTTTTATATGGCTCTTAATAGACAACTATGGAAAACTTTGTAGGACAATATGAACTTTAGTAGGAAACAGACACTTCTCCACAAAACTCCTAAAAATGGGTTTAGCTGGTATTGTCTTTTCATGTATTTTTATCTTAGTACCACTGGGAAAAAAAAGTGACCTACTAAAACCTCTAGAAAAATCGGATCTGACAGTACCATATAGAATGTGTACATTCAAAGCCAGCTTTGACTTAGGGAAGCCAGGCTGCTTTGTTTCCCTTGTCAGTCTATAGCAGTGTGGAGAGAGAAAACCTCCTCCAGTGGGTAATTCAGAGCAGAAACCAGCTTGGGGTGCTCCTTTTCACCCACTGGGGAGGCTGATTTATTGTACCAGTCCCAGGAACCCAAGGAGACAAATATTCCTGGGTTAGATTAACCTTTGTGCTCCCTGCAACATCCATTCCTGTGACTCCTTGTAGGGTGCAGCACGGTGTTTGTGCTGATTGTGCCTCGTGGTTGGTTGTGTTCACACCAAGATTTACCACTGGGAGACTCTTTTTTGATTTCATTTATTGCTGGGTTGGAGGGCTACACAATCCTGGTTTCATAAATTCTAAATACTTTTAATATTTAAATGCCATTCTCATGTCTAATGGTCAGGTTGTTGTTTATTCTGAGCAACCTATTCTCTCCAAGTTCTTACTCAGTTCAACTCTAACACAGCTTTAGTCCTTCTACAGTTGAATAAGGATTTCCAATAAAAAATTTTCTGGTTTATTTTTGCATGTAGGTTTTTAATTCAGTCCATCTGAAGATAAACTGCAAGGGATAACAAGTGTTCAACTTACTTTAAACAAGGACAGAAGTAAAGCTGAGTACTGGTACTTCAGAACAAAGAATCTTAACTCCCTTGTAGAGGCCTTAAACTCCACATATCACACAATCATAAAGGCTGAAAAAGACCTCCAAGATCATAGAGTCCAACCTCTGGCCAATCACCACCATATTAACTAAACCACAGCACTAAAATGTGGTAAAGACTGATACATTCTTCAAGGAAAACTGAACTTTTTTGCTTTGGGAAGTTATCAGGCCCAAGAGAAAAAAATAAATCTGTCCTCTCAACATGTTTTCCTCACCAATATTTCTGTTATGCATCTGGAGTGGCATGTGGTCAACATTTTCTGTACAGGACTTCAAGTTTTCTTTGTTTTACGTATCAACAACCACGTTCAGTCAGGGCAAAGATACATCTCTGCTCATATCAGCAAAGGCTGAGAAGAGCACCAGGACACAAAAAGCTTGCAGGGATGCCCTTTGGGATCCCTCTGCAGCCTTGGGGGACTTGGCTCTGTGTTCCTCTAAGCAAGAGCTGATGCTTTTGCACTGACACTCCATACCCAGATAATCCTGCAGTATGTGCAGTGGCTCACAGTTAAATATGCACTGTGAAAAAAAATACCACCTCTCACTTGTTCTGAATCTGTCGCTTGATAATTTTATTTGATCCCCTCTGGGCCTTGTACTACAAGAGGCACTTAATGAACATTCCCTGTTCATTTTTTTCCATTACACTCCTATATAGATTTTTATCATTTTCATCTTTAGCAGTTTCTTTGCCAGGCTGAAGATTCTCCATCTATTTAATTGCTCTTTATCATCATTGCCACCCATTTCCAGTTCTGTTATCTCTCCCCTTTTTTTTTTTTTTTTTCTCCTCATTCTTCCTTTAAATCCAGGGATCAGAACAGCACCCAGAGGTCAAGACAAAAGCACAGGCAGTTTACAAACTGGCACAGCAGACTTCTGCTCTGTGAGCCATTTTTCCCTAATTTTTTTTTTTTTTTAACCAATCCCAAACCCTTGATCAATGCTTGGATTTGGCATGATAAACTCTCTACAACTTTGCTTCCTTCCATGCTAACAATATCAGTAATGGCAGGATTTTTCTCCTCCACATGCATCACTTCATAGCACCAGCAGCAAGCTTCAACCCCAGTTACTAAGCATCACAAGCTCTCTTTTGGGTTCTTCATAATTGGCTTTCATTTATGCTGCTCTCATTAACTTAGAATCATTCTGCACTCCCCCTTCCAGATCACCAACACATACTGGTGTTAAACTTAGCACAGATCCATGAGTAACTCTACCACTGACTCTATGACCTTCATCCCTTCTGTTAGTAATGTCATTTATTAACATTTATTCATCTTTTGGCCATCAGTCTAGGACACAAAAAAATTTCCTCTTATGTCCGAGCAGTTCCATTTTGCTCAGCACCTTTGGTGAGTCGTTCTCACAAGACTGCCTGAAAGCCCAGGGTACTACATCAGCTAAATCACACTTACTCACAACCTCAACAGTGCCTTCAAAGAACTCCACTGGACCTGTGAGACTGTTCTGACTCTTTCCTGGTACATCCAATTCTCCATTAATGCTTCAGTTTTCTTCTCCGTTGTATTTACCAGAAAACTGGCTGGCATGAATGCCAAACTTGACCTGTTGTTTCTCACCAGGCTTTCTGGAAGTCTTTTCAAAAACTGGCATCACCTTTGGCACCCTCAGCTTCACAGCTACTCTGAATTGTTATCTCATGTGCCTTTAGCTACAGGTGCAATATTCTTTGAGCTCTTAGTTATCTAATGGACCATTGGTCATCCTATTTTTGATCATTCTAAAGAACTTATGGCAAGCTTCTCTGCCTTTTTCAAATCACATATCAGGCTTTAACTCGTTTTACTGTAAATTTCATGTTTGTGTGAATTTCACATTTTTAAGATTTTTGGATGTGTTTTTGCAGAGTATCTTTCTGTTCCTTACGACTTGCTCAACCATGCTAAATATTCATCAAAACTTTTTTAAAGAGGCAGAGAAGCAATTTTTAGGGAATATGCTGCCTTTTTTTTTTTTCCTGGGACTCTCCACAATAGCTGCAAGGATTTTATTCTCTTGACAGCTCCTCTTACCAGGCTGTCCATAGGAACCCTAAGCAGTGACCTGCTTGATACCTTCTCTATGGCAGCTGTGGACTGCCAATAACTCACTGTAGAACTAAGCCATCAATCCCTCTATTTTATATTCCAGTCTTCCAACATTTGCATAGAAAATTTTCCATTTTGGGCTGCCTGCCTGTCCTTCTGTGCTCCTGTGTAAATAAGACCCAATTTTTCCAGCAGTTCTTCACTGTTCCCTAGATGACCTTCATCTACTTCAGCCACAAACAGGGTCACCTTGACCTGTGTGCCTTTCCTGCTTGCCCTCATGCAGAACATTGGATTACACTGCAGACTGATGCTGCACAGCTCTTGAAACTTCAGAATAAAGAATCTTAACTCCCTTGTAGAGGCATTAAACTCCACATATCACACAATCATAAAGGCTGAAAAAGACCTCCAGGATCATAGAGTCCAACCTCTGGCCAATCACCACCACAGCACTAAAATGTGGTAAAGACTGATACATTCTTCAAGGAAAACTGAACTTTTTTGCTTTGGGAAGTTATCAGGCCCAAGAGAAAAAAATAAATCTGTCCTTCTTAACATGTTTTCCACACCAATATTTCTGTTATCCGTCAACTCATGTGTTGCTTTCAGCACTCTTTTGGTAGCCTTTATGTCACCAGCACTTCTCCACCATGAAAAGACAGCCTTGACTCCTTTTGGAGTGGCTGTAAACCACTTTGGCATGTGGTTGGAAAGTTACCAAACACTGCCTCCCAGCACTGGTTACACTCCACAGCAGGAGACGTCTCTCCATCACCTGGAACCAACACCATGCAATGGAATCTTAGAGCAAAAGGATCCTTGGCCATCACCTGAGAGCAAGGTCTCATCTACAGGATGAGATATTTTTTTTTTTTTTTGGTAATAATTTCAGGGTCATTTCTCCTTTGCAGGCATAATATCCCACTGCATTACAACTTCTCACGGAATCCCACTGTCAGCCTCCCTGGAGACAGAGGTGGGAATACCTGCCTGGAGGTTTGCTTTACACATTTGCTAATTGAGAGCAGGTTCATTACACTTTGCATGTTGTGACTTTCACAGGAGTTCAGTTGCATTAATCTGCAATGAGCATCCTGCAGTGTATCATAACTATCCTTTTGGTTTAACAGCTGTATTAATACTGTGGAGGGCAAGTAAATGCTTTTTATTCTTTCTAACTGGAGATCTGATATCAGTCTTTAGCCCGAGAAGCCAAAGGGTCTAGGCTAAATGGCCTCAGACACACTCCTTGTGTTTTAAGCATTGTATTCCATTGAAATTTTCATTTTGTGTCTCTCCCTGCAGACACTTTGATTCAGAATGCCCTCATCCTCCTGGAAGACATCGGTTTTCTAAATATCTAAAACCATTCTAGTGGTTTTCTAAAAATCCATCTCTAATACTGGACTGGTTGGTGCTTGTGAAAGTTTAAAGTATTTATTTATTTTGTGAAATGTTAATAACTTCTCTGTCTTCCATTCAGCATGTTTAATCCATTCCTTAGGTTCCCACAAACCCTTTTCCAAGACAATCCTATGAAAGCAAGGAGGACTAAGAAAGTTTAATTTTTCTTGTGTAACACTCTGGGATCATTAACAGACATTTCCCATAATTGCTGGGCAATCATGCTTTATAATCTAAGAGATCACAGCCACTTTATGATAGCATGAAAGGACTGATTGTGCAAGCCCTTAAACACTGCTTCCCTGAGACAACTGAACACACAACCAGCCACAACTTTTAGTTCAAAACAGAAGCACAGAACTGTTTTTTAAGATGCAGCCTCTTCTGCACTGTTGGGGGGAGCTGTACTTACAAACACACCCATCACCAAATCAAAGAGTATTCTACATAACCAAGACTTGCTGATTCAAAGTGGGACCTCACCCATTTAGATTCCAAATTTAGATTTCTTACTATGAATTCTACTTTCAATTACACCAAGTCTGCTGCATTTTATTGGCTCTGATGTACACAGCTTTCGGCACAAAAGGAGGCTTGAGAGCTTCCACACACACACTGTCACTGCTGTATTTATAGGCAAGATGCTTAAACATTTGCATTTTATTGTAAGGGATAAATTGTGCCATACAGTATAGAGAAAATTCAATACTGATTCACAAAACAGGCCTGATTTTTCAGTTGATAGAAAATGGTTCTAGTTCCCTTTCCACCATCAAATCTAATTTAAAGTAACCCAGTGTAGTGCAAATACATCAGATACTTAGTAATCTCCTGTAATGGCAGGGAAATTCATCACAAATTGCTGAATGTTATGAATCATCTTGTGAACACATAACTGCCATACACTGAAAGAGGCGCTTTAACAAGTGGTTTCATTCATTTATGTCAATACTTCATAATTAGCACAGAGAAGTGTCTGTAAATTGAACTCTTGAGCATCACTCTGCTTAGTTACCATTTTTTTTTTATATTTTCAGCTCTTGATATAATGGAAGACCCCATTAAAATTTTGTGCCAATGACAAATTACATTTTAATTTTCTCTTCTAAATGTGTTAGCACAAGCTAATGAACCCAACAATGTTCAACAAAGCCATAAGCACATGCTGACCTGTACAACATAAACAGTTCAACTGATTTTATCAGGGATATTAAATTAAGTTTTGGATGGATATATAAACCCTGTTGCTCAATAACATATAATAATAAAAAGAACTACCAGTCTATATGGAAATTAGTGCTGATGCTCACTCAGAAGTCACAGGTGACAAGAAAAACATGACAGCCAGATGCTTACAAGAGCTCTCTGCTGCACCCCAGCCTGAAGACCTAGATTTAGCCACCCCTTCATTTGTAATTGAAGAACTTTGAAAGCTTTGCAGGGTATTCTATCCAAGGCACACAGTATTTTGAAAGCATTAAGTTGACCCAAAACCAGAGATCAGGGTCTTACTATTCCACAACAGACACAGCTTTTCTACAGCAACCTTACAATTTCAGGGCCGGAGTGCCCAAAAGCCATACCTGAACTATGGTTTCCTGGCTGGTACTTTAAGCACTGGGTGGAAGGAATTAATCATTTCTACTTGGATTCCATAATCTCTAGATTCCCAGTCACTGTAATTTAACAGTTTAGAGGTGACAGCTGCTTGGTCATACCTATGGGGTGCACAGCCTTAGCCCACTTTTACAGCAAAATAAATCATTCTTTCTGCAGCTTCCTTTTGCAAGTGGGCATAACTCAAAGTGTGCCCAAGGCCAGTTCCTGCAGAGGGGCTGACACAAGGTGACTTGGTCATCCATGGGAATTTGCAGTAGAACCACATTCTCTCAGGAGCAACTGAAAGGTTTGGACAAACTGCTCTCCTCCACCAGAAAAGGAAGTGCAGGACTATAAATATATCCATGATCACAGTGATAATTCTTCTTTGACGCTTCTTACCAGGATAACTTCCCACTCATCAGTTCTAAAAAATCCTCAAGCCCCAGCTCTGAGTTTGTCTCATCCTCCACGGCTTCCCAGGAATCCTGGAGTGCAGAACCCCTGGACTAATTTCCACAGGCTGTGCACACCAAAATAAATATGCAAGAAAAGCCTTGCCTTATTCTAATTTTGTTAATTAATGACCAAATAATTATTAAAATAATCTGGTATTTCCCTGTGCTTTGAAATAAGAGACCTAATCTTGATCTAGAGCTCGTATTACATACTGCTTATTTTAACTTTTATTTCTTAATTGAAAACAGTGTCATCTTTTTTTTAATTTTATAAGATTCAACCCTTAACAAGGTATACGTATCTCCACTAGATACTTATTTGAAATGACATGTAATTCTTAATTACATCTTCTTAATTCTGCAGTTTTCCTCATGCTTTCAATCCTTCAGAGCTCATTAAAAAAACATTACTGATAAGACATCCAAAAAATCCAGACATGCAAACTTGTCTCTTGCATCTAAAGTTTCTCATTTTCAAGGATATTCAGGCCTGTAACTGCTGCTAGGCTTATCAATATAAAATCTATTTATTTATAGGAATAATAATAAAATAATCTGCAGGCTACTTAGTGCTCCAACTCTCAATAGTTACAATGAACCATAAAAAGCAGGAAAATCCCACCTCTCCTTGCACACTGCCTTCAAAGTACTTTTGCTCCTTTTAGTACTCAAATATAGATTTTTCCATGACATTTTGATTAGGCTCTTACTGCGAGCACATTAAGTGATAATTGGTCCAAAAATACTTATTGAGCCAGGAATATCAGAATACAGTAAATACCAGGAGCACCATAGGCAGCTGCATGAATCACTTCACATACCTGTGGTTTTCCAGGTTCCTGTGCTTAGTCATGAGTAAACTCTTCATATTCTCGTACACAGAACACAATTTCTGCCAATTTTTGTTCTTGGCTTCTACACTGCCACCTGTAGTCATACAAGAGAAATTAACCATATTTTATGCTGCAAATCCTATTAGCACAATGTTTCAGCTCACTTGTTTTTTCTAGACAAACATCCTAAAGCATCCCCTTTCGTAAAAGGTGCATTGAGTTATTCAAAAGTTATTTGCATTTTTGTCTTTAATACATTTGAGGAAAAAAGAAAAAAAAAAATCACCACCAAGAAATTCCAACTCATTTTAAGCCAAGAGGACATTTAAAACTCTCAGACTCTTTGCAGATTTTCATTTTATGCTCATTGCTTGGTGGACACATTATAACCTTGACAGAGCAAGGTGACTTCTGAAGAGGCAATGCAAAAACATCTGCACCTAATTACTTGGTAAATACAAAAAACCCTAATTGGATTTGTTCTTCTATCTGAAAAATGAACATAGTTTTACAAAAACATAACATCAATGCTCAGCTAAGTCACCTTGTATAGGCTATAAAGAAATGTATACAAATAAAAATTGCTAGTATTTGAAGGATTGTCTCATAGAATTAGCAGTGATCCTGAACTTTCTTGTACAAAGAAAACCATTCGAATTATACCAGGCTTACTGCACTTCGGCAATATGGCACAGATCATGCCAAATGAACCATTTATAACAAAATAATACCTAAACACAGTATCCGGAGCCCTCACGTTAACCCTTCCCTGAAAAGGTGAAAAAAAAACCAGAAAATGCATGCCTTCCTGGAAAAACCAAAGCTTCCTGGTGCTCAGAACACGGGTTTCACCGAATAGCGAAGTTTCGGAGTACAAGCTCTGGGGGGGGGAACCCGGCTTTTGCACGCACATGCTTTCTCCTTTCCTCCAGCTAAGAAGTGCTCACCATCCCTAGAAGCGGGCGCCCGAACGCTCCCACTCCGCATCTCCCTGGAAAAACGCTCGGGAGTCAGGAGCGGGCAGAAAACAAAATCGGGTCCCCGCAGCACGGGAGGCTCCGGGCACCCGCACCCTGCGCTGCCCTACGGCAGCGACACCCGCAGCCAGAAACCTCACGCTGGAACAGAAACCGAAATCAGGCGCGATTTCCAAGAACAAGTTGGTCTTAGAAAAAGAAGA
>WEIU01004035.1:363081-397813 GCA_013389925.1 Aegithalos caudatus
AAAAAAAAAAAAAAAAAAAAAGTCCCACCACCTGGATTTAGTGTGAATTCTGGTCTGAAAGCATGGCTCCCAGCAATGCTAAAAATGTCCTGTTTTTTTTTCTTGAGTCATTTTATATGTTACTCATCACACGTGCGTGGCCACATATTTAAACTCAGCCAGCTCATTTTCCTTCAACACATGAAGAAAAAAACTACTTTCTTCAACATCACACTCAGTCTGTGTTTCTATTTCATTCACTGGCTGAATAATGTACTTCTTGCCACCGTGGAAAATAGTTGCACATGGGCTGAAAAGCCTGTTCCTGAAACTTGCTTGAACATTTTACAGCCAAACCTTGTTTCTGGTGCCGCTCCATTAAAGCCAACAGAGTTATGATGGGGATAAAGCTGACATTGTAATGTGCCTGTGTACTAAGGTGAGGTTTGATTTGATGTGCACATAAAAGCAAATCAGAATCACTACTGGATTCCTGTATTGAGCTTTCAGGAGTCTGGGAAATGTCATGCAGTCACTGTCATGCTTTGCTGAAGACAGTATACACTTAAAAGTCCTTGGGATATGAGATGATGCTAAGTCAGGCCAAAATATGAGACAAAAGCTGCTTATAAAGGGATTCAGGCTACTTAGACTCTATTTTGACTGATACTTGCTAGATGAGTGACATTATATAAGTCACCTTATCTCTGCATCAGTTTTGCCAGACTTCAAAATGAGAAAAATGCTCATAAAGTAAAGAGAGAAAGAAAAAAAAAAGTGATTGTCACTTTTAATTTGATACTCCACACTAGCAGGCCTGCCAATGCAGTGCTTGTAGTGTAATTCTGGGCTTCAATCAATTCCCCCTTCCTTGGGATCAGGGGCTGGGGTGATGCAGGAGTTGGAAGCACAGGGTGGGGACATCCACACTGTTCACCCATGGTCAGCTTTGACCATGGAGTGAGGAGATCAGCCAGAACCCCAGGGGTTCATGCAGGGCATCTCTTCACCCCACAATCTGGGTTGTTGACTTTATACAATAAAGAGCTGGCTGCAAGGATATTGTGGTGAAATCTCCCAAAAGGCCCAGTCCAGCACTGGTTAAATGAACACAAAATCTAGGCAGTCTATTCTCATCCCACCCCTGCAGAAGGGGAACTACAAAAGAAAGGCTACATAGAAAGAAGAGTGTCAGGCATTCTGAGTGAAGAGGTTTGGCAGCCCCCTGAGACCCCTGCACAGCTCTGCCTGCAGGTTTGGGAAGATCCATCCATCCTCTGGCTCCTCTGTGGATGACACCTTCATAACTGCACTTAGAGCATTTAAACTGGATGTGACTCAGGGAGGCACTTCAGAGATGATGCACAAATGTGAGGTACCCTACAAAAATCTGTGTTTGAGGTTGAACTATCTCCCCATACAGGACAGAACTGCTCCAAATTTTCCATTCTTGAAGCCAGAGTTTCTTGCCTTCTCCTGATGAAACCTTTGAGGCGTATTGGGTAATCTGTTCTGGGCATTGGCACTGCTGGTGTCAGCTTTACAAAACTGCCAGCTCTGCTTTTGATGCTTTAAGTTTTAGCTTTCATGTTTTTCAGATTCTGTGCTGCCTAGGGGTGTAGTTCTGACCCTCATATTAGGTGCTGGTAAGCTCTCTTCACAGAGCAGGGAGACAAAACAAATCCTTTTCCTGCTGAAGACCAAGGACAACCTTCAGGCCCAAAACACAAACAACAGTGGACTGAAGAAAGAAGACAAGAGGGATGGGACCTCACAACCTGAAGCTGTAATTGTACAATTATACCCCAATTTGCAAATGGACAAAAACTTATAAAAGTGTAAGACCTCGTGATCAGCCATTCATTTTGTGACCATTTTTGTGTCCACCCTGGGTGTATCCCTGGTCAGGCTCTTGTGCTGCCTAAGGTGTATCCTTAAAGGCTTTTTAATAAATATCTGCTTTATTCTCTGGGTCTGTTCAATCTCTGTTCCAGCCTTCCCAAGGCATCACTTTGAATGTTTCACCTTCCCCTTTCTCAGCTGGCTGTTCTTCCCCCACCTTCAGTATCATCCTTGTCACTGGTGCCTTGCTCAACCAGGGGTCATGGAAATGCCAGCGTGGACCTGGGGAAGGGGCAGTGGCTGAGGGCAAAAAAGAGACAAAAGTCCTGGCTGTGTGTCTGTCACACCCTCAATTCCCTCAGCAGGAGCAGCAGGTCCTGTGCCAGAGCCTGCTGCCTCACAGGGCTCTGAAGCAGGATAGGGCTCTGGTATGGCACTTGCAACAAGATGTGGAAGCAAAGGAAGTTTGGGAATAGAAAGTACAGGAGAGGAATGGTGAGAAACCTTCCAGTGAGTGTGGGGCTGAAGTTGACAACAGGAGCACACAGGTCTCACTTGAAGAAATGCAGTGAGTGCAAGCAGACATCACAGCTCTCAGCACCTGGAATTGTTGAAATTGGCTTGCAGTGGGAAAAAGTGGGGCTGTGCTGGGAACTAAACCATCATTTCCAGCCTGTTTGGGATGGGAGCAACCTTGCAGACACTGGGTGAGCAGGAGACTGGCACAGGGAGCTGTGCCCAGCCCTTCAGAGAGCCCGAAGCCAGCAGGCTCTGTGTGGTTGTAAACTGATTCCATCCCTCTCAGTGGGGTGCTCAGGCTGAGGGCTAATGATGGTAATTGAAATGTCGACCTTAACAGCTTAATTGCACAGCAAACAAATATCATTCAGCTCTACAGCATTTTCACATTTATTAAGAGAAGTTGTTTTAGCTACTGTGGTAGATAGATGCAGACTCAACCAATTGCTAGAACTGCTACAGGTCTTCACCTCACAACCATGTTTGAATCAAGGTATTGCTTAGTTTGTATTAAAAAATCCTCCATTTTCCTATAGATACTGCTAATATAAACACTTCATAGCTGCTGAAATTGCTTGGTCTCCCCTCAGCCAGCTGCAGAAGTATCTACATTTAATATGTTTTCAACAATTGGTCATTATTTATTAAAATATGGTATAAGAAATTTTAATAATTTATCCTATAATAATTTACTTTATAATAATTTCTACAATATATTGAAATTTTCCTCAGTACAAATAATGGTGTCAAAACAGAAACTGAAACACAGAGGGACTCTGAGGTAAGTTGCATTGAATCTAATAAAAGCTAATGACAATAATAAACAAACAGCACAGCTACTCTCTGAAGGCACTGGATTGCATAAAGAACAATGAAAAAAAAAGCCATGTACAAGGGCCTCTCTCATAATTTTTCAGGTTCTCTTAATATCAGCCATGGCCAGCGTGTTGCCAGGTTTTTCAAACAATCCTACTGTGCCTAATTAAAGCACAGTCCTGGCTGATCCAAAATTATTTCTTGGATTATTTCAGAGAAAACTGTTTCTGAGATTATTTCTCAGGAGCCACAGGGCACCACAACCACTCAATCTCTGTCCATGGCAGGGAGGCTGGAACTGGAGGATCTTTAAGGTCTCCTCCACACCATTCTATGACTTTTTCCTGCTTTGTGGGAGCACACTCCATGCCAGAGGGGTGAAACAATTCCAGGGCTTGTGGTGCACCACCAGTTTTGAAGCCAGGCCACTGGGATGCTTCCAAGGGTCTCATCTTCAGCATCTCACCTGGGGCTACAGCCCTGCATCCCTCCTATCCCAACAGCTTTGATGGGAGCTGATGGGCTGCAGGTGGGGCTGCCTTCTCTCAGGAAGGACATCACCAACACCCAAGCCCTTTCTGCTAACATTTTATTAATAAAATTTCATTTTATTAACACAATTTCATTTTATTAACACGATTTCAGAACAACTACCCACTCATCCCTCCCCCCTTCAGCAACACACCATCAGACACCTTTCACACACTCCTTCTCTTTTCATCCAGTCTAAGTTTTTCCAAAAGATCAGAAGCTGCTAAGACTGCTGGCCAAGTCATATTTTCCTCTTGTCAGCTACTACTATTTTCTTAGCAGATAGATGGGATTATTGCTGCCCCTTTGTTTGTGTGTTTCAAATGAAAGTTTGGTAAACACAGACTAAAATTGAAAATAACTTGCTGGGAAGCTATAGTAAGTAGTTCAAAAGAGCATTCTGGCAGTAAAATTATGTTTAGCCAATTGCATTCTCCAGCTCTGTGTCTCTTATCATTGCCACTGCTCTCTAAGCAAGTAATGTTGTTAACATTTGAGAAGGAGCTCACAGAGGCCTTGATGTGGTTTAATGTGCTCCTTGCCCTCTAAGGACTCTACGTGCAGGTTTGTTTCATACATATCTCCTTAGGCTGGATACTGCACAGCTCACCCAGTAGGCTAATACACATTTTTATGTAGTTTAGAATTATGTTTTTAGCCATTACTGTCTGCCCACCTTTCTTAATATTAGTAATCAACCAACCATCTAGGCAAGGGGTTTCTGAGGATGTCGCTAGAGCACGGTTGAAATCTACCTTGACAGATCATCCTGAACAGAGAGTTTGTCTTCTAGGATCCATGTGCTCTTTCTAGGTGCCCAATAGTCTATTTATTTGGCTGGCTTATTTGGCCTCCTGAGCTTCTCCTGTGTACCACAGCTCTGCCTGAAGCTCCCCCACGCTCTGCTGCTCTTTGGCAAAATCCAGGTCTGATTAGGGAAGCTCAGCCCACAGAAGCTGTGCATGGGGATCCCACCTCCCTGGTGAAATTCAGTTCTATCCACAACCTCTTTTCATATGTTCATATTTACACAAAGGCAGCCTTCATGCTCCTGACTCCATTTAATCTTCCACATTCCCCCTCCAACAGCTCAGCTCCTTTTTATTCAAATCCTCCCCAGATTCACTTCCATTGTGCATTGTGGATGCAGTCCCTTGGCGTAATGAACTCCCTCACAGCTGTAGCAACTATTGTTGAATTGTCAGTTCTATTTAAAATGTCAGGATTAACTGTTACCCAGCTGGTCATCTGAGCAGGAAGAACATGGGCTCATTTTGCTGTTGCCTGGTACATGGGAGACGTGAGGGATTTCTGCAGGGCAGCACCACGGCTTGGTAGGTTGAGAGGGAAAAACTCTGCTCTCCTTCTTCCCTGATTAAATGCCACCTCTGCCCTACAAATATCTAAAAGACGAAACACTAAATTGAGTCTAATTATAATTTTCCATTAATAAGTCAAGGCCGTGTTTTATACAGAAAAAAAAAGTTGGTGCTTCAGTGCTAGAAAGAGTTTGTTAATCAAAAATAAAGTGGCTGAGGCTTTCAAGCCTCAGGCCTTTTCAAAACAAATATTGTAGTTTCACAAGACTTGCAACACAGCCTGATCAATGCTAGCACACAGCTTCACACACAGGATCAGTGGTGCTGGAACTGCTCTGCATGGAAATTTTGATCCAGTTCTGCTCAAAGTCCATAAAATGCATAAAGAATCAGAATTTTTAAACCAAATATTTCTGAAGACTTCTGGTTTGGATCCATACTCAGCCTAGAAAGAACATACTTGCTTGAGAAATTGGATTGACTGATTTGACATTAAGATGTTACAGACTCTGTGTGTAAGTTTTACAAATCCTATAGTTTTAACCACTGTCAGTCCTACTTTAACATTTCCTCTCCTAGACAAGAGATCATGGCTTTGAGACATTTGTCTCAATTAGTTTTCTTGCCAATTTAAACACTTGTCCCAATTTAAGATAATTACGTATCATTTAAAAATAAATTCACATAAAAAGGTCTCATTAGAATTGTTTGCAATCAATTTAAATAATTAGCCAAAGTTATTATAACATTTTATACTGATGGTATCTGCAGATGAGATCAATTTATCATCTCTAGATCATGGTTCAAAACATAGGTAATACACCAAGAAATTGCAATCCAACACTGAAAGCATAAAATTGTATTTTTACAAATTGAACTGGAGGGGAATGCTGAGATTTGACTGCCTGAATTTATTCCTGGGGAAAATATCAGCCAGAAATCCTAACTGGGAACTCAGATGTTGCTTGCTATCACTTATTTTATGTAACACAAGAACACAGAACAGAGATTAGCTTGATATGAATGTGGGAGAGCCTTAAAGTCAAGAAGCTTCCTGTACTTCCAGTGAAAATATTATTTATGATCCTCTGGGAGGAGCAGCACTAGGTTACATTCAGCAAACTGTCCAGTGGGGAATGTTGAGCTCAGACACCTTTGCAAATTACTAGATACAATTTTTGTATTTTGTAGGGCCAGGACAGCTTTTGCTGATATACTGTCTCTGTGAAGGGATATAAATATTAGTCTAAAAATAAAACCAAAGACAGAAATGGAAGTTTTTACAGTCCATTTTTATGCTTAAATGGAAATATAATTTCTTTGTGCATCCCTAATTATTC
Organism: Aegithalos caudatus; assembly: GCA_013389925.1. Lineage (NCBI taxonomy): Eukaryota > Metazoa > Chordata > Aves > Passeriformes > Aegithalidae > Aegithalos > Aegithalos caudatus. The sequence continues at coordinate 369,428 of WEIU01004035.1, forward strand.
TAATTGGCCTGAGAAGTGACACAGAGTAGATTGCTAAAATATCTAATTTCACATATATATATATATATAGAATAGAAATTCTATTTAGTCTTCCCCTATTTATAAGGCTTTACAGGCTAAATAGGAATTGTAACTTTGAAGTAAGTGCTTTTTTTGGTGTCCTTCCAATGTCATGTTCTGCTGGCTAGGATCCCTTCAGGATGATGTTGGGGTGCTGCAAATTCCATCATTTTTATGCAATATTGGAAGGACACAGTGTCCTGCATTTTAGGGTACCAAAATGTCCTCTAAAAATCTTTTCCAGATATTTGTTTCTCTTAAAACTTTTTGTTTTCAAAATGTAGCTTACCAAGTCTGCTCTTGGATATGTTTTGTTTTGTTTTAAGGAGAGTAAAAGTTGTCAGATACATACTCTCAGTATCAGGTGTGGGAAAGTTCTGGTAAATCCTGTCAGCAAGGTACATTTAAATTGTAACTTATCCAAATTTCCTACCTCTCTGGAACACCAGGAAAACTGAAAATTTCACAGATTTCTTTTTCTATTATTTCCTTTCCAAATTCATCCAGTCCCCTTCCAGACCAAGAGCAGGTTCCCTGATATCCAAAGTATGAAATTCCCAGTTTTGTACCTGGGTATTAATTTTAGTTCCCAAATTCTCTTCTGGACAAAGAGGATTAAATTCTCTTTCCATTCCATCCAGTTGCAAAACACCTGCCTTGGTCAATAGGGCCAGAATTTCACCCAGAAATTTCATTCCAGGCTAACTGTGAGGTTCCTGATGCTAATGGCTCATCCCCAGCTGGGGCTCTGCTGCATTTCCAGAGCTCTGCAGGATCCCACTGGGATCACAGCCAGAGGGTGAAGGACAGGACATGCCCTGAAGTGATTTTAGTTTTCTAACCAGTAAATGGACATAACTCAGGAGGGTTTCTACAGCAATACCTACTGCAGCTTCTCTCTGCTTTCATTTTCTTTAACAAGGCAGACCCAAGTTTGGATTTTAATTTATTATTGCTATTATTGTTATTATTAAGCATGTTTATAATATACTTTTCCAAGTATAAATATAAAGTACAAACACTTGTGTATCTGCTGTGTCACGTTTATGTCTTTTACTGCCCTTTAAGGAAAAAAGTGAGATGGACTTGTATGATTTAAGTTTTTACTATAAGAAAGTGAAATTAAATATAACTGTATTTAACAGTGCAAGAGAACTGTTGTTTATATACATATGTGTATATTTCTATGCATATATGTGTATATATATGTAAATGTATATATGTATATATAAAGACATACACATGTGATTTGAGTTTTCCTGGCCAAGCATTAAATTGCAGACCATCCCTCTGGAGATAAAGCTATTTTTTCGACCTTTTTTAGCTGAGGAGGATACAGCCTTCCCATGGCTGTTGAATTGAGGAATGTAGCAGCAGTGTCAAGTCCGTGTCATGCCTCCATCATAGGACTTAGAGTGTCCTTCAACCCACAAGAATAGCTCATTATGTGCTCTATACAGAAAAAAAAAAAAGAAAAAAAAAAAAANGCCCTGAAGTGATTTTAGTTTTCTAACCAGTAAATGGACATAACTCAGGAGGGTTTCTACAGCAATACCTACTGCAGCTTCTCTCTGCTTTCATTTTCTTTAACAAGGCAGACCCAAGTTTGGATTTTAATTTATTATTGCTATTATTGTTATTATTAAACATGTTTATAATATACTTTTCCAAGTATAAATATAAAGTACAAACACTTGTGTATCTGCTGTGTCACGTTTATGTCTTTTACTGCCCTTTAAGGAAAAAAGTGAGATGGACTTGTATGATTTAAGTTTTTACTATAAGAAAGTGAAATTAAATATAACTGTATTTAACAGTGCAAGAGAACTGTTGTTTATATACATATGTGTNGAAAAAAAAAAAAAGTGACTGTACTGAATCAGTGGATTTAAAAATCTTTGTGTGTCAAAAATTCACTTCTTTTGATGTCAGTCCAGCCAAGTATAGTCTCATGGTCATATGTCTCTCATAGTCAACTTCCTCCTTGACAGAGTCATGAAACCCTGCTGAAAATGAGAAATTCTGTGGTTTAAGAAGGCATTCAGAATTTAGGCTGGGCATTGTCAGAGCCATTATTTAGGATTTTTGAATTCCAAGAAAGCATCAGTTCCCATGTACTCCATTCATACTTTGCCTAGGGACAGCAAAATCCTTTTCAGGAGCATCACTGCATCCAGAGAAATCTGAGCACCTGCACAGGGCAGCACCTGGTTGTAGAGATGGGCACATCATGCCCTGAACTGTGATCCTCTTCTAGCTCTCCTTTCATCCACCAAGACAGAGTGAAATGTGTTTACAAATACCAGAATTAGCTGTACCGTGTGATTAGTTTAGCCCTTTTTTAAAAACATGTGGGCTGGCCCCCTCTCCACCACAAGCCTCAGAAATAACTTGCTTCCTGGCTGTTGTGTTGACAAACTGAGCTCCTTCCACCACCTCTGCCACCCCCACCTTCTCCCTTCACCAACACATGCTGCTTCTCCCAGGACTTCAAAGTTTATTTATCAAGTATTTTTGAGGGGTGGGAAGTGAGCAGGAGGGAGGAAAGAGGAATCAGATTGTTCCAAAAATCAAAACCATCAATTAAAACCAAATCCTTTCTTGTTACATGTTGGGACACACAGGAACTAAGCCCCGGCACATTTTGAATGTAACACAAAGGTTAGCCTGGAGTTGCTCAGGAAATCTTGAACTTCAGAAATCCTGCAGGACTTTTTAGATGGCATTGAGGTGGACTGAAATCTACTCAGGTGCTGCACAGAGCCAGATGCTTCTTCCTTCCCTGTCCTGCTTATCTGCCTCAGTGATGCTCACTCAAACTCCCATTCCCAGGCTTTATGATCTCACTTAAAGGCCAGCTAATGACTGGCCTTGGGAAAATCCATCTTCAGTGCTAATGATGTGATCTTCAGGATATTCAACAGTAAAATATCCCCCAATTTAAATGCAAAAGTCTTACTTTATACTGCATGCACAACAAACATAATATACCTTCCAGTAAGTGCTTCACATCCAGTGTTTTTTGCACAGGGCTGAAGGATTTGTTGGTTTTAGTTTTTTGGGGGGGGGTTTTTGTTGTTTTTTTTTTGCTGTCAGAGTCATTAGGATCCAGGAATAAGTAGCAAGAAATTTCCAGTGACCCACCACAAGCGTGTTAAATGCACAAACTTGAGAGGTAAGGGATTATCTCTGTCTCTTGCTCAGGAGTCGCCCAAATGCTGACTTGTTTTTTACCTATAAGAAGCATCTGATGTCACTCCTGTGTGTGGGTGGAAAATGCTGTACAAAGGTTAAACAAGTTCTTTCATCCTTGCTCATGAAAGTAGGCTCATATTGCATTTCCAGTAACTAAGTGCATTACTATAACAGGTTGGGGATTTACTTTCTGCGTGCGTCTGTACCTCTGGTGACTAACTGGCCATGTGCTCTCCCCATTCCTCATGATGTTGCTTAAATTATTGCTTAATCTGCATGCTCTTCTGGCCAGAGTTTAGAAAGGCAGTGCAGCCAACATTTCCCACTATCAGTGAGCAGCCTTTCTAGCACAGCACCACAGAACATGATCTGCAGGCTACAGAAATGAGCTTTTTAGAAATTAATGTGTAAAGATTGCATCCCATAAAATAGCTTGTTTCTTCAGCTAAGTACTCAAACAGAAAGATGTCCCTGAGTTTAACACAGGAGCAGGCATTTGTATGTGAGCACAGGAAAAATCCCACTGGTGGTAGTTTAGTATTAAGGAAAAGATTATGAGTTTTGCTAGATGGAGGTCTAAAAAATCTAGAATCAGTGGAGTTACCTCAGTGGATATTATGCAATAGAACCATCCAAAAGCCTCTGATAAAGTGGGTTTTTTTTCCCCAGAAAGGCTGGTCAACACCTGGCAGCCCAGGATGCTGGAGAAACCCTCCTCAAGGCTGAAACATGAAGGCACCAGTTGCACTCAGAGGTGCAGCTGGAGGATGAGGACCTTTACATGAATCATTCTTTGCTGGTGTGGTTCCCATGCTGCAGGAGGGGAGGTGTATCAGCACAGAGATCATCACAGCTACCTCAGGGAGGCTCTCAGCCTCCCACACTGCTGCCAGCTCCACCTGGGCCAGCCAGTTCAGAGAGCTGAGCCTGCAGGAGCGCCAGCGCCAGCGCTGCGCTGACAGCCGGAGCACAGCACGGAGAGAGAGATCTCAGGTGGCCTGGCAGAAACTGAGCTGGGGGGGTCTCGTGCCTCCTAGCAGGGCTACTGATGGCAATGAACCTGAGAAAGGGATCTGTGCTTATGTGGGAGCATCGCAGGACACACACATGCAGAATCATGGAGTTGGTTGAGTTGGAAAAAGCATCAGTTTCAACTGTTCACCCAGCATTGCCTGATCTACCACTAAACCATGTCCCTCAGTGCCATGCTTACACTTTAATATATAATAATTAATATATTATGTAGAAGACCAATTTTTGGTCTTTTTAATACCTTCAGGGTTGGTGACTCCACCACTTCCCCAGGCAGCCTGTTTCAATGCTTGAAAACTGTTTCTGTGAAGGCATTTTTCCTAGTATCCCATCTAAACCTCCCCTTGAGGAAGACTTTCTTCTCTTGTCCTATGATTTTTTCTTGTGAGAAGAGACCAATGCCTACTTGGTCAAAACCTCCTGTCAGGGTGTTTGAGAGAGTGATAAGGTCCTCCCTTAGCCTCCTCTTATCCAGGCTAAACACCCCCAGCTCCCTCAGCTGCTGATCATGAGATTTGTGCTCCATCCCCTTCCCCAGCTCCATTGCCCTTCTCTGGACACACTCAATGTCTTTATTGTTGTGAGAGGCCCAGAGCTGAACACATTATTGGCTAAAATTGAGGAAAAACACAGTGACAACCCTAACAAGGCCAGGTGAATGGCAGCCCAGCACATGCTGATAAGGGAGAAGCATTAACAATTAGTAAGAAACATTTGGAAAGTCACAGGCACTTTATTGACTTATAAACAGCTACACTCTGGAAAAGGCTTGGTTCACTCCTGACGACAGCTCTGCAGGAAACCTTCTGTGGAGTGTGGAATCTGGGGGAAAAAAAATGACAAATTGTGTATTATGAGGCGTAAGACAGGGTGGAAAATATTATAAACAGCATAATGTGATAGGTAAATGAATAATGCACTGCCAACAGGGACACTGTGTTCAGTTTTGGTCAGTGCTTTTAGAGGAGATAACACAACAACAGAAGAGATTCAGATAAAAATAATTAAAATAAATAGAGGAGTGAAGAATTTTCTATGTGAAAAGATAAAAAGGATTAGGTCCATTTAATTTAAAGACAAAATATGAAAGAATATATTAGAGGTTTCAATATGACGACTCTCACGCAAATGAAATATCCTGTGCTCCTATTCAACATTTCTCTCATTCAGAAAGGTAAAAACATGACATGATAAAAATCCATAAGGAGGTATAAAAGACTGCATGTTTTTCTCACAACACCAATACAAAACTATTCCCTGGAATTCTTTGTTCTAGCAGAATTAAATGGATATGAATGCATATGAAGAAAACTAGAATATGCAAATTCATAAAGTTCAAGAAATAGTTTTCAAGCAGCTGTGGACACCATCTCTCAGTTAAACAGATCCTCCTCTGATATCATTCCAATTCCAATGTTCATTCAGGAGGTAACTAATGACATTATGACTTTGGATCTCTCATGCCCTGTTGACACCAGGCCTAAGTTGTTCAGGAAGGTCAGATTTATCCTTTTCCAGTGTCAAAGCCTGTGGCCCTATCCTTGCATTGCTAGAAGCCAATGAACTTCAAACCCTGTGTTTTTGCAAAACCCACTGCCAGTGCAGACCCAAATCATGCCTGCCCTGTGCCTCAGGCTGGGATAACACATAGGAGAAAATCCATTCCTGGTATGAAAGGGAAAAAAATATTAGCCTAACAAATTATTTAAAAGCAAATAATAAGTGAGTGCTATTTGTAACTGTTTGGAAAAAAACGAACAAGTCCCAGCAGAGACAGACTGGCAGGCAGAGAGTGGAGGAAATGTTGTAGAGCTAATTAATTTATTACATAAATCCATAGCTTAACAAGTGATTAGCACTCAATATAAATACCATGAGAAAAAAAAAAAAAAAGCATCATTAGAGCTTTCAGGAGCATCAACCAGCATCCTTTTGGGAGGGTAGGACCAGTGCAGTATCGAACCTTCAGGAATGAGTGGCTCATGACACACTGCATGTAGTGGCCAGATTTTTCCAAAACCAGAAGCTCGTCCTTCCCCATACCTTAAAAAGCCAACAAAACAAAACAAACCTCAAAAATCTCCAAGCCCACATGCAGTACAATGAGAGAGAGAGAGAGAAATTTAAACCCCCTGGTCTTCGTAACCCAGTTCCTCCTACATGCATTTCCCACAAACTGTCAACATCCCACAGGAATCTACCCACGTTACACATCACAGCACAATGCTCCCGACAAAGGCATCTCAACCCAGGATGCTTCAGGCAGCCTTTCAAACCGCCTTCAGTGTAAGTAGGTTCAGCAGCTCTGTAATTAGGTGTTAAGTTTGATCAATCCGGGAATTTTTTGCAGGGAGAGGCTTCTTTGGGCTGTTCAGTGTGATTTATGCCTGCATGGTCCAGCTGGAAGGAACAAAGGCTCATCCTTTGAAGAAAATGAGACTTTCCATACTTCTAGTGAGGCAATTGAACATGTGTTCAGGTTCATTCCTATTTAAAACAGCCTTTAATCAAATGTGGGGACCTCAGTGGTCCTGTCAGTTCAGTGGAACTAAAACAGGCAGGTGACTGCTCCCCTAAACAGGATTTAATTTATAAACATCAATAATAATGTTAATAATCATCATCATAACAACATCTGCTCTGTTTGGCTTTACATGACAACACCAGACTTCAGGAGGGAGCTATGATAAATTAAAAGCACAGGTTCTTGCCATAAACAAAGCTGGAGAGACGACATTGGGAAAAACACTGATCCTTGCCACTGCAGTTTTCTTTGGTACATGGCAGACTGTTGCAGGATTAAAATAGCCATTCAAAATGCCATTCTTTGGTGTGTGATTAATTCTCAGCAAGTGAATATTCCTACTGACCCTGAAAACTGTGTCATATGTTTCATTTTAGTCTCCAAAATCAGGGGTTAGGACAAAAGAAGGTGGAAAAAATATTATTTTAGGATACCAGGAGGTAAAAGACAAAATGTAAGAGAAAATAATAGGGCCATGTAAGCAGCCAGTTCTCCAGAGGGCTGCACAGCATGTTTTCAGGTGTTTTACTAATCAGTACACTGGTACACATTGAGAGAGTTGCTGCTAATGACTCTTCTCCTACTCCAAACTCTCTGCCCAGAGCGGGAATAACAACAAATTTGGCAATCAATTCTTGAAGTTTCAGCACCAATCATGTCTGGCACAACTCACTAATCTAAACATGCATCTGCCTCTGTTTTCACCACACATACCTTAATTACCACAAGGCCTGATTTACATTGTTATCTCTCAGGTGTATTTGATGTCTTCCTGCGGCCCCTTTCAGCTTCCAGATGAACTTTGGATACACCATCAGCCAGACAACACATTGTGGCTCTATGGTTTCCAGTGCTCTGTTACAACTGATGCTTTGATATTTTATTTATTTTATTTAATTTACCTTCCTGTAACTCTCAGTTATCATTTATCAGAGGAGTATAGAGCCACGGGCATGCAGAACTCAGTGGTGTTCAGCTGCCACACTGCAGGTGACTGACCACACTGTGATAAAGAAGAAAATTCTACTTACTGGAGAAGAGTTTTCCAGAGGAATTTTTTTGTTTTTATAAATCTAATCCTTACTCACATTTTCTTGTCTTTCTAAGAAAAAAATTATTACTGGTTAATTTTCTGAAGTAACTTTGCTTTTGCAGTTGCATGTGGTACAACGAAAATCTTTGCATCTGCTATATATATGGGTATGTATATAAATACAGATATATGCACAATAACATATGTGGAGATATCTTGATTATGCTCATTTGTGGGAAATATTCAAAATTACAAAAGAGAAAATTCAGTGGTTAAAAGCCATATTTTAGCTGGGACATGGTGCAATTCTTCCCTCTGATCTCTTGTGTGACCTTATGCAAACCACATTATTTCAGGAAATGTTCTGCTCTTTCTGGTCAGTGATTGTGAAGCAAGATTTTAAAGGAGGGTTTTCGGGCATATTACAGTCTCTTATTCCATGGAAATGCAAGGGAGGAGAAAAAGCATTCTTATCTTACCTAATCACTCAACACTTGTATTAATGATACATTCATACACATAATAACTTTCTGGGGTTTATTTTTATGTTAATATTAATGAAAAGCACACTGAAAGACAAATCATAAAAATGAGAATTTTAATGTCTGAATCATCACTGAAAGGACAGAGTGACAACACATGAATGGTCTATTAGATGTTCCCAAGCCTCCAAACCTTGGGACCAGCCTGAGTGCAGCATCAGACCTCTAAGTTCATAGTAAGTGATTTAAACATGAAACATCTGGGGTTATAGACAACTGTGTCTAAAAAGTAAGGCAGCAACTCCCCCAGATATACTTATTTAAAAAAATATATAGTAGTTTTTAATTCTTAAAGTTCTTCTTCAATATCTTGAAATGAGAGAGGTTGCTATGGACCTTTGCCCAGCAGACAGCCTTGGGAGGAGGATTTGGGGCCAGACTTTTCAGTGTTGGCTCCTGGTAGCCTCACAACACACTCAGTGTCGTGGGTTCCCATCCACTGGGTCCCCTGACTTTGTCAGCTCAGTTTTCACACCCCTGTGAGCTGCTGTCAGGACAGTGCTTGTTTGTGACACAGGGGAGGAGGGGATGAGCTCCAGTGTGGATCACCCCCATGTCACAGTGGAGAGGTGCAGCAACAACTGACAGACAGACAGACATGCTCAACCCACACCTTTCCCCCTGTGTGGTCACAGCTCACAGAAACCAGGATGGGAGGGGACAGGCTGGGCAAAAAGCAAGTGTGGGGATGCTGACCTGTTTCTGTTTGTTTTCTTTTTGTAAAACTCGTGGTGATAAAAAGCCAACATAAATTGCAGTTACTCATCATATCTGCAATTATTAGGGAGAGCTGTTTCTAGTTTCAGTCCTAATTGTGGTACTGGTAATTTCAGATGTTTTTAAAGTCAGTGTGAGGGACTGCAAAAATCTCCCCATGAAAACAAGCAGTGACCATGCAGGTGTAAAATGAGATAATTACAGCCTGAAACAAAGGAAAAATAAAAAAATGTTAGTATTCAATTACCTCAAAGATAATTAAAACTTGTATCTGATGGCCTTAACTGAAGCATCTACTTAGGAACAGAAACCATTTTGTTCCTCGTTGGTCCTAATTTACATTCCTACAACAGTGTAATGGAATAAAAGGGAATAAAATGACAGGCCAGGTACCAAATGGAGGTGTCTGTATAGCCTTGAAGCAAAATGCTCAGGATTTAAACTCCCTTTCCTGCAACATGAGCTTGGTTGGGGTGATTGGCTCTTTGCTTTCATTCACAACAGGCACAGAAGCAGCCAAGTTCAGGTTCAAGAGTCTCTCAAAAGGCTCTCCAAGCTCACATGCCTTTCTCTGACTCCGTGGTGTGAGAGCAGCGGGCTCCTCAAGCCCTCCAGAGCTGCTGCAGTGCACCTGCCACTGAAAACCTCCAGTGGGGGAGATGAACAGCAAAACTGCTTCCATTCTTCAGGTGGAAAATGGTCCATTGTCAACAAACTCCTCCACAGAAAGCACAGGAAAGAAGATTATCAGCAGCAAGGTGGTGAAGCCCCCACCCACAACAGGTTCAGCATCTCTTTGAACACCCACAAGGAAACCTGAGCCTTCCTTGGGTTGCTTTCTCCTGAGGAGGTGTGTTTGGAGGATGAAACCCTCTAAGACCTCTAAGGTGGGACCAGCCCTTCCCAGCTGTGGGGACCCAGCAGCCAGACCCCAGGTCTCTGCACCAGTTCCCAAAGGAAACTGTCAGGGCTGCACAGCAGAGAAGAATAAATGACACAAAAGGAGGGGAAAGAGCAGTTATGAGAAACAACCTCCAAATGATCACATCTTGATGTGTTTATTTACACTACTTTTCATAAATTCCACTGGCCACATCCCTAATCCCAAAGATTCTGAACTATGCAGCAGAACCATTATTTTCCCTGGACAGGGATACTTTCACTTTCAAGTCATTCCTTGGAAACCCTTCTACAATTAAGTCTTTATTAAAACCTTTCAGAATAAATAGCAGGTAAACTTAGAACAGGCTCCCTCCAGGTTTTGCCAATAGAAATGAAAGTGCTGTGTGTCCTGAGGGACAAGTGATTTGTTGCCAATACCTTAACAGAGAGCTCCTTAAAAAAATATTCTCCCTTCTTCCTTAATAAGGTCCATGTCCCAGGTGTCTGCTCATGCACACTCCTAAAGTTGACAGGTGAGAGACCGGGCAATCTCTGTTTCCTGAGAATTTTTAAAATTCCCTTTTAAACAAAAATTCCTTTAAAATTAATTCATGCTAAAAAGAAGGTGATACCTCTTCCTTTTAATGCCCTTAACTCGGCAGGAAAACAAATGGTTCCACAGAACATTAGCAGCAATCAAAGGGCAAACCATCTATAGTTAATCAAAGTAAACATTACAGAGGACACAAGTTTGCTTTCTCTTACAGTAAATGAGTGTATATAGATACCTACTTGGGTATATAGGCTCCTCAGAGTTGTTTTTTGTTTGTTTTTTTTTCTGGAGAAAACCCACAAAACTTGGAAATTCCAAAGAGATATTTTTATGTCCTACTGTGTAGTCACTCATAAACTTCACATATATTTACTGTAAAAGAACCATGGCCACTGATTACTGCTGACTTATTGCAAGCCAAATGCTTATTTGAAACAATCTCACAAGGAACACATTTGCAATATTTTAAACAGCTAAAGTTAATGATCATAGATGGAATTAAATTGAGCCATTATTTGAAAGCCCTGCTACCATTCAAGGTGTACTTTTCTCACAATATGCTCATCCCATCCATGCTGGTCCCCTTTCTCCAAATTCTTTTCCTGCATTGTTCTAGCCCAGCAGTCATTCTGCATATTGACGTTCCTGTGCAAATAGACACGCTTAGAAATGAGGCTCCTTGGCATTTCCTGAACTTCAGAGTGTTTTCAAGTGCACTTCCTAATGCCTTTTATACTTGAGAACAACTTTTAAGGTGTAGTTTTAAAGAAGAAATATGAATTCTCATGGCATGAACACATGCTCTGTGATGAATATAGATTTTGCAATGTGTGCCATACTATCCACTCAGAATGTGCTGCTGTTGTAGAGTCACATGCTTGTTTCTCTTGAATAGAATTATGCTGTGAATAAGTCACTGTGAATCAAAGTGTCTCCTAAAACAGTAAAGTACTGTACAACAAGCTCAGTAACAACAGAACAGGGTTCAAAGGGTTGCAAGCATTAAATAACATGATGAGATGGAGGTGGTCAAACACATAAGGTGTGTGTCTAACTCTGGAGTCTCTAAAAACTTTCAGCCTGGTTTAATTACTCATTAAGATATTTTAATGCTGCTTTGCAAGAGGTCTTTATCTTGCTGCATGTTATCTTTCCAATAAATATCTCTTTCCCCTCAGGCCGAATCATTTCAGTAAAAGTGCATTGATCAAGGAGTGTAATGATTCTCTTCTCCTGCACCTGACATTTCTACCATTTCATTTTTAGAGTTTTTTTCTTTGGTTTTCTCCATCATTAGCTGGTTTTATATCTGTGAGGGTGTATGACAGAACAGAGGGGTTGCATACTTAGGTCTATTCAGCACAGCTCTATCCTCCTGTTTTTACACCAACATAAAATTGGTTTAACACAGTGATAAACCAGGCCTGTAACAGCCAGTCCTTCATATCTCAGGAAGACAGAGTTAATCTCTGGGGTTTGGGTACCCTTGGTTACTGCATAGTTGCTCTCATAGTTGCTTTTTGTTTCATAATTAAGCTCATTGCTCTGTTTTGCCAGTCCCTCACATCTTGTGGAAGCTGTTGTGATATCCAGCGCAGAGAAGCCTGAATGTGCTTAGTTTTGAGAATATTCATCAGACTGGGGGATTTGGGTTTGCAGATCCCTGTCAAAGGTATCTCACAGCTGTGGCTTGATAAACTCAAATGCTTGCACTTGATCATCATCCAGAAAGAAAGAAAACTGAATTGATCTGTGTAGCTCAAGAAGCAAGTTTTTATAAGGCAGATGCAGAAAGACAGTTCTGGCTTCTGGGATGCCTGTGTGAACAGGAAGGATCCCTCCCATCATGTCAGGGTTTGTTTGATGAGTGCCACTGCACTGAGGGACTCTCTTCCAGCACTGCTTCCACATCCAGGCAGCCATCACTGTTAGAGCTGCAGTTTTGTCATAGCTGTCACATGAATTTTGTTTTCAGCTGGCTTCATGTGTTTTTAAATCAATCCACGGTTCCTGCCATAAGGAGACATTTGTTTCTTAAGAGGAGAAAGATGTGCTGAGTGATGTGGGAAGAGGGACACTGTGTGCACATCTCAGGGATGCCAATCCCACAGCTAGAGCCCATGATTTCTTCTGGATATCCCTGAGGCCCTTCCAGAGTATCTCAAGCCATCTGTGTCCTATCTGCTGTGGTTCCATGTCCCTGCCATGCCTGCTCCCTCCCACCAGGGTGGGTGGGCTCTTGCCTGCCTGCCCTGTAGTGAAATGCTTTTCTGCCAGTGGAGCTGAAACAAGGACTCCAGAAAGCATCGGATTTTTGTCCAAGGCAGCTCCTGCAGCTGCTGGGGCTGGTGCAAGGACAGGACAGCAGAGTGTGACAGAAGCAGGCTGTGTGACATCAAGCTGCCAGTGAGCTTCATCTTCTGGTTATGGTTTCACATCTGGCTGAGTCCTGCCAAGGAAGAGAGAGGAGACCCTGCCCCTCAACCTCCCTCCTTCCCCAGCCACAGGCTCCTGCCCCATTCCCTCAGGATGCTCCTAGTGATCAGGTAGCCCTGGGGCAAATCAATTCAGAGAATTGACCTGGTGGAAATCCAAAACCACACATAAATAAATATGCAAGTGAAAGAACAATTTACTGCCAGATATGTCAGCCTGTCAAGTGAGCGGGCTCACCCTGAGGCCACACAATTTCCAAAGCCAGTATGAGGAGGGAGGAGGGTGCCTGCAGCTGGGGAGAAAGGGCAGGGGACATGGGGCAGGACCTTTCTTTTCAGTGGAAAGTGGGCACTGACTTGGCAGGGCTGCTGTCAGTATAAACCCACCCCCTCTGGTTCTGTGCCACCTGTGCTTAGAATGGAAGGGGGCTTAACAGGGAACAAAATTCCTAGAGAAAAATTTTAGCTCCTGGAGATTCATTCATCAGGGTTGATTGATTAATTAGCAGACAGACTTCTCTGGGCAAGTGGTTATGTTCTCTCAGCTGTGAGATTACCTTATCTCAGTTATATCAGATTATCTCAGTTGTGATCATGGAAGGAGCCCAGAGTCATCTACAACTACCTGAGAGGAGGCTGTAGTGAGCTGGGGTCTGTCTCTGCCATGTCCCAAGTGAAAGGACAAGAGGGGATGGCCTGAAGTTGCACCAGGGGAGGTTCAGATTAGATGCTAGTAAAGAAATTCACTGACACAGTGATCAGGCATTGGAATAAGTTGCTCAAAGAGTTGATGGAGTCTCTGGAGGTGTCCAAGAACCATCCGGATGTGGCTCCTGGGGACAAGGTTTGGGGGTGATTATGATGGTGCTGTGTTGACAGTGGGACTGGATGATCTTGCAGGTCTCTTCCATCCTTGATGATTCTGTAACTACACCCTCTAGGGACAAGGCTGCTTTGTGGAAATCTGTAACAGCGATGATTTTCATCTTGTCCATCACACATCCCTGGAGTTCTCTGTCAGAGGGCTGAAGGCTGGTAGGGTGACCCACTGCCCAGGATCTGGGCTGCCTGCTCACCTCCTGCCAGCCCTTAGAGAAACAATCTGTGCACTCAGAAGCTCCTGAACCCACAGAACTAGGAACTCAATTCCCTCTGCACAGCCAAAGCAGCAGAAATGAAGAGAGGGCAATAACACCAGCCTGCTTTTGCTACCACTGAAGCAAAGATAAATAGTTGACAAAATTGTCGCGGTATTTTATTTTTCAATATGTGTATTTAAAAATAAAGAATATGTGTATTTAAATAAAATTACCCATATTTTATACTACATACTCATGATGCTCATCTTGCATTTTCCCCATGAAAACATGTATGGCTTATCCTGACAAGCCACTAGCCCTAGTAAGAGGAGATCCAAGTCTTTGGCAGGAAATAATGCTATGTAATTCAAAGCTCTTTTTTACTAAGCATGTATATTTTCAGACTAATGCAAGGTAGAGCAAAGGCCCCCGCTGTTTTTCCTAAATGGATAGGATCTTGCTAGTTTAAGAAAACCAAAAATAAAATTTCTGAACCTCTCATACTAAATTTAAAATTTAAGCAAAGTTAAAGAAACAAACCTTCTCAAACATTCTCCAAAGAAATTATTGTATTTTGCTATTGTGGAATTTCACCAGGACTCACTGAATTCTTTCCAATTCTAATTTTTTTTCATTACCAGCTCTTTGTCCACTAGTTTGCACTGATCTGAATGTACAAGGTTTGCTGCCACTTTTTTTCAGTTACTTAATTCAGAAAGATTCCTCTTCAAGCAATCTTACCTGTTCTAAGCATATTTTGAAATAATTTAACTGCCTATTCATTATATTAATGACTTCAGGATGGCTTTGCATGTGCAGTATGTCAACAGGTCCAGTTCTCTATCCTTAATAAATATACCTAACAAAGTTGCTGAAAAATTTGTGTCTTTATGTGCATAGAAGGAAATGAGCTCCAAAACTGGTAACATTTGGAAAGAAAAAAATGTGGCTTTTTTTTTTGTGCTTTGTGTAATTCTTAGGTTTCAGCAGTCATGCACATGGTGCATATGGTCTGTCAGTATAATTTACCTGAGTTCATTCACCATTTTAGTCAGTGAAAAGCTCACCACCTGTGCTAGATGCTAAAATATTGATAAATAATATATGTGGAAATTAGTTACTAATAATGTATAATATGTTGCTATATTAAAAGGTTCCCACTAGGCAGAATGAATTTGTATAATTAAGATCATTTATCTGTTAAAAAGTGAGTGTTTGAAGTTGCCAATGATATGTATCACAACATTATCAGAAATTATTAAAAAATCCACACTGGAAAAAAAAGGAAGGAAGCAGCTCTCTACAAAGGCAAGATGATGGAACTTTGGAGCTTCTGAAAATTCTTAAATGCTAGACACTCATATAAAATGTTTTGTTTATTCAAGATTTGTTATTCAACTCAAATAAAATGCTTTGTTTATTTAAGATTTGTTATTCAACATAAGTATGAAGACTGACAGAGTGTTATGTAAGTAACTCAGTGAAACCTGCAGGACACAGCATCATCTTATTTACTTGGTTTTAAATGTCTGCTCAATGACATGAGCATACAAGACCTGTGCTTTGTTTAAAGTTCTGATGGATAATTCAGGGCAAGTAATTTCATCTCCCTGTGTCTTCATTTTTTTTACACTCATGTCTGTGCTGGAGGACACTGGGATGTAGTATTGGAAATAGTAAGGGTTTAATTATCTCCTTCTGAGCATCATTGCTCTTACCTCAGGACAGCACAGAAGAGAAATGACAAATACACACAGTTTTTCAGGTTTCTTTGACCCCCCTTAGAAGAGAAAATAGTTAAGAGGTGACACACTAGGGGTGAAATTCTAGTTCCATTAAAGATGTGGGTTTGTCACCATTCTCAACAGGGTTGGGTTTCATTTGTCTTTGATGGGATTTTGCACACTGCCTCATTTCAAACTATACTTATTACATGTTTCACTTCAATTTGTAAGGGAAAACATCTCAACTTGTAAAGGAAAACCTCTCCTCTGGAGGAATGTTATGCATAAAAAAGTTGACAAGGAGCAGCCATTTCATCCAGAAAGCTCTAACTATGAGAGTCTGGCTTTAAATTTATCACAGAAGAAATAAAAGAGCCACCTAAACTGCGGGCATTGTTTTGGCTCTAAAATATGCACCTTTGTTCCATGCCTTGACTGCCACGGAGGTATCAGATGTTCGAGGTGCTGCCCAAGAAGAACAGGCAGGTTTATTGCTGTTCCTTGCTCCCGTTTTACCCAAGCTGCAGCAATCAAACGAACAAGGAAAGTCGTTTCTCCAAGGTGGAGTAGATATCTGTTAACATGCCTGCTGATTTTATGGTGGAGTAGAAGGAACATAGCTGTAACTGCTCGCTGTAGAACACTCTTAAACTTGCATTTATTTACATAGCATCTATGGCATTTAGCCGACTGAAGAGAATTGATTAGCAAGGAGGCTGTTAAACAGCAGTCCTCTAGCAGGCACTGCACCGAGGATTAGAGGTTTATTTCACTAATTGCCCTCCTGTAGTCTTTATGAGTCAGTTCTAAAAAAAAAATAAAGGAGCGCTCCGAACTGTGTTTGGAATAAAAGCAGAGTGATGCTTTTCACAGCACAGAAATCCCATAGATGAGCTCTTTTAGAAATGGGTTTAGGATTTTGCAGCCAAATTTTTCCTCTCTGGTGAACTCTTGCTGTATCCCTACGATGCTGTTTAACCCTAGAGAGCACGGCGTGCTGAAAACCAGACCTGCAGCTGACGCGTTAAGAATGATGTTTTCTTTGCTGTCCACCCCAGCTGCCTGGGATGTAGGAGCCACACACATTTGTTTTGGAGATTTTTTTTTTTTTTTTTTTAATCAGAGGAAGCAGAAATAAAGCCCACACGTCTGCGGTTTTAAAAGCTGAGAAATAAAGGAGATGTGCACCCTTAAGGGCAGTGTTGGTGCTCACACGAGGGGCTGCCCGGCTCCAGCTGCCTCCCGGAGGTTTCCAGGGCATGGACAGCACCACTAGAGGGCTCACAAAGTATTTAAAGGGTTATTACATGTGGTACATGAAAAACAGCCTCATTTTACTTTCTGTTCCCCCATTTGTAGGAGTAACAAATTGCAGAACTGAACCTGCTGGGGAGTGCCTTTATGTTAAAGTCGGCCCCATGCGCTGTCCCAGGTTCTCCTCCACGTGGGGACACTTCCAGCTCCTGACCTCTCCTGTGTAAACAGGCCTGCCATGGAAAACAGTTTGGGCTTTTTTTTGATAAAGCTTGCCAGTGCTTGCAGAGGAATGGAGGAGTTCAGATACAGCAATATAGCAATATTGACGTATTTTATATGCCAGTGCTTCGAAAAAGGAAACCAAGCAAACTACAAAACCCAAAAACCCCCACCATAAACTTATTTCCCTTCCTCTTCTTAACAATCCAGGGATAACAGACTGTCAGGCATATGAAGATTTTGTTATATTGTTCATGAAGTCAGGGAGGTTGGCCATCCCTACAATTAGATATGAAAGCTATTTGTGGCTACAAATAAATAATGTTAACTAATTCTAAAACACATTTCCTCTCAAGGATCAAGATCTATCTTTGTTGATGGGGGAGAATACCAAACTAGTATAACGAGTTTTCTTTTTTGTCTTAGCCCTGAAGACCTTGTTACAACATTTGGTGTTGAGAGTAGAAATGTTCTAATATATAGCCCCAAACTAAAAATGTGAAGGCAATAATCGCAGGAGTATTTCAACGCTAACTGAAATTAATTTTTTTTTTTTTTTTACTCTTTCTTTTCCCTTTCCTCTCTGAAACAGACTGCCAAGGGAATTATTATGATTACTCTGCATGTTTTGCAGATGGTTGGCTGCTGCACAGGGTTCTCAAGAGAGGTCAACATCCTATAGCATCCAGCTTGGATGCTGCCCTACAGACCAGCTGAGCTATGGAAGTCCTTAGTCAGCAAAGCTTTTGCTGACATGACTAATTAAAGTCCCTGGTACGTGTCATCTCCTCAAAGCTCAGACTGAAGCCCTTTCATGAACTGGGACCTGATTTTACTCTCCTATTAAACCCAGTGGATGTACTCTACCTGTAAGGAATGGAAGTTGAATTGGATTTTTAAAAATATTTATATGTATATGTGTATATACACAGATATACATAGCAGATTTACCTAAAAGCTGTAACTCTGATGTGTTCAGAAGCCATGTTCAAGGATGTTTTGAGGAGCTTCAGCTAAACCTCAAAATTTTTTTTCTAAGGGATACTAGAGACAAGGACATTGTTTATATCGTGTCACTGCTCTGAGGACAGAAAATTTTCCTGCCTTTTGGCTTTGCTATGTGGCATTCAGTCAAACAGGCCAGAGAGACCAGGGGACAGGCTGATGGGAGACAGAAGGCTGTGTGTTTATTTAATCTGCAGCTTTTTGGGATATAATTGATAGATCCACCCTTCTGGTACCACTCCACAGTGAAGTGGAAGAAAAAAGGGGCAATATTGACATAATGCTGCAACACCCACCTGGAGGGTCCCCTGCTTTCTTCATGAACATCAGTTATGTCATCAGTCACTCTGCTTCCATGATTTTACCAATTAAAGATCAAATTGGGAATAGCAACTTCCCCAAAGGCTCTTTTTGGTTGGGACACACATCTGCTCCTCCTTTCAAAGAATGAGAATGATGCAACAAACCCAGACTTTCAGACCCAAAGAAGGGTAAAGGGTCAGCTGCTGCAGGTTGTGTTGGAGTCTGACAGGAAGGCTGTGACTGGGCTCAGGAATGAGCATTGCTGCTTGCACTGAGAGTCTGCTCCTGCACATGGCATCAATTCCAACCATCCAGACCTTGGGGAAGTGCTTTAGAGGGAGACAAAGAATTCTCAGCCACTTGAGCACTTCAGAAGACCACTCCATTCTCCCCCACGTGCATCCTGAAAGAAAACTCCTGGAAATCTGTCTTCATTATAGCAATACCATCCTTCAGGACAGGAGCATGTTGCTCTGACACATCCATTTCACAGGGAAAAATGCATGGAGGAGATAATGTTGAATAAACAGTGCAAGATTTTTAAAGCCACCTTGAGTAAAAACTGGGTTTTCACATCCTGTAGAGAGTTAGAGCCTCTGCCTCATTGCCTGAACTACACCCACATGGCCAGTCCCTGCAAATGTGGCATTATGCAAGTTTGAGTTTCAGATTTATTGTTTAAAATTATTTTGGAACCGGTGACTGACACAGACACATCTCCTCATCTATGTCAACAAGTCACTGTTCTTATAATCTGAGGCTGCAGACATCTTGGTTTTCTAAAATGTAAATTATATATTTATAGAAATCCATGTGTATATCATTTATTTCAAGGTGGGCTTTTTAATTTTGAACAATTTTCCTTAAGTTGCATACCACTATTTATATATGATGAGGTTGTATAGACTAATAAAAGAAAAGAAATTACAAGGTAAGGTTGATGATAAATTGATGATACATTCCTAACTCATGCTGTTGTGCCTAGTTATTGCAGGACTGACAACCAGCTCATGATAATTACATATTGTAGGGGGGCAGGAATTGTTTTGGGTTCATGTTACTTTCTCTGAACTTTATTGGCTTGTTTGATTAATATCTCTTTTTTTTTCTGTTTTGAGCTTGTAAGGCCTGCAAACACAAATGCAAACCTCCTGATGGATCAGGGAGAACAAGGCTGGGTTTGACTCTTGTCAAAAACACAACAATCTTAATTACAGAATCAGAGAATCTTAGAGTTGTTTGGGTTAGAAGGGACCTTAAAGATCATCTCATGCCAACCCCCCTGCCATGTGCTGAGACACCTTCCACTAGACCAGGCTGCTCAGAGCCCCATCCAACCTGGCCTTGGACACTTCCAAGGCTGGAGAGTCCATAAGCTCTTGGGACAACCTGTCCCAGTGTCTCACCACCCTCACAGTAAAGAATTTCATCCTAATATCTAATCTAAGCCTACTCTGTTTCAGTTTAAAGACATTGTCCCTTGTCCTATCACTACCTGCCCTTGTAGAAAGTCTCAATTCAATTTTTACTGTAAAAACACACAGTTCTTGCTTCTCTTTACTAACCATCCTTGACCAAGCTCATTATTTCCAGAAGAGACACCAGCCAGTCTTGTTTCTGTTTGTGAGAGAAGGAGGGACTTTGAAAGCATGGGGAAGGAGCTGTTACACACAGTGACCACAGGTTTCTGTTGGTCTCTCTTTTTACTCACTCCTAGAGTTCAAAAGCAAACATATCTTTCCATTGCCTCACTGGATATGAATGTAATTTCAATCCCAGAGCAGTGGTGGTATCTAAAGAGGAGTTTAGTAATTTTTGCTCTCTCATTTTACACTCTTATGTCCTTAGCCCAATTTAAATGGTCAGAGCACTCTGGGCCAGCAATTTTTGTTCGCTCAACACATACACAGTCCCCAGCACTACAGGGTCCCACTCCAATGAAAACATTAAGTGCATCTCTGCCAGAAATGTTAAATAATTGATCACAAATCCCTAAATCATACAATGCAATGTAATTTCTGCTCCCAGATTTTCTTATGTTGTTATTTATATCAGCTTACGGTATCGATAAAAGAAATTTATAATGAAGTCCCAGAGATGCCTTGATTTAATGTGGTTACAGAGACTATCATTGCAAGTGGGAACAAATGGCTCTAATGGATTTTCTAGTACCTTGTTTTCATCATTCATAATAGACTTTCATCTGTGCTGGTCGGAACTGTAGGATGTCCGTGTGTTCTGCACCCAGACTTTAACAGATCTATATTTTATGGCCCTACAGTAAAAGTAATTGCAGGTTTTATAATGTCTGTGTACTGTTCCAACTGAAAGCAATCCATTTAGAGACTTCTGGAGAGTTGAGTTGTTTCAGTTACAAGTGCATGAGCTGAGTTCCAGCCATGCAGCCAGCCAGTTACCTGCCTCTTTTTAATGAGGACACATTCCAGAGATCTAACTTTCTTTTCCCTTCCCTATACCAAAATAGAATAAGTTTTTTGAACATGAGTGGTTTGAGCTGAAAGAATCCTGCCCCTGAGTTTCATCAGTTCAGAGGAAGTGCAGGAAGGTGGAGGCCGGCACAGAAGATGCTGGCAGCTGGAAGCAGCAGTGAGGGCAGGATGCCAGCATGGATGCTCACCCTCTTCCCAAATCAGACCCTTCGGCTGCAGCTCACACTTGACAAAAATCAAGAATTGATTTTGATTCACTGTCTGACCTCAAATTAGCTTTCAAAAGCCCTGCAACCGTTCTTGGCAATCTCACCTTAGGAAAGCAGGAACTAAGGCAATCAGAAAAACAAAATCACTTCCTTCTTTCTATTTTTTTCTTTTTTTTTTTTTTTTTTTTTTTTTTTTTTTTTTTTTTTTTTTTATGTTAAATGAAAGGGTAATTATACACTCTACCTAACATTGGAGGGTTCTGCCAAACATTTGTACCTACACAGCCCTGCACAGCACTGCCTCCTGCCCCCATGGTAACAGCCAGCCCTGCAGCAAGAATCTGTCCCAAGAACAGGAGAAGGTAACAGGGGAATGTGGCTTTTTAAAGGCACAAATGCCCTCTAAATGCCAGTTCTGCCATTTGCACCTCTCAAGACTGAGAATAACTCAGTCCGAATGTTAACAGTGCCTTTTTCACTCTATGTGATGAATGGATTAATCCTGCTGTTATCAGAATAATTAATCTTGCTTGACACTCCAGGCAAAAAAATCCAATAGGCTGGCTTCCACAGACATGGCAGTGCTTCATAGGATTTTGGTGGTTTTTTTCAATGTATAATTAATAAGGAGAGTAGGGAATCCAGAAGAATCATCCAGCATTAAAATAAGCAGAAAACAGAAAGTCAAGGTATCTGGAGTTGAGTCTCAGGTATTTCAATGACAGCATCAATTGAAAAGAAACTCCATCACTGAGAGACAGACAAGATCCAGTTGCAGCTGGCTACAACATAGATACCACTTCCTAAACTACATGAAACTATTTTATTTCATGACACGAATTATTTCTCTCACTGATTAATTTTAATATGTTACTATTTTCACAACATGCTTCTTGACTGATGCATCCAGATGTATCAACTGGAGAGAAAAGGGTAGCAGCCTCTATCTTTGGCATTGTCAACCTCACAAAAGCAGCCATTGATCACAAAAACTTGTTCATGGCTAAGTAAGAAAAAAAGTTTCTTTAGTCTTATGGGTAGACAATTAGAGAATGCTTGTACTAATCATGTCATTTTTTATTTTCAGAATGGCCGCCCAAAGACTTTCCTTGACTTAAACAATACACATCCTTCCTCCAGCTCTAGAAAACCATGTGAATCAAACAGTTATTTCCAAACATTGTATTTTTTGGCTTAAAAATTACCTCCCCTCCAAACCAACCCACATTATCTTATGTGCTTTCCCCGCCCCCACCCCCCCCAGGTTAAATATTCATTCTGAGGCAGCAGAGATGACCACACAATTTCTGTGTGCTTGGTTCACCTCCCTACCCAGTAAAATAAGCAAAACCAACATTCTTGGAGCTACTACATGGACCAATGGGCGATACCATCTTCACTTGGCCTGGACACCACTGACCTGCTGTAGCTCAGAACCTGTCCTGAGGGAGAGAAAAACTTTTATTTCTATTTTCAGGGGGGAAAAGGTGTCACTTCAGAGGGAGTTGCTAAATAACGTCTTCCCTCTGTAACATCCCCTGCTGAAGGTGCCCTAGAGCAGCTCTGTGTCACTCCAAGCTGCTTGTGAGGATCTGGTGTGCTGGTACACAGACCTGATCATGGGACTGGGAAATTTGGGAATGAGAAGAATTTGCCTGAGTTATAATCAGAGAAGAAGACAATCCATGGGACATACATTCAGTTGTGGTCACTTGCCATGGCCTTAAGGACTTCAGCTGAACAACTTTATGTAGCAGCAGCAGCAAGATCTGGCCCCTCAAACTCCTGAAGGGAGGTGGAAGGAAGAAACCATAGTCACAGGGAAAAACAGTGTTTACTCATTCCTCTTATGTGTTCTTGAATCAATATGAAAGGGTGTTACACTATTCAGAGATGCAAAAATGCATTCTTGATCCCAAAATCAAATCTCCCCTCAGCCACCATGATGGTACTTCAGTCTTGATGGAGCTCTTGAGGAAATATACAAAGCAGAATCACTGCTGTCCATTCAAATCTTCCCTAAAATCAAATACATTTTTCAGCTACAAGACCTATTAGACATCTGGCAGGGGTTAGACACTCACATGTCATGATTAGAGGTGGTCTACTGGAAGGTGTCCCTGTTCCTCTTAGGGAACCTGGACTAGATGATCTTTAAGGTCCCTTCCAACCCAAACTATTCTATGATTCTTTGTATTGGCATTTTGAAGTAAGGTTTTGGAAGTTGCAGGACTACAGGATTTCTTCCATGAGAAGCTGCTGGAAGCTTCCCCTATATCTGATCCCACACTAGAACAGGAGAAAGGTGTGAGGAGTCCTCCCCCTGAGGAGGGAGGAGCAGCAGAGACAAGTGATGAACTGACTGCAGCCCCTATTCTCTGTCCCCTTGTGCTGCTAAGGGATAGGAGGGGGAGAAATGGGGGTGAAGTTGAGCCCAGGAGGAAGGGAAGGGTGGGGGGAAGGTATTTTATGGTATGGTTCTCATTTCTCATTATGCTACTCTGCTTTTATTGGTAATAAATTAATCAGATTTTCTCATATCAAGTCTGCTCTGCCCATGATGGTAATGGGTGAGTGATCTCTCCCTGTCTTTATCTCAACCCATGAATCTTGTGTTGTATTTTCTTTCCCCTGTCAAGCTGAGACTGGGAGTGGTAGGGTGCCTTTGGTGGGCATTGGTTTCCAGCCAGAGTTAGCCCACCACGACTCATCAGACTTTTCCTAGAGGAAAATTTCATCAGCAGTGAGAGACATATCAGACCCCCAGAAAGTGTTAGTCACCCATGGAGCCAAAGCAAAGGTCCTGCATCTCTTGATCTAATTGAGTTCAAGCTCTGAAGCAGAGAGATTGGAAATTTCTGGAACCTTTATTTTAATGGGATCTCTTTGAGTGATCCAGTGCTTTCCTGTGGGACCAAAGCTGGATTCTGAAAATCTTCTCTAGAGCAGTGGACATTTGTCTGAGCCAGCTGGTCTGAGGCCCAGCACACTCCTAATGATGCCATAAAGCAGTATTCAAAAGTGTGGTGCCAGATAAGGACAGGACTGGGAGCACAACCACCGGCCACAGAAACAGATTTGTTCTTCAGCAGCAAGGACCATGAGATGCAAGCCCAGGTTTGCTGGTAGCCTATTTTAATCACTCTGCAAATGTTTTTCCTTTCAATTTCTTCACCACCTCAAAACCTTTGTGTCTGTTTGGCTCACAAATATGGTATAAAGTTTATGTTTGTTTTTTTTAAGAAGCTTTTTACAAGCTAGAAATTGTGTTTTCAGCTGAGGCAGTTGCAGACTAACCCAACCACTGATGGCTAAAACATTATCTTGTTTTTCTGCACTCATTTTAGTGTCTCTAGCTGGTATTTCTCATTGTACTGTTCATTTTATAACAGGACTACCCTTCAGCATATTTGCATACAGGGCTAATCACAATAGGGCCCTGTTTCATAATTGTGTTGAGGTAATACCCAAGTCTCTCAGCAAGAATAATAATAAGTGACATGACACAACTGTGCTGAGTCACATCTTTTTAAAGCCCAGCTCTTTTTGAGGGGCACAAGAGCATAGATAAAAACAGCCATAGGCAGCAAAGAGCCCCTTCTGAACAGCTCCTGGTAACTCATTCAAGTCAGTGGTCATAAACAACAATAGCACAGCTGTTAGATAAATGGGATGCTTACAACTGCACACAGAAAACCTAAAAATTTCAGCAACAAACCCATTAGCTTTTACTACATGAGTGGTACAGGACCTGCTGTTTCAGTAGTGCTCTGCTGGGTCACATAAAACCTGTAGAGAAAACAGAGAAGTCTGGCACCCATCCATTCCTCCATCTGTCTGAGGGCATCTGGGAAACTGCCCCAATCCATCCTCAGACTCTGGGATTCTCTCAAGTGGCAGCCACTGCCAGGGTGTCAAAACTGTGATCAACGTGTTCACAAGCCTCAATTTGCAGTAAATGCCCTTTATCATCTCTCCTTAACACTTAAAATAAAAGCTCAGGTTTTTGCAGCTGCTTCAATCAGCGCCACTCCTGGGATGTACATTTTCAAAACAGCAAAATCACAGACATTCAGCACCACTTGTGGATCCTCTCACCAGCCTATGACCATATCCAGCACAATCCTCTTCACCAGAAATTTTAAAACTAGTTTCTACCACATCCTATTAACATCTGTAACCTATGGCTCCATGCACAACAGCAGAGAGCACATTCTGAAAAATATATGATGTATATTAAAGGGACTAGAGTAGGAACAAATCAGAACACAAAGCAAAGACATCATGAGCCAGGGTCTGTTGTTTCATTCCGTGGGGGTTTTTTGGGGTAAGGTGTTTTTCTTTTTCTTCCCTGGCCTGCATAGTCTTCCTAATTTGTTATGACTCTAAAAGAACAATAACCTAGGATGAAGGAATTAGATTAAGTCCTTCCACTTAGTTAATTTCCATGATCTAATATTTCCCTCATGTTCCAACATAACACTGTGCTCTGCTGACGACATCAGGGCTGAGGAAGTCTCTTAGTAGTCAGATTCAATTCAAGGGCAAGGCAGACCAGAGACCACTTAGTTCCCAGACAAAGTATTCTTGGTTTAGTGTGCTTGTAGGTGAGCCAGAAGCTGTAATGAAAATACTTAGGAAACCAAGTCCCCTTGGATACAGAAGATCAATAGTGTTCTCAACAAAGTTGAAAACAATTCAGAACATGGTGTCTCACCAACTTGTACTGTAATGTTTTACTGTACTTTCTGTAGATCTCATTTTTTGGCAATATCTTGAAACAGCAATCAATACTTGCCCAGGGTATGCCTCCCCTCCCATTTATTCTATTTTCCAGCTAGTGGCAACAACAATTATTTAAGGAAAACTAAGCATTGATATGTTGCTAATGCTGAGTATTTACTGTATGTGTAACAAGGATCAAGACCCTTCCATGCTGGATACTACAGAAGAAAAGGTCCCCAGATACCCATGTTGGAGCATCTGAGGAAATTCTGCATAAAATAAACAGCAATGGAAAATAACTAGTGGGTTTTCTACCCTTTCATCCAGCAAACAAAAATGCTACCACAAAGACAGTAGACACTAGAAAGGAATGGACAATCTATCAAGAGGGCTGAGCTTGTAGATAGGAAGGAAGAGAATAATTATTTTAACATTATGGGGGTAAGGGTTTTGTGGCAGCAAAGTAAAAAAACAAAACAAAACAAAACAAAAACCACTGTTTGTGGGACCAATTCCTGGTATGTACTACTTTTGTTTTTCAGTTGGTCTGCATTTTATATTTGCCAGAAATGTCAGTGTGAGATGGAAGATTTTGGTTTATGTCCGTAGATTATGAAGGAAGTGAAGCAAAGCCATCTATCAATCCAGTAGATGGTGTTTAATCTCCTTTCTTTCTTAGACCTGCTTCTCCTGCTCTTCCAGGAGGATGGGAACTGTGTCATTCCCAGGAAGTATAACAAACCCTCCACTTCAGAAACAAAAAGTCTTATTGAGCCTTTGGGAAATGCTCTGAACAGCTCTGCCCATCTCCTCCTGTGGCAAAACATTGCAGCAGAGACAGTGCTGGTGAAAATGAGTGGCAGAGGAATATTGCAAAATACATGTGACTGTGGAGCCCAGTATGACTCTCTGGGGGAGCTGAACACAGGGACACACTGGGAAAAGCACCACAAACTGCTGGATGTGATGGCATTACTGAATACTGAGCAGCAGCAACAACAAGGCATACGCAGCACAAGGAAGACAAAGGTGTCACCTGAAATAATTAAGCCAAGTTATACATTCAGTGCTTTTAGGTAACTGCTAGACATGAATAAGGAGCAATGTTATCCTTGTGCCCAGAACCAGCTCAAGTTTGTGGTTTCCAGATCCTTTATCAGTTGTCAAAAGAACTCAGTTATCAAAAGAACTTTCTTGTAAGCAAACTCTGGATGTTGCCTATGCTTGATTTCTTGGCCCCAGGTTTCCCATCTCAGTTCAACTGCACCAGCAGGAGCAGAACAGGCAGAGTGGGCATGGAAAAGGCCCCTGGGATGGTGACACCTTCACCAAACCAACACTTCCATCTTCTGGGAACAGGACCAGGCACCTCCACTGCCACATCTGCACTGACAACCCTCAGCAGTCACAGCCTGTGGGATTTCCTCTGCTTTATCATCTGACCTCCATCCCACAGCCAAACTGAACCATCAGGGTTACAGGTGAGGAAAGGAAAAGTGCTCTTTTTCTCCCTTTGCATCCCTCCTCCTTTCCACCTCCCAGCCTCCTCCCTCACCTGAATAAATCCAAAAGTGCAGGAGTAGAATCACAAGTTAAAAAGCAGAAAATAGGGAATATGGAAAAAGCTTGTCATAAAAAGGGGTTACTCATACCATCATGAGGAAGCTGGGTGATTATACACACTTTACACAGAGTGATAGAAACAATAGGATTACTCACACAATTTCAAACCCTAATGAAGTGCATCAGTTACACTCCCACAGCAACCTGGAGAAGGAAGAAGAGTAAAATCTGCTGGTGTAGCCTAATAAGGACTTTATGAGAGAATCACAGTTAACATGTCCTACTTATGGTTTGTCACAGGCCTGCTGGGGACTGCAGTCTGGGGTTTCTAGATGTTTTCAGCAAGCCAGTGGGGGGAGAGAGAGAGAGAAGCACAGATGTGTGTATTTTTTTGTATTTTTCCAGCTACCTCTTCTTCCAGAGTCATCCTTAACATAATCAGTTCAGGAGGGAGAGAGTAGGGACAAAATCAAAGTCCACGAACAGCTATTTTGAAAACTTTAAAGAATACACTTTGTATTTCATTTTAAATCACTAGTGACACACCAAAAACACCGAGGAACAGAACAGAGCTTCTTGAGGGCAATCCTGCAGCCTGACCCCCTGGAAAGAGCAAGAGCTGGATTGACTTTGTGCCTGTGACCATGAAGGCAGTACCTGCAAATGGAACCAGTGAAAGGAAACACACCCTCTGCAATTTATTTCCCACCTGTAACCACCTAATGGGAAACTCCAAGGCTTCAGAGTCTGTAATTCTTGACTTGGTGTGAGACTGAAATAATTCCAAATTAATTACTCACTTCATACTTACAAAAACTCTTCGTTGCTGCTTCATATAATTTTGACCTTTCTATTATAATGTTACCAAAAAAAAAAAAA
>WEIU01004035.1:397846-410576 GCA_013389925.1 Aegithalos caudatus
AAAAAGATAAATCTTAATGTAAGCATAAAAATAGAACTTAAAGTGAACATCATGAATCCTAAATGCATTGAAATAAAGCAAAACTTTTCATAAACATGTTGGTGAAATCATTATGTTCTGTGTTGAATCAGCATTTTCTAAGCCTCTGTCCAGCTCAAGAATTTGTATGCTCTGTACATCTATTTCTTTTCAGCAGAAAAGCTTTCTTAATATTTTTGATCACACCATGATAACTTCTTCATAGCATTTGTGCTTAAAATTCCCTTTGCTCACATTGAAAAAACAATCACGTAGCTTAATTTTAGTGGGTTTTTTTCACTTCTTGCCACTAGAGCACCATCAGCTTCAAAAGAAGCTTGGAGCTATTCAGTTTGAATAATCTCAAGCAAAACTGTGCAGAAGACTCCTCAGTTTTCATTACCCCTTCCCTGAGTGTCTGAGCTCTCCAAAGGCATAACTGGAACCCCAACATCAACCCAAACTTTTTGCAGCAACCCATTGGTGTTTCTGTTTATTATCCTGCCTGATGTTACAGTACACCCTCCCCTAAGAAAGGCAGGGTTTAATTGACCAAACAAGAAAAACAAATGCTTCCCCAAGGCATAAATTCCATGAACTGTTTGGATGTTTTCTGTGAAGCTAACAAACACTTCTGTCAGTATTTGGAAGACTTAAGACACTGGGTTTTGAATGGACTGAAGCAAAGAAGAGACAGCGTTAATTGGATTTTACAGTTTCAACAAGTTTAAAGACATTCCAGGGTAAATACTACTTGTTTTATAACATTGCTCGTAAATAAATGAAGTTTTTAAGATGGACTTTGTATTCCAATTAAAATTAAATTTTTAGTTATATTAATACAGCTAGAATAACAGAAAAAAAAAGTGTGGTTATATTCCAGACTTTCAGGGAAGAGTATCAGGCCTGCTCTTGAAACCTTCTTTTTAATGTATTTGTATTTAATGTGTCCCTGCAATCAGACTACATGTGGAAACACTAAGTGCAGCTTTATGGACTTTTGGGAGCTCAGTGCAGCTGCAGGGTTATAATCCACAGACGATCCAAACACAGGAAAAGAAGTGGATTCAGTTTTTAATACCAACATCATTTACTGACTTCATGCTGGTGTAGTGTAGGTGAACACAAGACAATAGAGAGGAGGACTGATTCTTGTTCTTTCCAAACAAATGAAAAACATTAAATGAGCATTTTCAATGACAGAAAAGAAACCCCAAAAACAAAACAAAACAAACAACAAAAACCAAGAAAAAAAACCCCTCTTCTTTCAATAGTTCTAGCATTGAAAAAAAAAATAACAAACAAAAAAAACCACTGGCAAGCTGGAATTCAGGCTCCAAAGCCATTAAATTCTTGAGGATGTCTCAGCACTGTCCTTAGGATCAATGAATCAAAGGCATACCACTGTCTCACAGGCATGTTCCCTGTTTTTTCCCCCTTGCTCTTCCCCCTGAGGGAGAGCATTCCGGGAAAGATGTTAACTTTTACATAGAAACATGATACAGTGAGCCTGGAAGGAAGAGATACCTGACTGGGACAGGTTTGGGTTACCCAAGAGCTGATGTTTTTCCCCTTGTATCTGAAATGATCCCTAAGTGCTCTGATGTGCATGATTGCCTGAAAACTGAATGCTTAATGCACACAGGCAAAATGTGAAGCATATACATGCAATTTCAGCTTGATCAAACCCAGGGAAAAAAAGTTCCTAATGCAGGAGTTAATTCAGGTACTATTCAGACCATATTCAGAAAATAAATATGGAAAAACAATCCATGTTGCCCAATCTATACAGTGCCAGGCAGAGTTAATCCTAATGAATGGAGTTATTTTGAATCCTGATTTCCCTAGCATAACTTAATTATTTCAGTTTATCAATTGTTTTTAAGCTCCAAGTCAAATTCTACCAAGGTGTAGTTATGGCATGAGGTTTAGTGGCATAAACTCTTGGATACTTTGGACATCTGCAACCAGCTGTGACAGTAGCTTTTAATAACTTAGGACTGCTGCAATCCAGTCGTATTGTAAACAGGCGAACATCTCCAGTTCAACCAAAGCACAAGACTTTGAACCCTTCCCTACTACAAATATGTCCTATTTGCCTGATTTTTGGTTGAGAAAAGAACTTTACTTCTTGGTCTGTAGATGGGTATTTACTAGAAAATCTGATAAGCCAGCTAGTCTTCATTTTGGAGAGGCTACTGAGCATATTTCCTTAGAAGATGATCAGTTTAAGCAACATTCCTTTAAATTGCCTGGGTTTAAACCCACAGACCTAAAAACTACATCATCCTTCTTGACTGCACTGTGAACTTCTCAACTGTCCCTGAGTAATTTAGATTTCTCAGTACTGCTCATTTTTGACAGAGTGTTAGAAAATACAGTCTTCTCACCCGGGTTTTGGTTTTGAACAAAATCAAAATTTGAGGTCAGGTTTTGCCCTCAACCTTTTTCATATGCAGTTGAGTTCGTGCTTCTACACAGATTCACCTTGGAGAAGAAAATGGCCTTCAGAATCCTGAACAGAATTTGAGGTGCAAACAACTACTCATATTAAAGGCAAGAAAACACTCCTACACAGATCTTTACTAAGGAGTTAACTCATAATAAACATCCAGAATTTAGAAAATGTAGAAAGAAGCAACCTTGAATAATTAGGGTTTCTGGTTACTGGCTACTAACCAGTAATTAGCAATGCTAATTAAAATGCAACTTAATTTTCCTTGACAGATTGGCACATTAAAAATAAAAAGAAATTCCTTTTATTTTGTGTTAAGGATTATGAGAGAATCGTGTTATTTACTACCCCAACTATTCAGAAGTACAAATTGGATTTTATGTATTAAGAGGATCCCCAGAGTATTACAAATTTTAGTTCAAAGGGCTGTGTATCATAAAATACGAAGACAAAATTGCTTTGCTGATAATTTTCCTGTTTTAAAAATATCAAGCAATCCAAATGAAGTCAATCCTGTGCAATCTGTATGACCAGCTGCACAGGTAAACACAAATCAAAAGCTCATAATTTGAATTAAAATGTAATTAATTACAGAATAATTGACCATGATACTAATAATATCAATATCAAGAGACTCTTCTCCTCTCTTTGTAGCAGATTATAAATTCTAGGGGTTTATAGGAGATGAATTTGGACTATATAGTTTGGAGTGTTCTCAAGGTCAGCATGTTTGGCTTAAGAGTTTTGTGATATGAAAACAGAATAATTAGCAAAATTTGCAATCTGATTTAATTTTGAGCTCAGACCACATCTTCCAGAGGCTCTATGTGTTCAGATATACCAGGTTTTGGGCTGTAATCTCTATGCAATTAGCAAACAAGCAAGTGAAAAAACACTCTGTAACCTAGCTGCATGAAGTTTCCCAAAAGTTTCCAGGCTCTTAAGGGAAAATCCACTTCATCAATAGAGCAAATCTTTTCAAAATCTTTGTATTTTCCAAAGGATGAGGAAAAAAGAGTGTTGCTGTGTCATGGACAGGATGTTGAACAAAGATGTTTTAGTGGCAATAGTGGTGTATATCTCCCACCGTATCTATTTAGTAGTTATACTTAGTTAGCAATAAAAATGAGGGATGGATTCATTATTGATTATGGAATGAAGGCCAGACTGGTGTCTGAGCAGCTGGAGTAATCTGAACTCTGTAGGCTGCTGGATGCTCCTCTGTGGCACAGAGTACAAGCTAAGAGTTTAATGGAAGGAGTTACTATAAATAACATCTCCTCTACTTCATCTCAGGCTGAATAAAGTGCAGCCACCACAGCAAACCAGAACTATATCCACCTGAAAATGCTGATTGTGACAAGATAAATACTGCACATTACTTGAGGTATCTTTCCAAGAATTTGTAGTTCCAGCTTATTTGGCATTGACAAAATTTGACACAGGCACACAAAAATGCTATCATCACTTTTATATCTGATTTTAGTAGAAAGTAGGAGTCATTGAATCTGCATTACATTCTTTCCCAAATGCTCTCTGTATCTCTTTCCCTTGCATCAGGAAGATTTTGCTTGTGTTGTTAGCATATTCAAAGATAATATGGACTTGAAAAGTACCTGGCTTAGTTTTGCTGTATCATCTACTACAGAAATCAGTTTAAAGGTATGTCTTCTTTACTTAATTAAAATGTGTACGTATCACTATCAAAGGACTTTTTAGGTCTATGAACAAATTCTGACTGGGCTATCTGTGTGCTTCTGCAGTTCCTCTAACACCAGGAGAGATACATGTAGGAAAAATAGGTATTTCTCCAGAGAAATCTGCATCTCTTAAATAGTGCCAATTTGTTTTTACACAATTTGAGCTGCTCTTTAGTCAGACTGCAGCCTGCAGAAAATTAATATGAATTTGAGAAAAAAAGCTTGTGATGTCCTTTCTACACCCTGAGGTGTCTGAAAATCTTTCTTCATCTCTCCCTTTTTCACCTGAGCTTAGAGAGTATAGAGGAGTTTTAAAAGTCTTAGCAAAGGACCTGTTTATTAATAACACAGACTTATTAGGCTTATGGAGAAAGTTACAGGCATTTAGTTAACTACAGCATCATGATTAAACATCCAGAATATGAAAGCTGAAGTGCAGTGTTCATATAATTGTGCTACTGGCTTAAGACTTGATATTAATCCAAGATGTTTCACCTGCCAAAGGCCAAAAGCATATCTAAAGACACATTTCAATCTCATCCCACAGCAAGACACAAATAAATAATGTGTCTCATAAAGTCATGTAAAGTGAAGCTGAATACTACCACTGGCTGCATGCTCCTTCCTTCACTTGCACTTTGATTACATAATCAATAATAAAATGCTTAAATCAATAATTTTGAAATGTGAGCTCAAAGCCAACACCAGAGGAGGAGGTTCTGCAGGCTGTGCAGTGCCAGAGATGCATTTTCATAATATTTGTGTCCTGCATTTAGTGCATGAATTTCTATATCAGCACATTTTGAGAGAAAATCCACAGGATTTTTCCATGCACCAATATCGTTTTTCTAATCCTTTGGATTCAACTGCTTTTCTGTCTTAACTTGAATCCTTTTACAGGGCATGAACCTGCTCAAGGGAAAAAAAAATAAATTCAAACTTCACAAAGATACTTCAATCTAGAAATAATTCAGGGGGAGCTGGGCTCTTGGGGCTCTCCCAGCTCAGTGCTCTTCCCTTTCCCTATCCTAAAGTGATTTCCACACAGGCAGCACTGAAATGATTTGTAAATGAAAGCGGCTGCAAAAGAGAGGGGCAGAGTCTGTACAAACTGAGCTGGGTGAGCACAGCTTGAAGCAAAGGGCTGAGAGATCAGCCCCTGCCCCAGCAGCATCCCCGGGCTGCCTGCAGCCCCCATGGTCCAGGGGAGGGGAGAGGCTGCAGCCCCCACAAAACTTTTCACCAGCCCCGACCCGAGGGAGCAGCTCCTTTGTCAACCACGACATGAGTCAGACTGCTGCTGAAGGAAATAATTTTGTTTACAGCAACGGGATGGGAATTGCTAGGGCAATTAAAATAATGTCTTGTTTCAAGATACAAGTCATACCAAGAATGCCTGTTAGCTGCATTTCAGTGTCTCAGGTACTTAAAAAACAAACAAACAATCAATCAGGAAAAGTAGGTGCTAATTTCAAAGAAGATTGTTAGTAAAAAGCAATCTTTATTTTAATGCCCTCAGATCTTCCATGCTACTGTACCCAGTCCTCATTCCTGTTCCCTGGAGGGAGTGGGTGGGCCAGGGTACCTCCAGGTCCTTTGCTGCCTACCTGGGGCTTTAACTGTTGCTGAAGGCTGTGTCAGGGGGTGTGCAGGTATTTGTGAGGAAAAAGAGAAGAGTGAAACTCGGAGTTGTCACCCACTTCTTACCAAGGCAGAGGTTGTTGGCAGGAAACTCTCAAACCTCTCATGGCCGTGATGCTGCAGGCGCCCAGGGCCAGCCTGGCTCCAGTGGAGTGCACCCATTCCAAGATTTGTGCACGGGTTTCACCACCGAACACAAGATTTGCAATATAGTGTCTCGTGTAAGGCCTGACTGCCTCAAGAAGAGAGATTTGTTTTGTTTTGTTTCGTTTTTTTTTTGAAACAATTTTTCCAACTGTGTGTCTGCATGGCAGAGCTGAAGCCCAAATCCATTCCACCTGCTGATAGCACCTGCCAAGTCCAGAAAGAATACCAAAATACTGATATGATCCATCACAGTTAATACTTCTCAAGACCCAAATATTTACAAGGAATTTTCCAAGCAATTGGTTGGGAAGGAATAAAACCCTCCTTTCTCACGTACACACACCAATGTACAGCTCTTTGCAGCAATTCTGAAGAGCCACTTTAAATAATGTATGTGCTTCTTGTGGACATTTTGCAGCAGGGAGAAGTGAAATCCACAGTGTTACATATTTCATTATTTGTTCAGCCCTATTGCTTGTTAACTCTTTAGAGAAGTAAAGCAACCTCCCTCAAAACTCCTTGGTGTGTCCTATGCTGAATTTCTGGAGAAATACAATATTCTTTGGGATGGAGTGGGTACCTTCATCCTGGCAGATTCCTAATCTGAACAGATCTGATTCATTTGCAGTTCTGAGGAAACAGACAGGTAGGTTTTGTTGTTTTAAGGAAATGAAAACGATTGATAGAGTGCTGATAATTGACATTTATCAGTTGCAGAGGATTGTGATGGATTCTCTACCACTGGAAAATACTTAAATCACAATAAGAGTTTGTTGTTTTGGTTTTTTTTTTTCCCCTAAAGATTCATTGCAATTCAAACGAGATCTGTTCAAAATCTTCAGACATTTGTTACTACAGGAATCCTAAACATATTGCCACAGTGGCTTTTTGGTATAACTGTTTGTGTCATCAAGGCATTCCAGCCATGGTCACAATGTCAGAAGCAAAGGTTGGTCAATGTCTCAAGGGGTTTTCAGTGTAAGACTGAGGTAAGGAACAACAGAAGGACACAGGAAAACAGGACAAACTGATCTACACAACAATATCAGGACAAAATCCTGAATCTGTAGATGTTTTTAAGACACTGCCAACCTCTGCAGGCTCAGGAAGTTTCAACTACTTTGTGAATAAAACACACCATTATTAAATTCCCAGTGTTTTCTTTCTGGGGGAAAAAAAAGTTACTATTATGTAGTAACTTTCCAATTCAGACTGGCTACACCAAGCAAACATTTCAGGCAGCAGCAGCTGCAGAACTTCTGTTTTCTTTTGAACCAATACAGACTGTGACCAGAATTGTGTTAGATCTCACAGCCTAGGTAGGGCCAGGTCTGGACAACACTTGGAACAAATATGCATGATCTCTTTGGTCTTCTTAAGGAATCCTCACCCTTCTTGATTTCTTTACAAGAAGACTTTAGCCATGGTGGAGGACTGCTAACAACTATCCATACGTGCATTTCTTGTGTCCTGTCAGATTAATTATAAAATATCCCACAATGTCCCTATGAATATGCAGAATATGATTTATATCAGCTCTAAAGAAGATTAAATTAGATGTTAGCTTATCTTCTCAGATGTAAATTATGTAGCAGGATTTCAATTTAACTACCAAAATATTAGCTATAACTGAATCTAAAGAAAATAAAATATTTTAAATGAAACATATCCCCCAGTATTATTTTTTATTTATAAATTCTTATGCAACTATGAATCTCTGAAACTAGTTTTAATTGATAAATATTGCATAAGGTCTGTCTTAAATCTGTTTTTTAGAGATGATTTGCATTTTAAAATGGACTCTAACTCTATAGTGTGGGCTTATTTATAATAAATATTTCAACAGACATATATCTTCAAGAATTAAATATCATAAATGGTAATTAAAAGGACACAGCTTGTGAAATGTATTTGGAAATGTTTTCTATATGGTAAAAACGTCAAGCAGAAGAAAGAGGGTGATGATACCTAGCCTAGAACACTGCAGCCTGAATTCCCAGTATTTTATCAAGAAGCTTGGTCACACTATGGTCTGTAGTTAGGGTTTTTGGAGACAAGTATTTCACCTGTTACCCTGAAACTGGGGCAAATCCAAAGAGTTTCCTCAGACCTCACAGCCAGCTCCCCACCTGTTGAAAAACAGCTGGAGTGTTTGTTCCTGCACCTCTGGGTCTTGCAGGTGCAGCTCTAACCCAGAGGAGCCTGAATTTGCCTGTTGGACAATGTGGATGTGTTTGGGGAGAAGTTAACTTGTTAAAAGACACTCTTAGCTCTTGTTCCAGGCTTGGAAAGCATTTGGGGACATTTAATTCATCCCTTTATTTCCCATTGAAGATCTGACTGTTTCTAAGTACTGTTGGAGCCGTATGACCTTTTGTAGCCCTCTGAGTACAAATTCTCTTCATAATAAAAGAGGCAATTAACTGATTGCAAAGGAAATATTCCATCATGGGAAATATAATTCTACATGTATATTATAGAAAAAGAAGGAACAGAAATCTGATATTGACTGTGGTCATCTAAGTTAATAATACTATTTCCATACATAGCACTAATTTCTTGCTTCATATAGTTGCTGGATTGATGCCTACAACCAAAGGAAAGATTTAAATGGGAAGGAGTAGTGGGAAGAAAAATTAATGGAGAGAAAATAAACACTGTGTATTCTTTCTTTAAATATTCATTGCTTTCCTTCATTTCTTTCCCCTTTTCTTTCACTCATTCTGTATTTAGGTTTTCCTCCTTACAGTCACCAATTTAATCCATTAGTTTTGTAATTCTTATCTTTAAAGCATGGCATTTTCTTTCTTTTTATACCCACTAACTGGAACAAGATGGAGTTAAAAAAAAAAAAAAAAAAGAAAAAAAAAAGGTTTCTTTGCCTCAAAGGGCAGCATTGCTGTGAGGAAATGACTGTGTAAAAGTGAAATCCTCTCATGGAACAAAATTGATGCTTTTTGCACTAGGGGACATTCAAGTTGTTTTTTTGGGGAGTAACATACTGCTGGTGTGGCTGAAGGAGAAAGAACAGACCTCTGCTTCATCCTGTGGCCACTTGTCCAGCCTCATGGGGTGACATTGGCTGCTGGCTCAGTGAAAGGCACTGACAGTGCCACAACCACATGGGGAAGATGAAGGAGTATCAGGACCAGAGAAGATCACAAAATCACAGAATCACAGAATCATAGAATATGCTGAGTTGGAAGGGACCCACAAGGATCATTAATCCAACTCCTGTCCCAGCTCCATCCCAAGGGTCACACCCTGTGCCTGAGAGCATTGAAGACTTCTTGAGCTCTGTCAGGCTGGTGCAGTGACCCTGGGGAGCCTGTTCAGTCCCCAACCACCCTCTGGGGGAAGAACCTTTTCCTAATATCCAACCTAAACTTGCCCTGGAACAACTTCAGGCCATTCCCTGGGGTCCTGTCAGTGTCACCACAGAGCAGAGATCGGTGCCTGCCCCTGCTCTGCCCCTCACAAGGAAGTTTTAACTTCAGAGAGGTCTCCCCTCAGTCTCCTCCAGGCTGGACAGACCAAGGGCCCTCAGCTTCATGTGGCTCCACCTCAGGGCCATGACATCTTTATTGCCTTTGGCTACTCTCCAATGGCTTCACATCTTTTTTCCATTGAGGCACCCAAAACTTCCCCCATCACTTGAGGTGAGGCTGCCCCAGTGCAGGGCAGAGCAGGACAACCCCTCCCTTGCCTGGCTGGCCACGCTGTGCCTGATGTCCCTCAGGACAGGGATGTCCCTCCTGGCTGCCAGGGCACTGCTGGCTCATGTTCAACTCCCCATTGACCAGGCCCCTTTCCATGGCACTGCCTCCAGCCTCATTCCCCACTTGTACAATGCTGGACTGGACACAGGTCTTGGTGGTGGGGGCCAGGAAGGGACCCAGGGGATGGAGGGGGGACTGAGCAGCTTCCATCACATGGCATGAGATGGGTTGATGTCACCAGAGATGTGAGTTCTTTCCTCCAGTGGGAAAGGGATGCAGACAATGGACCTCAACAGCAATCTTCAATCCCTGGTCTGAGATAATCTGTGTTTGCTGCTTATGACAACAGGATGCAAAATCTCAACTTCTCTCAGAGACTATGATAAAACTGAAAGGTCTGGCAGGCAATCATACTGCATTTTAACTGGTAAACCCAAAGCTCTTTATATAGAAACCATTAAAACCATAAACATGAAAATCCACAGCACTGTATTTACAGTCACCTTTCAGAGGGAGCAACAATCTAAAGTGAAACCTTTTTGTAAGGAGGAGTTTTATGACTCTGGACTTCAGTCTGTTTAGTTTATTCCCAGGAAGGTAAAAAGGGATCTGAACATGGTTTGTAAATACCTCTGATAGCAAAAGGCTTTTTAAACTAATGGATTAATGTAGAGCAAGATCCAACATCTGGTAACTATGCTAACTGCATTTGGGAGCAAAGGCATGCATTCCTAACAGCCAAGATCTCCAACCAAATCACTTGCTCAAAGGTAACACTGGATTCCTTCTCAGGTGAAGCCTTGAAATTGAACCTGTGTACCCTACCAAGGGTTAGAGGCTCAAAAGAGAAACCAATTTGATAAAAATCTATGGCTTTTGTCAGGCAAGATGATCCTAAATAGTCCTTTCTGGCATTAAAACTATATTCCTAGCATTCAATTTAGGTGGCATAAAGGGAGTGGCATTTAATTTAGAAATTCTTCAATGAAGTGTCTCTCTTTTACTCTCTTTCTCAAAACATGCCAGTTCAGGAAGAAAGGTGATATGGCCGCAGTGTTCACACAAAGATTTCGTGTTCACTGAGTGCAAATTCTTATTCTGCTCTTCTCCAGAACACTTAGTAGCTGTTGAGGATCCACACTTTTACCAGAATATTCAATTCATAGAAAAAAAATAGAAAGAATAATTTTAAATATGTGTGAAACTTTGTGATACTGGGTAAAAATAGCTCAGGTCAACATTCAATTGTTCTCTTTCCCTGTCCTCTCACAGGGAATACTCACTGACTTTTGAGGT
This sequence comes from Aegithalos caudatus, assembly GCA_013389925.1. NCBI lineage: Eukaryota > Metazoa > Chordata > Aves > Passeriformes > Aegithalidae > Aegithalos > Aegithalos caudatus. The sequence goes on from WEIU01004035.1 coordinate 408,823, forward strand.
CTTGTGCAAACATCTATGGCCTGCACCTCAGACTCTAATAGAAAAATTCCACAATTCATGTGGAAAAGTAATTTCTGAGATATTTCAAACTCCTGGGAGCAGTCTGAAAAGTCCTGGAACTAAAACTGTTTTCATAGCCTGCCATTAGAAATCATCACATTTTCTTAATGACGCAGATAGAGTGCCAAATATGGATCAATTTTTCTCCAGGCTGCTATGACTTCTAGCAACTCCATAAGCAACCATGCACTGTCTTTTTCAATATCTTAGGTTTGTGTACTGGGTTCTTTGTGCAACAGGCTCCTGTGCTCTTGGAGAGTCCAACATTATCAGTATCTCACATACCAGTTACGTGGGTGTTGTGGTAAATGGTTTACACTAGAATTAATCATCTATAAAGATATCTAGGTTGTATTACATATATAACAGCAGCCTTACATCACTGATATCCCTACATCATTATGACAGATTAATTCAGAAAACAGATGAAATTTCTTAGTCAGGATTACAAGAAGCTTCTGTAAGTGTGACCAGCACTGAGATATGTGGATTGACAGCCTGAAAAGCATGGCACATAAACAAAATCTGCCTTTTCCTGCTCTTCTTCATCATCCTTTTGCTGCTTTAAGATCTGACTTCTTTGGGAATAGATAAAAATTTCAGTGACATCCCTGTGGACAGGAAGACATTGAACTAATGTGTGCAGTTTGGTCACTTCCAAGCTGCAATCCTCCACATGGCAAGGAATTCCAGAGCAGCCATTTTCACTTTTGCAAGCTGCTCTTCCTGCAGATGGACCTGGGACTGGGGAGGACAGACATCCACGTGCACAAAAAAGTTTTCCATCAGCTTTCTCCCAAAGAGAACTCATTCACTGAGAAGCCCGAACACCTGAGTGTGTTTCAGGCAGCCCAAGCCCACAGTTTATTCCACTTGAGACTGCAAATTGTGAAAACCACAGCATTCTGAGCAGCAGCTCAGCACTAAGCCTCACGTTCACCATCCTGCAGAATGGAGTGCTAATTATTCATAGGGAATAATAGCTTTCACATGAAGTAATACATTGACTGTCCTCCAAAATCTAGCTTGGAATTTAAAAGATTATGAATGGTGCCAACAAAACTACTCCAGGGCAAAACAACCCTGAATCTTCAAGTTTAGACAAGAGCTTTACTATAAACAAACAAAAGCATGATATTGTTAAAACTGGTCTTTGAAATTGTCAGTGGGCGATCCACATTTTTATTTTTTTTCATGAAACCTTTCAAACAGGAGGGGAACTTTTGCCTTCATATGGCAAAGTTAACTTCCAAACATTACCCAGGGAGCACTTCATAAAACATTTTGTGATATACATGTTCTGTTGCAGAGATATTGAAACAATTACTGCAAGCTCTTTTCTGTAATTACCACTCAAGGCTTAAGGATGTCCTTGAGGCCAAAGAGATTTGGCTACAGGGAAAGCAGAATTTCATTCCATCTTCCACTGAGTTGCCTTTGAACAAACCATTCCTTTGGTCGCCAAAGCCAAACTTTCACTTTTTGAGGACAAATGATTTTAACATGGAGGGTATTCTTCCCCCATGTACTCTATAGCAGGAGGGAACACTTAAGGAGATTTAAGGAACATTTTGTTTATACCAAAAGCTCATGAAAATTCTCTTTGCACAAGTCTTCCATGTAGGAAACACCTGATGCTGAGAGCTGAGATTCTCAAGCACCTGCTACTACACCTGCCAAAAAAAAAAAAAAAA
>WEIU01004035.1:413047-517419 GCA_013389925.1 Aegithalos caudatus
GCAAATTATTAAGGACATTCTAAATGGAATACTCTAAGTAACCAGCTCTTCCCCTTCCCTTTTTCATGAGGAATTTGTACACACAATATCAGAAGGACTTCAAAGCACATTAACCTAAATTATCTCCAACAACTAAAACAAATGTATTTTCTTATTTAAAAAAAAAATCAAAATAGGACCTGTCATATTTATTTCCCCTTGAGAAAATAACCAGAATGACACATTATTATAGAATATATCCTTTCTTAATCATAACTATAAAATACATTTTCAGAATTCATTCTTTTAAAAAAAAAAGTTGTGTATTATATTTCATTGTTATATCATTCTACATTTTTTGGCATATCTTGGCTGGTTTTGAGAGTTTTGCACGCCAAATGAAATTTTAAAATGAGCATTGAAATTTTTAAAAATACCATTTTCCAGAATGTTGTTTTGTAGGAAATTGTGGAATGAAAAGCTTGCAATTCCTAATTTTTTTTCTGTGGAATTGTACTGCAATTCCAAGTTTGGACAAGCATACCTGCTTCATCTGGGAAGGAGAGACTGATGCTATCAGGGATCCCTGGTAAACTGAGTTGGCTTTGAACTGATGACATAGTAATGAAGGTTTTAAATTCCTGAGCCATCCAACTGTCTATTAACAGCTCTTTAAACTTACTGCATACACACTGATACCGATCTGCTTATTACTGCAGAAATTCTAAACATAAACATTATTATGAAATCTTGTTTTAGCCACCAAGAATGGAGAGAGAGTGAAACACTAGACAACTTTTCTTTGTCTTTTATTCCCTGGGTGAGATTGGAGTTAGACATAACAGCCCTGTAACTTGCTCTGGGAGAAAAATAAGCCCTTATAGGACAGAATGACCAGCATTATTCAAACAATTTGGCCTGAAAGGCTTAGGAAAAGGTAGGTGCAACATAGGGAGGGAAAGATATCACAGCTGAAGAGTATAAAGTATAGAAAAGTGTGGCAAGGACACAGATGTGTGCTTTTGTCAAGAAACAGGGTGTTTTTAAAGCTTAATGAATGGGATGATGTTTTTGTAATGCATGTTGGCTCCAGAATGGGTGCCATTCTGCAAAGGGTTTCCCAATGGACAACCCCTTCACAGTGTGGGAAAGAAGGCAAACCCCTCTGAGTATAAGCAATTTTGCACCATCAGGTGTTTCTTTTGGGCTCTCCTTCCTGCATTGTCCGAAGCAAAGCACAATTACACCGTCTGTGTGGAACACATGCCCTCTTCCCCTGGCTTGTTCAGGCTGCTAAATGTGGCTGCCTCCCCTCTTTCAGGTTTTGTCTCTGGGCTGATTGTGCTCTGCAGCCTGATTTCCACTTGAGTCCACTCAGGACTAGGATGCTGAAATGTGATTGTTTCCACTCCTGGAGGCTGCTGGGTTTAGTGCCACACACTGCCTTAATGAGCTTCACCCCGAGCACGCGACCCAGCTGGCAGTGAAAAACAGGAAGCATTTTGGCACACATTTTCCCTTTGTGGGGTGAGAGAGGAAGCAGACGTGAGGCCTGGCTAACACTGACACAATTAAAATGGAAACAGAGAGCTGCCTTGCCCTCGGTGCAGTGTGAGATGAACCCTGGGTCACCCCTTTAGGCTGTGTCCCTGCCAAGAGCCTTGGGTTGGATTGGAGACGAACGAGGAACATCCACGTTAAAATTCACGTACAAGTGGTCTCCAGGGGTCTGAGGCAGCAAAGTCAAAGGGAAGTCTGTCTCCCCATCCCCACAAAATCTGGATCAAGCCCTATCTCTTCTCTTCTAGTGAGCAAGGAACTTTTAAATAAATTGGGTAGGAAAGTTTGTTAAGTGAAGGTCGCTGCTGTATTTGGGGCCCTGAGAGTCTTCTAACACTTCAACATTAAAGAAATAATAGCATCTCTATTTACCCTGAGGCAACTGTATTGTGTAATTCACAAATGCAGATATTCTGGACTTCACAAAACATGGTGACTTTTGGTGGTAATTCCTCCAAGTGGTCCCATTTCAGCTGTCGACAAACAGAGGATTTCCTTCTCCCAGCTGTCTTGGAACTTCCCAAGTCCTTCTCATAGGTGTGTCCAAGAGTGCTTAATGTTAATTCATCTTCATATTTGTTACATTTCTTCATTTGGGTATTTTGTAATAGCAGCAAGCATAGAGAAGGGGTTGAAGGGGTGGGGAAAATCTTCTCACCTTCTTTTCTTTCATTGGTAAATATTATTCAAAGCAACTTGGAAGCTATGTAGCTGTAAGAAAAAACATTGATCCCATTCCACACCTTGGGACATGTTTTCTTGATGTAAACTTAGCAAAGGTGCATGAGAGAACATTTTAGCATGAAAGCATTAAACTATGTTTCATTCTGTCAGTTGGAACAGGATTCTGTGCTGAGCAGGAGCATTTTCCTGTAACTCAAGTATGACATTTCTGAAAGATGACAAAGTGAAATTTGTATCTTCTTCATTAGAAGCCAAATCCTAAAGTCCTTATCAATGGCCAAAAAAAATTTCTGAGCAAGTGCTACAGGGACCCTTAGAAAAGATAGCAAAATGCAAACTGATAGTGGTTCAGCACAGTCAGGTTGCATCTCTTTCAAAAGGGATACACTTTTTGTCACAATGTCATGGACAGTGCCTACCTAAAGCAGTGTCATCCCAGTAGCCAATTATTCCCACTTTGTGAGCAGAATCTGCATAATGAGATGTGATGGCTTTTCTTGAGATGCAGAGGAAGAAGTAATTAAAAAAATCCCACTGGGCAATGCTCATCAGTTTCTACACATATTTTGGATGAACTGCTAAGTTTTGAGGAAAACTTCACCCCCTTCATCCCAGTGGTCAGCATTCATCTGCCCTACATGCAAGGGCTGAACACTCATCAAGAACAGTTTAGAGCTTTCTTGGTGTAAATGAAAGAAAAAAAAAAACTTTTTTTACAGTAAAGACCTTTGTTATCTGTAGAGCTCCGAGTAATTTACAAAGAAGTCGATATCTCCATCTTGCAGATGGAAAACAGAAGATCAAGGATGAGCTGGTCAACCCATGGTCATGCAGAAACAAAGCCTGGAGAGCCCTAGAATTTTGACCCCTAAAATAGGGTCTGCATTCACAAACTTAGATGCAGAAGGGACATTTTAGGGAATAAAATCCAGCTGTGCTTTCAGTGTTGTAGCAGCTATCCCCTTAAAAAGATAATTACTGATAGATACAAAATCAGGCAGCTGGATGAATGGTGGAAAGATGACATTTGATCACCTTAAATGGAAAATACAAGCTATGTAGACAGTCTGCTCGTAAGTCATTCATAGGTATGAGTCTATACAAGCCAGTTTTGCAAGAGTTTGTAGATCTTTTTCATGATTGTGTTTCAGCTTCAAATCTTATTGGCATCTACCCACAAACTTGTCATCTCTGGAAACCCCAGCTTATGCTAATTGTAGGCCCTTTGAGGGCTCTGAAAACACATGGAATCCAAAAAAATTTAAAAAAAAAGGCAGAAAAGGACTGGGAATGGAAAGGAAGCAGAAAGAGCAAAGAAAGAAGAATAAATTTGAGAGGAAGGAAGCAGGAGAATGAAGATTGAGAGAAGGGAAGAGTCATGAGAAGAAATATAGGAGGATAGATAGGGAAATTTGGTTTTAATTATGTTTATTGTAGTTCTTCATGCACAAAATTACAAAGTGAAAACAACATAAACAGCTCTGCTGCAGGCATGCTAGGAAACAATCCATAAAGCAAAGAAACGTTACACAGGAGCTTGGAGTGACTTTCGGCATTATTCACTACATAGTAATTGCCCGAAAGAAATTAATGGGACTTTTTTCAATTAGTTTGGCAGATAGCTGAAAAGACTTACAGGATTCTTTGCTGTAGATTCTTTGCCTAAATAGCAGATAAAAGATAACCACGACCTTTAGAAGCTAGTTGTATAATAAAAAGTTAGATATGCTTTGTGCAGGAGAAGCACCCCTGCCCCAGAGCAGGACCCTCATACCAAGAGGAGGAGATGTTAATACAGCAAGAGAAAATCCCTGCTCAGGGAACTTGAAGGAAACATTGGAATGAGGAGACAAGCTGTGGTAAAAAACACAAAAATAAACATTTTTTCCAGTCCAAACCCTGAACCCCAACAAAATCCCAAAGCCACCAATAAAGCTTTCAGCTACTCAAATATTGCAAGGGACAAACATAACAGGAATAGCTCAGTAATTCAGGTGTGACAAGTTTTGGTAGGGTAAAGTCATTCTCCCCAAAGAACTGCATTCTCCTCCCCACTGATCCAGGCCAACACAGACCCAAATACCACAACAATTCCAAGTCTTCCCATTTGTAGTCCACATTCCCCCATATTCCTAAACCTTTATATTTTCTCTCTTCAAAGAAAGAAACTTCAGAAAACCCCTTGACCTGAAGGGCTGAATGGAGAGTACCTCCTATCCATAGCAGATTTCTTTATTTCCCCCTAGAGTTTGGATGATGATCACAAAGATTTTTCTTTTCATTTCCTTATTACCCATTTCTACCTTTGAACTTTTCTAATTTAGAAATCCATGATTCTTCATCTTCTTCATCTCAGACCTCTAGCTGCTGGATCTTCCTTGGTAACAGCTAATAAGGCTGGGATCATTAACCAAACAATCAAGGAGAAAATCTAGATACATGTTAATAGGAGGATATTCTTTCTTGTTATAGCACTGACAATGTATCTTAAAGTTTCCTGTCAAAATGTCCTTGAAATCTGCTGAGTGTTATCCTTGCCAAACACATTGTCACAAGAATTCTGCCTGTTTCTAACATGAGCCTCAGAGCTGGTTGGTACAATTTCTGTCTGAAAAAGTTAAAACCAGGAAGCTATGTACCCAGAAACAATGCAATGTTCTAACAAAGTGTCTACACTCCCAAAGGATTCACGTGCACAGGTCCATCTGCGTGTGACCATGTCCTGCACGCTGTGACCTGGCACCTGAGCTCTGAGCATCTGGCACAGCTGCAGTGCCAGCAGTGCAGCCCATTGTCACCCCAGCAGTGATTAATAAGCACAGCATGCTGGCAGAACTCAGAGCAGCCCCAGACCACAGGGATGGGCACATTGCACAGCCTCCATCCTGCCAGCTGCCTCCAGCTCTCATCACACATTCCTGCCCCATTGGCCAGGCAAACACAACTGGTGCTGCTCTCTGGAGCAGTCCATCCTCTCTTATGTCCTTAATCTGCTCCACTCGTGCTACATTTCTCTCTTAAAGCCTCCTAACAGAGCAGAAGTGTGTCCATGGAAACCTTCCTTGATTTGCACTAGCTACACAGTCTGTTGCTACACTTTTTGCATCGAATTTGTTACTGCTGCTTATTCACTTGGACTGAAACAGTAAACTTGTCTGGAGACGTCCTGAATTATTCATCGGCAGCACGTACCAAGATAAGTCAGGGCATGAGATGCACCTCTGTGCTGAAGTCAACGTGGTGTGTGAGAGTGAATGATGCTTGTGTGGCTTTGTGGGGGAGCTGCTCTCAGCCTCTGGGAATGGTGGGGGATTGGGTAATGACCATTAAGACCTGAAAGTCAATTTGCCTTTGACAATGGAAGTTGTGGGGGGAGTGTTTTGATACAGCAGCTGCCTTTGCCTCACTTAGATTGTGAACACAACATTAGTCCCTCCCAAATTTGTGTTTTGACTTTCACAGGAGCAGTTTTGTGGGCACATAGGGGCAAGTATATCTGATAGAGCTTAGGCAGCTAATTACTTTGTTATGCCTCTCCAGGAAGTAGTTATATGACTACATATTGACTATGGCTCTGGAGCTACAGCTGGAGAACTGTCCATGGAAGTTGGATAAATCAGCCAATCTGTCATCCACCATCAGCTTTGAGCTCATTTTTCACACAGTGAAAGTGCATTCACTTTTAAGTATTTGTGCTTTACAAATACGTTCTACCTTCCTCTGAAATCTGATGCTGAAAGAGACAGAAGCCAGTGTTTGTGAACTATGAGTGTACCTGGTTTGAAAACTCTCAGTCCAGTTCTTGTTGCACACCACTCTGTTATGCATTGTATGACTTCCATCTCTAGTCTGAGTCTGCAGGATCAGAAACTGGCCTTTTTAGAAAGCCATCACTTAATGATACTTATGCTTTTCTAAAAGGAAGGTGTACTTCTATTACTCTGAGAAAATGGGAAACAAAGATTCCATATGAAAAAACTTCTGTAAGCCCTGTATTAAATACTCACTTAAGTGCTCATGTTCATCCTTGTCCAAAATGGGAAATTTTTTTTTGAAAATTTAAAATCTTTTAGAGAAGAGAGACTTGGTTCTGACCCAGCTGTAGCCCTTAGCAGACTTGGGAAGTGTCCTGATTTGAAGATGTAAGTCACAAAAGCAAGGTGCCACATGCCACGGCACAAGCTAATGGATTTAAAAATCAGAGAGCTACCTTCAAAAACCACTGTTGGTTGAGCAGTTTGACCATTGGAAAGATATTTCTGTTTGTAAATGGCATGTTCCTACTTAACTCAAACTTTTCTTTGTGCTATCTTTATTTTAAAATCAGATTTATACCAGTTAGTAATTTTTCCCTAAAGCACTTTACAGATCCATGCCATCACAGTTGGTGTCTGACTTTCAGCTGTCAGTAATGTAGTACCGCAAGATGTTTTTAACTTAAATTATATATATATATATATATCTTATATTTAAATTAATTCAGAATTGTGTACAGAGCCTTGTTTTTAAACACTTGTTCTCTTTCTGGAGATGGTGTACACATGCAGAGTTTGTTAGGAATCCAAGAATTTTCTGATTCTAGTACTCCTACAGAACATGACTAAATATTCAGCAATGTTTCAAATTAAGTTAATGCCCCACCCGAGCAGATCAGCACTTCAAACAGCCTACATTCCTTCACCTGGGAGTGGAAGGAAATAATGAAAAAAAAGTAAATAAAGGAGTGAGATGGAAAGCATTTTTGCTGTGCAATTATCCTGATTTTCGACTTGCACTCCCTGAGAAAAAAGAGGGAAGGGCAACCCATGAAATGTCCCTTGGTCATGGCAGGGAAAAATTGCTTGTGGATCAGTTCTACCATCTGTACTCACCTTAACCTGTCATCTTAATCTGACTGTAAGGCCACTGAATTTAGAGAGAGATCTCAATGTCTTGTGTTATGAGTGAGATGCTCCTCACAGCAGGACTTGTGCTCAGNTACTGAATTTAGAGAGATCTCAAAGCCTTATGTTTTAAAGCAGAGCAGATATGAGTGAGATGCCCCTCACAGCAGGACTTGTGCTCAGCTCTCACTGCGGGCTGGAGCAGAGAGGAGGAAGAGCATTAGGAACATCTTCCATTTTGCAGTATAACATTCTTCTTACTCAGCCAATTTTCCCCCAGTCTGCTCCATAAGGCAGCACTGAGCTCGAGTTCCTGGTTCACAATGTAATTTTCACACGTAACCAACCTGTCTGGGTGGAAGGGCTGGGGAGGAGCGTGCTTCCACACATACACTTACTTGAGAGTACACTCATCCACCTCAACTGATCATTTCAGAGTTATTAGGCAAATATCACGATGACACCAGACCTTCCTTCCAAGCCATCTGGAAGGAATAACTCAGAAATTTTGCAAGACTTTTCCTTTCTTCCCACTGCCATGATTTCATTACCATAAACCAGCCTACTAGCAGACAAACCAGGGAATTATGCACCGTGCTGAGCAAAGCCTTGGTGCAGGGTCCATATTTTGCCATTTAGCTCATAACAAGACTCACATGTTTATCAGTCATACTTGGGAGCATTGCTGCACTTCAGCAGAGATTTTTGCCTTCTGAGGAGGTGGTTTGTGTTCCATGCACCCTCTGAATCACATTCTGCCTTTTAGATTTTAGTACACAATGATGACACAGCAAATTACACCCTTGTAATATAAAAACATAATATTTTTTTCTAGTACAGTTCATAATGCTATGACCAGCTGATCCAAAATGGTTAGCAATGACACATTCTCAAATTCTCAAAGGCATGCTGGTAATGCAGCTCCTCAAATTTCTTAGGTTTAGGATGAAATGAATGGAGCATCTTACATGAAGGCATTCCAGTCTGGATAATACACTAGTGGGAGTTTCAGAAGAGTTGAAGCCTTCTTGGATTTAAGCAGCTCACCTGATTTCTAGTGTCTTGTTCTCATGATGAGTCAACCTGTTTGATGACATCTCTATATGTATGCTGATGGTGCAGGGAGATAGGGTCACCCCTAGATTCCCTGCATCCCTGAAAATGAGAGAAATGTGAGCAAGGGAGAGTCCATTGCACAGCATGTGCTGCTACTTACTTACTTTGACTTGACATTGATGGATGCATTCAAGTATTTACAAGCTGCCTGATGAGATGACTCAGAGAAAGTTTGAAAGAAACAGCACGGCTGACACCCCTGCTTGAAGGGGGAGGAAGTGGGAGGGAAAGATTGCCTTGAGATCAGAGTTTGTGGTTTTTAAAAATGCTGCTGCTTCACAAGCCCACTCTTTGTGCTGGAGTAATGATGTGGGTGTACTAGGAAAAAAAAAATTTAAAAAAAAATTAAAAAAAAGCTAAGCAGCTTGAGAAAGGTCTGGCTGTGGGGAAACCCAAATTAAAAGACCTTGAAGAAGCAGAGCAGCTCAGTAATCCTGGAGGAGGACATGCAAGCCACGTTTGCAAGAGCCTGGAGCAGTTACTGGGCCAGTCCTGGGAATTTTGGGGTGCAGCTCAGCCATCCACATGCAACAAGCCCACCTTTCCATCACCCTGCTGTAAAACCTCTTCCCTGCTGGGGTTGTCCCCAGTCTGTGGCATTGCATGAGACATAGATCAGCATATTTCTGCCAGAACTTGAAGACTGCTTCAGTCAAAGGTTTCTCTGACTACATGAAGATGTAAATAGGATTTGGTACTTGAGGGTTCAAAGGCTCTCCCTTCCCTGGAGATGTGTCCTGGTACTCACCAGCACCAACCCCTCTTGCCTGGGGGAAGGCCAGAGCCATAGCAAGGCATGGAACAACCACTCTGGAGATCATGTCTGTCATCACTGATTTTTTTAATGAGCAGAGAGCAGAAAGAAATGTGCATCCTATTCCATGAATTACCGTTTTTGAGCTGTCAGGCAGGAAATACCTGCAACAAGCTGGGAAGGGACTCCCAAAGGCCACCGCATTTAACTCTCTCCATTTTTCTAACAGCGTGTGCAGGTCACAAAACAACATAATCTGGCTTTCTCCACAGTTCTAGATGAGAGTGGTGCACCTCCACCCATTTTTATGACATGTCCCTGTGGCCCAGGAAAGGGAAGTGCTCTTGTGAAGCCAGTATTATAAGGGAAGAGTGTGGTTAAATTTCAACTGCATCCCCATCCTCAAGGCATTCTTCATCAAGAAATCTTCATCCTGTAACCAGCATGGTAAGAAGGACAGATTCCCTGGGTAACCAGCTGGCACAGTTCCCCAGCATGAAGGAAGAGGAGGAAAGAGGCCATTTCACCTGCAGAGTCCTACCAGGAATTTGGTAACTTACCTTTGTACAAAGAAACCAACGATCTCAAGGATGTGAGCTATTTCTTGTATGCACTGCTGCTTTAACTCATCTGATAAACTCCTTTCAGAGTCCATTTCAGGCAGCTCTATAAACAGTACAGGGATGTCTTGAGCATCCTTTGTCTGCACCTCCCACCCAGGTGAGCTCCACTCCAGCTGTGGGAGCCTGGGCAGAGGTGCTGCTGTGGAAGTGGGACTTTGGTGTGGATCATCCACCTCAGGACCCACCCAAAGCCATCCTCTAACTTGCAGAAGGAATGTGATGTACTAGAATTATTCTCCACCCATGAAAATATCACATGCTTCTATTTATATTCTTTTAGGTCCTCTAGGGGCTTGGGTAATTCTGGATGCTTCCTGTTCCATAAAATAATTCTTTTTTAAATTTTAAAATGGGAGAGAGATTAAGAAACTAGTGGCAAATCCTAAAATGGCTGTCTTGTTCTGAAGAAATCAGAGTATTTCCCTCAAAAGATTTTTGTAAAAATCTCTAATTGCGTTACAAGATATTCTGTTTCCTTGGAATTTTGTTTTTTCTGTCAGACTTTGCTGAAAGGGATATTTTTCTTGTCAAATCTTGTGTAATTACAAAAGTAAAGGCACATTTTCCACTATGGTGGTGAAATTTCATTTGGAATGAAAGACATTAGAGAAATGTAGGTGTATTAATGTTGTTGAAAATAACATTATGTAACAGACATTTGATGGACTTGCAGGTCTTTATTGGAGGTCAGATGCAGATATTACTCATTCCCCAGTGCTCACTGAACTTGATGCCCCTTCTAACACCAATGAAAAGGGACTGCAAAGGGAACTGTTTTGGGACACTGATACATCAGCTTAACTCCTCCTTTCTTTTGGGAGTATAAAGGAGCAACACTCTGACTGGCAGAGTACAGTGAGGAAATTTGCTTAATTGCCAAAGCAATAATGCTTAATACAAATCATGACACACGAATAAAAGAACAGGAGAAAGGAGCCTCTAGCTGCATGACAAAAAAGCTCTATGAGATTTTAAAATGTTCTCTTGCATGCATATATGCAGTGTTTTGTACAGTAACCATAAAAATGACATGTTTTATACCTTTCAAGCACAAGCAACCTGTTTTGACTTTGTAGCACTTGGTGAGTCATTAGAGAAACTGATCTTACTAAAAGCTTTGCTATTTCTCTTGTTCTAACTGATATCCCTAAAAATAAAGGCTTGAGTAAGATACAAACTGCAAAAACAAAATAATGTGCATGTTCATTGTCTCCCCAAGTTTGCAATGTGCAAGCTTGGGCATCTAACTTGCCCTTCCTTTGCCATACAGGACAAGTCCTGCCTTCAGAGTTGCTCATCTGAGGTGGAGCCCCCCTGGACACAGATTAAGGTTCCTCCTTTCCTGAACGTGAATTTGGAGGGGAAATGAGGGAATCTTTTTCTCATAGATCAGACACTGGGTGATCTGGCACAGCTGGTGTCCATTATGACACCTGGCTAAGCTCACTCCACCTGCCCATCCACCACATCTTGGCCATGAGGCTTCAGGGAACACTGAGCCTCTGGAGCTGGAGCTGCAGATCCAGGCACTGTGCCTGCCACAAGTCCCTTGGCTCAACCCCTGCCTGGGACCTGCCTGCTAGGCCCTTGTGCCCCACAGAGCCCCTGGTTTGTGCCATCCTGAGCCCTGGACACCACCCCAGCTGGTGCAGAGCTTCCCTTTGCAGCTGGGCTTGGCATGGGGAACAGCAGAAGTTAGAACAAGAGGGCAGAGGCACCAGAAAGCCTTTGCCTGTGATCACAGCATTGCTCTCCTTAACAATCAACCACCAGAAGTGAAAGCACTTTACAGGAGGAAAAGCAACAACTAACCTATAAATAAAGCACTGCATTCCTTCTCAGTGTATTTTTCCCCCGAGGAATCAATTAATGTTTCTGCAACAAAGAGATTATCAGCTTCTGTGAGTGGTGAAGGAGGGGTCTGTTGAGAGGGAGGGGGCTCTGCTGCAGATGACACACTGCAGAGAGAGGCACCTCTCCTGCAAGATGCAGCACACTGCATCCAACAAATGGAACACATTCCTGCACTGAGGAATCATCTTTTCTCTGAATCCAAACATCTGTGAATTTTGTTTACTTTTTTTTGAAGGCTGAACAAGCAGCTATGTGTGCAGAGAGGCAGCAAGGTATTCATTTTCTTCCTTGTTCATGCCTTCAGTCTTCCTCTGGCTGGTTGTGAACAGTATTTTGCTGCTGAGTACCAGTGGATTCTTTCATGGTATCTGAAAGCTTGTCAATAAAAATAACTGCAACAAGAAAAGAACAGCTTTCCTATCGTGCAGCATTTTCAAGTTATCTCTTGATAGCAAGCGGTCAGATGTCACCACTATAAAAGCACAGTTTTCTGGGATAATGTATAACCTGAACAATAAATCCAGGATTGTATTCCTAGTCTTTCACATCAGATATACAGGGCCCAGTGTCACTGCTTTTCCCTTCAGTTTAACCAGGGTTGGTCTGTCTGCTTAAGCTGAATGTTCTTCTGACTCCTACTCCTTTCTAAAACTAACCCACTTCATCTGCTGCCTGAATAAAAAGCTTCACGTTAGTCACGACATCTTCCTGCACTGTTTTATTCACAAAGTTTGACAGAAAAATACATGTTATGAAACCAGCTTTTAATGCTTGATGGAAATAGGGCCAAACCTGCCTGGGCAGCTGTCCTGGGAAAACTGAAGGCAGCATTAAGAGCTTTAGTCCATTTTCACCTGCTTGATGTGTTGCCAAGCTTGGGTCACCCACTGATCAGACCAAAGACCATCATGCTGGGTTGACCAGAGGCCCTTCAAAACAAACATTTGACCTTTGACAGTGGTCAGCAGTAGGTGTGTCAGGGCAGAGGAGGACAAATAAATTGTGGTGGGAATCATGTTCATTCCTCATCCTACTGCCTCAAGCCAGATGTTGTGCTCACAGTTTTAGTAGCTCAGGAAGCATTTTTCTTTTTGTGTTTTGGTCATCTTATGAAGCAATTCAGGCTTTCCACTCCACAGTGTCCTGTGAGTAAAACATATCTAATGATCTATCAAGGTATAAATCACTTTCTTAATTTGCTTCAGATCTTCAGTCTGATATAACACTAAAAGAGGTTGCCCAGAGAGGCTGTAGGATCTGCATCCTACATCCAAAAACAAGGAAGACAAATCCTGGGCTAAGCTGGCTGTGCTCAGAGAGATGTTTGGACCAGATTATGTCCAGGGATTCCTTTATTATGTCCAGGATTCATCCTGGTTTAGTAACTTGTCAAGGTGTTCACCCCCCTTTTTAGCAAGTAATAGTGAAACACTTCTTTCTTCACTTTCTTCTTATCCATCAACCACATCATTGATGATCCCATGAAGAACCACAAACTAACAGCCCCTCTCTGCCCTTGCCAGGTCTCTTTTCCAGAATCCTGGGTGATTATTCTGTTTTGCCTCTCCCTTTATAAAAGGGTGAGGTGCCCTGTACCTTCACTCATCCTTGCTGCCCTTCTCTCAACCTTTATTAATTCAACTTCATCCCTTCTAAGGGAGGGAGGAAGGAGCAGAACTCCTTGCAGAGTTTAAAAGGTGAGCAAATCCAGCACTTTCTACTGTGGGAAAAATGGTATATTCAGACTATTAGATAAATTTTTAATAACCCCAGTCTGGTCAACTTTTCAGGGCCATGAAACAACATTTTCTCCATGGTCCTCTCAGCCCTCTGTTTCTCTCTTAAAGTAATTCTTGATTGTAGTCCCATCTTACAGCATCCTCGCTCCTCCCTTTCTCCTCTTCATTCTTGCACTTCCCCAGGAGTCAGGGCTACACTGATGTTTGTGGGACTCTAGGGAAGCCAGGCAGTCTCAGCAGGAGCTTCCATCACACCAGGAAGCTCTGGCCTGAAGGGAAAGGCTGTGGCAGCTTCAGTCACTGTGCCTTCTGGCCACCACAGCCACTTCTGCTGTCCTGTCCCACCACCCTGCCCCTCTCCTGCAGCACCTTGAGTGTCCTTCCGCACTTCAGAGCCTTCCTCATCTCCACAAACAAAAGGTCACAGGTAGCTTTCCTCCACGTTAACACCTTAAAATGGCTCTACAAAGGAGCAGAGAACATCCAGGGCAGTGCAGGGGATGGAGGGAATAGAGGGGGGCTGAGGGAGAGGGGCAGCTGATGGCACTGCACCACAGAGGCAGCTGTTCCATCAGCTGAGGCTGCTGTGGGACTGCAGCTGTGCTCACACTCCTCAAAGAGGAGCCCCTGGAAGCTCAGAGCCTGAGGAAGGAAGCTGCTAATGAGCATCTTTCCTTCTTCCCTTTCTCACATGCAAAAGTACAATTCTTTTAATGGCAAAAGATAATAACTCTAAGATGTTCTGATTACACCACACTTTTTTTTTTTTTTCCCCACCAAAACTTTGCTGGCTTTATATAAAGTCTGTCCTCACAAGGCTGTGTGAGGTATCTAACACTGAAAGCAGAAGGTTGTCTTACAGAGAAATAAGGTGAAGTTCAGGGATCTCAAACTGTGTGATTGAGTTCATGCTGTCTATTAGGAGCAGTCAAGACACAGGATTTAAAGGTTGTCTCAGACTTCATTAATGTCTTTAACCACTAGAAAAGTGCTTATACAGAAGGAAGAATTTCTCCATGTAATACTGCTGGGGAAGAGATTGAGGAAAAGCCTGATGCATGTCTGAAGGAGACACCTAATTTCTTTTCATGCTTTTCAGGTATCTTATCAATATCCTTATGGTTTAGTATCCAGAGCCTTACTTTAAATTTCCCATTCCTAAGCAGGATGACTCAAATTAGATGCCCTCACACAGGGCACAAAAACAATTTTCTGTCTGGTTCAGACCATTCCTCTTTTATACATTTTTCTTCTGAAATCCCTCCAGACTTCTCTTCAGATTTGTCTTCAGAAATCTGAAAAAGATAAGCCCTGGTCTTCTAATAGAGATGGGACATCCTCCTCCCAGCCAAGGGCCCCTGCTCTCCAGCTATGGCCCCTGCTAGAAATCTTCATGGACTTGAAAGAGGAAAGCCTTTCAAATTTTTAATACATCTATCCTGGTTCAGGAAAGCACTGGAGTCAGGAACATTTGAATTCACTTGTAAACCCCCTGTACTGTCAGTGAACTTTTGCAGAAAATGAGTGTCATGCCCACAAGGGCAACAAAGCAGAGTAAGTGTAACATAACTGGTGGGGCTTTCATGTTTGTCTAAGGTTTTAAATAGTCCATATTTTTATATCATTTTACTTCAAAAATTATATTTGTTCATATAATTAGAGACTGTACTGTCCCAAAGCAGACAAATTGAGACTCTGTGTGCAACATGAATGTTGTTGTTTCCTGGTATCTGCTTAAAATATATTCCTAATGCATTCTTTTACAAGTTTATTTCCCCCATGCAATATTCCAACATTTTTTAAAAGGAAAAAAAAAAAAAAAAGATGAAGAGAGAAAAAGATAAAGCTAAATTTTTAACAACTATGGCAATGATAATCCTATGTATCCATAAGGAGAAGGTTTTTTCTGCATACTCTAAGAGTTACAACCATGAAAAGACAACATCAGTAACAACAATTTCTAGCTTTGCAGAACCTGACCACAGTCTGAACTGCCATCAGGAACTTAGACTGTCCCACCAAATCCTTCCCACCAGACAACCTCCAAGTGAATTAAGAAGGAAGGCAAGTATTACTGAAACATTTCACAGTCACACAAAGGTACTGGTTCCCAAAAAAATGAAGGGAAATACTTTGAGGAGAGAGGTCAGGAGCAGTAAAATCATGGAATATCACAAGGCTCACTTAAATCCCAAATGATGGTGATGGTCCCCATTACTCCTCCAAAATGACCAGACCATGACAAATCAGATTTCAGTTTCATTTTGATTTCAGGCTGTCCTCATATTGCACCTCCTGTAATAAAAAGCAAGAGCTTCCCTCAGGCTGTCCTAGGAAGGCCTCATCCTGAAGCTGTTGCAGGGAAGATAGCTGTAGAAACTGTTTTCCTATGAGAAGCACACGATGTGAGGAGCAGCACGTCTGGCTCCAGAACCCAGTGAAAAGGCAGGATGTGGGAATTGCCTCCCACTCTAGCCATGAACCCAGAACCACATCCTCTCTCTCAGGGATAACCCACTGTTTTTTTCCTCTGCTGCCTACTACAGACCATGAGGATGGTGGACATCCCACTCGAGCCTGAGGGGGGTTGTTTACCCTGTCATGAATACCATGCCTGGGTGAAATGGAACTTTTTGGCAGCCCACAAGCAGTCAAATCCCAGCCCCTGCAGCCAGAGATGCACTCCTGCTCTTCCCATCCTGCTGCAGAGTTCTGCTTCTGGTAGCTCAGCCATGTGCTCTCCAAAACAAAGAGACACTACTGCAACCACTTCCCTGACACTCTTGTTTTTAACAATGGTCTTTTCATATCCCCCATATTAAATCTGATGAGATGGCTTTGCTTGAACCTGTACACTTGCATACATACTTTCATGCTGAGGCAATGTTTAATAAGCTCAGTCCTGCCCAGGTGAACAATTTCTATCCAGCAGGCATTGTTCAGGTAGGTTCACAAACCTTGAAAGGAGTTACCTGGATAATTTTCATTATTATGGCAGCATCCCTAGGACACAGGGAATCACAATTGGAGTTCTAACAGAGCTATGATCATTCCCATCTTCCCATATCAGCAATCCCACTAAAGCCCAGGGTAAATCTGCCCTAAGTGAGGAACCTGTGAGCATTCAATACCACCAGCATTCAGTGAGCAGCTTGTGCAAGCTCTGGGGGGCTCAATTTCCACAGTGAGCACTGTTCCCCCTAAAACAGGACAAAACCTTATAAAGGACCTTTTTACAGCTGTGATGGAGTTGTGCTCTCATCTGTTCTAGAAAAATGATGAAGCCCACAACAGTCACAGTTGACAGTATAAATTAATCCCTTTTAATATTTGCCTGGGAGTTTAATCTCAAACTCCACTAAGCTACATTTGTTTGAAAACAATCAACTGGTGTCTATTTCAATAGTGGTTGTGTATGCTCTAGAATCAATTTTCCCTGTTTGTGCTCTCTTCTGTGCCTTCATGACTTTAATCACCTTATTAAAAATGTGCAAGGACTATAAACATGAGAAAAAGCAATCCTTTCAGCCATGAGGCTGAGTGGAGACATGTATATCAGTGAACACATTTCCTGACTAATAGCACACTACACAGTTTGTAAAATGCAATTATGCTGTGGCAACTCTTATCAGGAAACATATTTACACTGATTTCTTGTAGCAATAGATCAAAGAACTTATTTTACTGACCTATATCTGTATTTAGTTGTATAGCAGTTTCTTACATAAATAAGCAAATTGTCTTCCTTTTTCTGAATAATTTCCTACTAATGGACAGCAGTTTTCCTGACATAGATGCTTTGAAAAGATTAATTTTTGAAGGCTAAAACTGGTGTCTGAATTTAAAATAACTCATGGTTGGAAAATTGCAGATATGTGAAATACTGGTTGTCTCTAGAAGAAAAGAGAAGCAGTACACACCATGAGGCCACCACCCTGAGAAGACACGAGCAGGTGGCCTTGTCACAGAAATAAAGAGGTTTTTTTTCTCCTGTCTATTTTCTCCTTTGTCTCTACCCACCCACAAAACTGTCTAGGAAGGTATAACTAATATATTCATCCAGAAGAGGAGGACCAAGGAGCATCACAAATCCTGGCTTCTATTCCTTTAGTGACCAGGGGTGTGCAGAATTTACTTCCCAACTACCCAATCAGACTTCCATTGAGACAGGGCCTCCAGTACAGCTGATGGTGGAGGATTTTAAATATTTTGTTGTCATTCTGCTTTTAAAAACCTTTACTAACTGTGTAAGGGCTCCACACATGGGACACGTCACCTCTGGTCATTTAGGAAATTTCTGCTATGGTAATTTCCATAAAACATCTTTTTTTACAAGATGTGGAATTGTTCAAAAATAGATAATCTTATGGAAGTATAGATGTTAAAATGAAATCTTTGCTACAAAAACCAGCTTGTGTCACTCCAGGAGACAATATGTGTCAAGGCTGATGGAGCTGATGTAGGGATTTCAATTTCAGGATTAGGTGTTCTCCTCACCAGTGTCATTTGATAGAAAGGAAAAGGCATCTTCTCCAAGCCCACCCCCTGGAGACATTTCCACTATTTATAAATAAAAAATACTTGGCTCAGGAGCAAGCATCTGTGTGCCACTCATCCTAGAGCAGTGCTCAAACCCACACAAACATCTCTTGGAGAAGCAACTTATGTGGCCAGACCCATTTAAGGAGACCCATCACAGAGCAGCTGATGGAGTGGTGTCAGGGGAATCCCTCCTGCCATGAGAAACTCACATCAAGCCAATGAAGGGATTAAATCTGTTTCTCCAATAACCCCATTGTGAAAAACAAGCACCAGGCTACCACCTAGCCCAGGACAAACTTGTTCTTTTCCCTATTTGGAGAATACTTTTACAGTTCTGCTTCACACCAGAGCAGCATGGAAACAACACCCAGCCAACTCTGCTGCCTAAATTTTTTTAAAATGGTATCTAATTATAGTTATTTCCTTAGACAAATTTGAAACCAGGTTGGCAAAATGATAAATCTTACATTATCTTTCAATAATTACAGCTAATTCATTAAAGCTAACCCCAAAATGCAGGTCATTTATTTGTGATAACTCCTCTTTTGGGCAAGGAGTTTTCTATGTCTGGCAGTTTTCATTTAGGTGGAAAAAGAAGTTGCTTAACTTGTTTAAATTAATAACGTGGAGAAAGAAAATAACCAGTGCAAGTCCATATTGAGAAGGAATCTTGTGGAATTGAAAGAGTCTTACATGCCAGCAAAACCAAAAGATCACCTTCAAGCTTCACAAACCCCTAAACTCAACTAGTCTGGGGTTATTATGGGGAAAGGCATGTTACATTTATTACTGAATTGCACGTGGAGGCTGATCTGTGTCAGCAGACACTGCCATATGTGGCTGGCTGCCCTGTCATTTCCTACAGAGATGCTCACAAGTCTCCGAATGACACACAAGGAATTGTTCAGGAGAGCATCACACGTGTCCCATTAATTCCAAGAGGAGACGTGTCACTGCACTGCACTTTTTTAGAAATTTTCCATCATTACTTACGTTGTCTAAGTATTTTACATTTTCAGTGAGTGATGAGCACAGAAGTAGAATAAAAACTGATTATGGTTAATATCTGAGTTTGCAGAATGCTTTAAGAAGTCAGTTTTACTTGAGAGAAGGAAAGAAACTGCCAAAGGCAGACATGGTTTGGATAAAGAGTAGGTTATATCTGTACCTACCTCTGTCAAGTTAAATTCCTTCTAGCATTGCTCTGGGAGGAAGGTTGGTTTAAGAGGTTGGTTTATTGACTGATTGTTTCCTCTAGCCCAGGGTATTTCAATACTTGCATGATGGACCCAGAAACCTACACCCTGGAGGGACAGGAATAATTTCCTAGTTCAGGGGTTCTGCAGCCAGAAAGAAGCACTGCAGAACAGTTGACACAGAAATCAAAACATTGGACTCCATTTCTCTGAGAATAAAGAAAGGCAAACATGCTGGAAAATATGGGCCAGTGGATTTAAGTAAGTGGAAAACAATGAAAATATTTTAGATTTGGTTTAAAAACACTTGCCAAGTGGTTTTGGTTTAAAAAGAGAAAGCTGCTTTAGCTCATTATTGTACACAAGCCAGGCTGTCTGGCCATGCTCCCTTCATGCAACACCTCACACTAGTCATAAATACTGTTATTATTAACTTGACTAAAGGTATTTTTTTGGGAAAAAAAATCCCAACTACCAGAACATTTAAAAACTATTAGATACTGATTTGATTAAAAAAAAAAAAAAAGTGATGTTTAAATGATCTTATTCCATATGTACTTTGAAAGGTATTGATGTGAGTTAACTAGTGAGTTTTGAAGGCACCAGCATTTATTTTCTCAGTCCACATATGTCCTGTGGGAATGAATAAAAAAAAGAAAGGTGGAATCCCAAGATATTGAAACATAAGCCAGTGGATGCTGATGGATCTAGTGGTCCCTAGGAGACCACCATTGACCACACTGGCTGTGTATGGCTTAAGCTTCCTTTTACATTGAGATGGTGGTGAAAAAACAGGGTCTGTGATGTACTGAGCTAAATAATATCAGGGAAACTGCAGCCTTTTTTGGAGACCAGCACCCAGCATTTGTAGTAACCAGGTTGTTCATTTAACATGTACTGGCTTACTAAGTAAAGTAAATTAAAGGCTGAGGTGGCAACAACGATAAGCAGCAAATTTGTTTGCTCAGTAGGGAGCTGAAACGTGTCGGCTCATGCTTTGATCAAGTTAAATTGAGAGGTTTCAAAGTGCACACAGGAAATGCTCCAACAGATTAACTTTGTCCCTGGAGGTTCGTCCCAGTCGCTTTTCAGCCTTCTGCACTCTGTTATCTGTTTCAGCAATTCTGTAACTTTAACCTCAGAGAATTCACAGAGAAAAGTGACAGTGTTAAAGGTCAAGGGTTGACTTCTAGGGTGATGGGCATAAAGTCTTGGTCTTAGACAGGCTATTGGGCAGTTTTTGGTTCTTAACAAAAAGGAAGGAAAAAAAGGGAGAGGAAATGGAAAATTAAGTGGTTTTTAAAATCATTTGCTTTAAGTGCGGTTAAGGTGGTAAATCATTACTGCAAATCAGTATCCCCACATGCTGTGGAGATCAGTACATTGAAGCCTGGCTGCTGAAAGACCAGAGCCTCAAACTCAATTGACTTCAGTTCAAAGAAGGAAACAGCTTTCCCTGAAATGCTCCCCATGGACAGGTGTTTATAAATAAACACTTTTCCTAAAACTGGGTTTCCCTCTGTCTGAAGTGGTGCCTGTTCACACTGCAGCCAACCTCTCTGTGAGCAGGTTATTTTCACAAAGCTTGTAGGAACTTGATTTTCTTTGAGAGATCAATGGGTTGAAATTTGTCAATAGGTTCAAAAGATTTCGGGGGTGTGGAAGTGACGAAGATACAAGCGCACGCAGCAGGATTGCATAAGCCTCATTTCTGCAGGAATCAGGAAAAAAAGTTGCAGCAATATAAAAATAAATAACTGAGCAGGCATAATTCCTAAAAAAAATGCCAGTAGCTAGCCAAGACTTCATTTTTGCTGAGGGCAAAAGGCAAGGGGAGAGCTGTGATTTTCCTCAGTGTTTAAGTATTTTAGCCTGCGACATCTGTTTTTGAGAAGTGAGGACATTTCACAGATAAAAACCACTT
Organism: Aegithalos caudatus; assembly: GCA_013389925.1. Taxonomy (NCBI): domain Eukaryota; kingdom Metazoa; phylum Chordata; class Aves; order Passeriformes; family Aegithalidae; genus Aegithalos; species Aegithalos caudatus. The sequence continues at coordinate 433,902 of WEIU01004035.1, forward strand.
CTCTCTGAAAGAAGGAACGTGGAATCTTCTTATCCTATCAGGGAACAATAAAATCTCCTAAAATTGGTAGATGAGATAGCATTTTTTCTGTTGCTAATAATGTTGTTCAGCAACAGGCCTGTTCATGGAACTCAGTGCTACTCATGCTGTCTCTCATCCATCGTATGCAGTGTTTAAAGCTGGCTAGTTATTTCTCTGTTAGGGCTATCAGCTCTAACAAAAACTATACAGACCAGAGAGGTACCTACAGCTGCATGATGAAATAATCTCCATGGCCATTACACTTCTGAGTGCCCAAGCCTGACCCTAAAGGGACCTAACTGGCAAAATCCCACTCTAGTTACTAAATCTGAATTAACTACCAGCACAGTTAGTACATAACATCTCCAGTGGAATTCAGAAGATAATGTCTATAAAATCCCTTGCAAAATCAATTTGCTGAGATGGTTTTCTCATATATTTGAAAAACTTCTAGTATATTTGAAAAATATCATAACACTCTAAGAATATTAAAGGCAGAAATTTTGCAGTATTGGAGAACATAATCATTTCTTATTTTATTGATGACCTACAGCATCATAGAATCTGAGAGTTATTTTCTCATCAATACAGGACCAGCTAGAAAATCCTGCTGCTTGGCAGAGCACAGCCCCTAACCCAGGGAAGTGACCTATTGACTGAAAAACAACAGCAAATCTAAGTGGTCTGCTAGCCCAGTTAATTTGTCCTGTTATATTTCCCTGTTGTTGGAGTTAAATGTTAGAAGCTTCAAGCATAATCTCAGAATCCCAAAAATACCTCCTTCTCTCCATTTTCAGTTCAGCTTTGTGTTTAAAGAGCATTGTCTTCATATGTATCTTTTAGACTTTAAATCCTGTCACTTGTAAGGCATTTCCCTTTAAAGAACACGTGAACAAACAAGAAATTTCCCTTCTCTGTGCAACTTGGGACACTGACCATGGGTCCTGCTGATTGCTGTGCCCAGGGTGATATGCAGTGGCATGAAGAGCTTGGTTAAAACTCAAAAGGGTTGCTGCACATTTCCTCTCCTATTTAGTACCTTTATTTGCACTCCTCTCTGCACAGCCTTCTGGACAATCCCTTGGTGCTTATGGTTTTCCTGACCCCTTCATTATCCTACGTTAACTTCTTGTTAAAGACTTCCCTGCTGGGAAACCTAGAAACTTTCTTCCTTCCCCCAGTGAGATCTTAACTTAGAAAGAACAGTTATAGGAATAATTCAATTTAGGGAAGAAAAAAAATAAGACAGCTGCTCAGCCATGCTATTCAGCACTGATTTTTTTTTTTTTCTTTTTTTTTTTCTTTTCAACCTTCTTAAGGTTTTCACATTTTTTTAGGAGTGGAAGCTGTGTGGAGCAGAAATTCCGTTCTCATTTTTGTTGAAAACACATAATACTACTTATTCATCCAAAAGAGGTTCTAAATTTAAACAAAAATAAACCATAACCTGAAATTCATTTTTTTTAAAGCTAGCAATCACTCCAGATAATTCAGCACAATTTTGACTGTAAGTGAACGAGCTTAGCTTTTTGCTTGAGATTGATCAAAAATACTCCCCAAATAAACTTTCCTACAGTATTTCCAGCACAGCTTTAAAAAGAGCCAGAGACAAAAAAAAAAAATTTAAAAATAAGAAAAAAAATCTTCGAAGTCTGCTGCACTGAAGCAGGAGGTCAAAGTGCTTGCACAAATTGGTAAAGAAGTCATGTTTTATCAGTGACACTGCAATTACAGACGTTTGATTTCTGTTTGTAGGACAAGGTCCTCTCATTGATGGAGAACCCACCGGGCATGGAAAGAAAAGGATCTTTGTGTGAGGAGCAGCAGCACATGACAGGCATCCTTGTGACCAGCTGGCTGCCCAGGCTCGGGCTCTCCCTGCTTTCACTGTGTTCCACACCCATGACTGGAGTCTGCTCAGCTCTCCACAAAAAAAACCCAAAAAAAAAACCCCAACCAAACCAAAGCCCAAACCCACGGCAAGAGCCTTTGAAAGAGGTGGCTGTGCTCACGGTTAAAATAAATAAATTAGGAAAGAACAAACTGCAGCCCCCTGGGCAGTGCTTGGCCTGGCTGTTCCCTGAACAAGCTTGCTTCTAGATTGCAGCAGGTATCTTTCCCAGAGCTGAAGGGTTCTCCAAGGGAGCGATTTCCCTTTTATTTTTTCCCCCCTCAGGCATTTCAATGGGAAAGTTAAAAATAAATGAAACGAATCAATGCCTTTTGGCTGCTGCTGTTTCAGCTGATTCCTCCTCTAACAAAACACAAGCTTGATATGGTGCCTGAGAGCTCTTCACGAGAGAAAATGGGCTTCTCCACACAAGATTTTACAACTGCAGCCTTCCATCCTTACGACTTTGAGTAATATTTTGCTTCTGAATGTTTATGCTTCCCAGCTATGAGTGAATATATGAAACAGCTCTTCTGTGCAGTGGGAAGCAACCTAAGGAGTCTGAGCTACACAAGGGCACTGGAGGAGTTTACAAATGTGTGGAGAGCCTGTGATGAGCAACCCAGGGGATACCACCCAAGGGAGTCCTCTGACAGAGCTGAGGACAGCACTGTGCCTGGAGTGGAGCAGACAACCAACCTGAGCAAAAAAAAGGCATCTTGATCTCCAGCTGAATGTAGGTACCCAAATCTCTGTTCTAGGTCGTGGTCTTGCTAGGTCTGAGGGAAAATCCATAGGTGAAAGAGGGCAAGCTGGGTTGATCTGGGTTTTACAGGGCCAGTCTTAGCTTAATTAGGCTGCACAGGAAGAGGATGAGAGGAGGAATAAGTAACATGTTCAACCAATACAGAGCTGGGGAAGAAAAAAATCTCCTTGCGGTCAAAATTTTATGAAATCCTTGCTTTTATCTGCTGAGAGAGGCATTTATTGGCTGGGATAAAACAACATTAATGGAGACTGAAGGGGCTGATGATGAGTTTTTGGGAACAGGGTCCAACCCCAACAGTCTCCCCAAACAAATTCCATTTAGCTCTTGTAGGGAGTGAAAGTTTAGTTCTACCTCCGAGGCAGAAGCTAAAAGAGGGGCTGGAAAGGTGAATTGCTCCATTAGATACAGAGACTGAAAGAAAAATGAAGGAAAAGCTACTGTGTGCATGAACTGAACAGCCACTAGGGAATGTCGGGGTGAATGTCACATTTAACAGCAAATGGCAGCATAATGTTTTCAAAGTCCTGTCATACTAAATATTTTCCCGTGGTTTTGCAAGAATGGAGTAGCATAAGGACCATTAATAAAAAGCCCCCTACCATCAGAGATCACATAAGGTTGCAATACTGCCCTTAGGCATTTCACAGGAGGCCAGAACATGTTTTGGATGGTAAAATGGGGTGGGAGGATTTACATACTGGACATTTTAGTAAAAAGAGAATCAGAAGAACAGTACAGTCAGAGTCTGCTGCTCCACTGGTCTAAGTAAGGGTACAATGTTCAGCATTCCACAAAATCTCACTGGCCAAAATCTAATCTGAGGGCACTCAAGAGCAGTTTGAGTGGACTGTGCAGGGATAGCACTCCACAAAGGATGCAGCCCTTAACAGCCTGCTTGCAAAACAGAAGCAGAGTGACAGAGCAGGGCAGGGAACACAGCTCAGCATGCAAGAGATGGGGCACGTGGCAGTACAGTGTAGGGACTGGACAGGTAACACCTCTGCCCTGTGGCCTCCAAGCCAAGAGCACCAGTGACACAGTGACACAGTGCCAGCACAGCACACCTACACATGGATACCAAAGCAGCCTGGCCTTCCTAGCATGAAGGAATCACAGAACTGACTCAGAAGAGGCCAGCTGACTTGGCTACTGCTCTGTCCAGGAAGACCAGGGCCAGTGGGGTCCACTGGAGGACTTGAGGCTGGCGAGGGGTGGCACTAGGACCAGCACCAACAAGGCTGTAGTCACCATGGACACCTTCCAGACTGGATGTCCCTCAAAGGGTATTAACTTCCCTTTGGGTTCATGCCTGTTGTCCAGAGGGGAAAGGAAGCTGTGCCCAGTGGTACCCTGGCCTTGCTGGTCAGATGTGGGTGCTGGGCTGGGCTTCTCTTCCTACAGTCCTCAAACCTGCCAGACACAGGGGGACTGACACCACCTCCTCACCAGGATACCCTGCTTGGCCATCCTCAGGTGGCCACTGCCTCCTTCTGCTTCAGGACTGCTTGTCCAGCTTTTCAATCCTGGGGCTTGGCCAGGCAGTGCCCATGGCATGGAGCCAGCCTGTCTTCTCAGATCCATACCCAGCTGTAGGATGTCCTTCCACTTCCCTCCAAAACCCCACAGTGGTCTAGCAGGCAGGGAAAGCAGCATGTGGCTGGCTAGCCCCAGGCTCCCTGGCCCTTCAAGAGGAAGGCAGCAGGCTCTCTTACACCATCCTTCAATAATTTACTAGACAAGCATTAACAGCTTCCCCCTCTGTTGCAACAAGCAAGTCAAAAACAGTAGAGCAGAAGCATCCATCTCTGACATTCCTGCAGGTTTTCTGTAATGGATCACTTTTGATTAATTAGCGAAACAAGTTGGAAACAGCCTGCAGGCTACTTGGTGTGTGCTTGTGTCTCAAACTGGAACAGGAAACTAAATCTCTCTCTATAAAACATGAACATAAAAACTTTGCCCTTATTGTTTCCACTTTCACAGGGGTCCTCCTTTCTCTGCTATCCATGTAGAAAAGAAAAAAAAAAAACCTAAAGCATCTTTGGTATTGTATTAGAACAAAAAACGAAAAAGAAATTGTTTTGCTCACCTTTCCCTCTCTCACCTGTGAGCACACAACCATTGCTTGACAAAATGTAGTACAAACACACAGCATGGCATTTCTCCTGCAGGTTTGATGTCTAGAGTTTCCTCAGTTAAAAACTGAGCCAGGGCCTGGCTTCCTACAGCTGGTTACCAGCTCAACACTTGAAGCACAGCTCATCTTTGACCAATGTTGAATGAATGTGGTACCAATCTCAGCCTGCATGGGCAACACCAGCACTGGAGTCTCTGGAACAGCAGCACACATTGTGAAGGAAACGTCTCAAGATGCTCACTCAGAGAATTTTTGTTAATTTTATTGTATGTTGCCCAAACTACCATTAAAAAAAAAAAAAAAAAAAAAAAAAAAAAAAAAAAAAAAAAAAAAAAAAAAAAAAAATTAAAGACAGCAACTTTCCCCCCACTTTTTTTAATTTTTTTTTTTTCCCTGAGGAATTAGTCTGAGGCCTTGCACGCTTTCCCACGCTGGCAGATTGCGGGTTATAAACGCGTGGGAGTAATGCAGTTTCGATCAGCCAGGTAGGCTGGGTTTCTGTTAGCTGCCTGCATACCTTTGAGCCCTATCAGCACACACTGATCAGTGGAATTCCTGGCATTTTTGTCATAGCATCAGAGGCAGTACTTTACAGAGTAAATACCAATGACCTGCTGTTCTGTCAGGGCTCTGTACTTACCTTTTATTTTCAAGTCAAAGGTTAGGCCTATTTATGTAAATCCTCAGCCATGGGCCAAGTAATCTGACCTCCTGGTTTTCATTCTCCTAATTGTTTCAGGTATTTTTCTTGAAAAGTTTGGTCAGTTAAAGCTAGGGATCTTTTTTTTTAAGGCGCCTTTGAAGGGCTCTAGGGGCTTTCTTAGCCCACCCAGTTTGCAAAGTGGAAACATCAGTGACCTGATGCCCTGGGCACTTATTTAAAATTCATTACCAGGAAATAAGGTTTTGATATATAGCCCCTCTATGGTGAAGAATATCTTAGGGAACATATGCATGCCATTTTTTACTTTGGATTATGTGATCTCTGAAGCCACATAGAGAGGCAATAATAAATTATATTCCTGTTTGCCCTTCATTTCTAATAAGAACGTTATTCAGCTGTAGATAGTTTTGACTTCCCACATGCTGGCCACTGCTTACAATTCCTTTGTTACTTCACGCTTGGCCGTGCCATTTTATTCATAAAAGGGTGTCCAAAGCAGTATAACAAGAAAAAGAAATTTACTGGGTTTTTTTCAAGCCTTTTCTCTGAGATTCAGCCCTGCTTATATTCTAAGTTTTAAAAGAAAGATTAATATCATCTGAATAAGAGAGAAATACAGCCAGTTTACTCATACATAGAGGAGTACAGCTACTCTAGATTTTGTCCCATCACCCCTGGCCATAGAAGCTACATATTTCCATATCCATATGTATATTTCCATTTCCAAAATCAGCCATAGATATCTCCATAGCAGGACTAATTCTCTCCCCTTTTCGGGAATATTAAAACTAGAAACACTTATCAGGTCACTACTTTCACTTCTGGGTAAATCACATAAAATGCATGCTATCACATTTCAGTATTTATTTCTTCCCTAGTCTTCCTCCTGTTAAATGTCACTTTGAGATATGCACTGGAAAAGGATAATTAATATAAGAATAATATGTTCTTTAACTGGTGCTGATACCAGAGCTCATGCTGCCATCTGAAAGCAGCAGCTCTAAACTGGAATTTGGCTTCTGCATTTTAGATCTGCAGGGACCGAAAGCACAATCAGAGAGCTGAAGTTTCAGCTTCTGGGGCACTCATTATGCAGCTTATTCTCCAGGTGTATTCCTTTTAATTATTGGAATAGTCACTTGTCTGCTTCTGGTGAAAAAAAAAAAAAAAGGGATTGTAGGAAACCAGGCTAAGTGAAAAGCACCATTTACATTCTTCACTGTTATGTGCTAGTGCTTTGAATTACAATGTTCATTTTTTCAACCTTCAGGTAACTACAGCCTTATCCAGGGGAAAAATTTCCTGCATCCCACACCCAGCAACAGAGGAATACTAAGGAAACATTAAGGAAGGAAGATCAGGTCCCTCCACCTGAAGCCAGTAGTAGTTAAAACACATAAACTGGGAGAGAATTAGCAGAAATTTCTATGGCAAACAGATGAGCGATGGAGGCATAAAATAATGACAACAGCTGACAAATGGAAATAGAAGTCAAACTGTCAAAAAAGGTGAAATTATAGTCAGGCTCTCAGGCCTTCCCAAAATGTGGAACCCACACTTAGGAGAGAAATTGTACATTGGGACTTTTCCCCACCTCTCCTGATTTCACAGGCCACTTCCCACGCTCAGCCACAATTGCTCAATATCTCTGCAGCGACTGCAATTGTTACTTGCATGCCAAATTTTGAAAATACTTTGACTTTCTTTGAACTGAAGGAGATGTCGTTGTTTGGTAAGACAAGTTCCCAGGGGACACTGTTCGAGACTGTGCTCCAAAGTCCTGTTTTCTACCAGTTATACCAAAATGCACATTTCTGTTGATATTCTGGGCCTTGTAAAGAAGATGGGATCAAATCATTACCATCCTGATGTCCATTTCTTTTCATACATAGATATCTTGCTAACATTAAATGGATGTTACTGCATAGCCTGCCTATGCCCAGAGGATGAGTGATGATCTTGAGATTCACCAGCACAAGATGAGGCCAAGACATTGACACCAACCCATTTTTGTTCCCAAATTGTGCCCAAAACAAGTCAGCATTACCTCAGTTACACAGCAGGGAGTCTTTGTACCTCTCTGTATGTCCCTGTTGCCTTGACCTGAGATGGTGACATCAGGGTGGAGAGATTTAAGCCTTCCGTGTTGGGAACCCACAGTATTTCACAGATCCAAATGGACACGCTGATGAGTGCAGGAGTCCAGTTAAAGAGTCCACAGGCAGGTAAATGTGGATATAAAATATCCAAGGGGATTGAAGGTCTATAAGTGGATGCAGTGGAGCAGGAGGAAGGATGAATTGCTTGAAAGTTGAGGTTTCCCAAGAGCTCAACCAATCCAAGTCCTGCAATTTCCTTCTCACCGCAGCCACAAATTCCACCAAAATGTTGTGTGCCAGTACCAGGCCTTGCTGTGACCCTGCTTTGAGCTGATTCAGGGAGTCAAATCAGGTAAAAAGTAACTCTGCAGGAAAAAGTTAAGGCCTTTAAGAAGTTTAGTTCCCTGAACTGGCTCATGACATGACCATGCAAATAGCAGTGCTGGCAAGAAGAGAGGGAGCAAGGTGCAGGACCAAAGCTCTGACTTGGACCTGAATCAATTTGGACATGAGCCCTTAAACAAGGGCTAAACTAGTCTGTGTAACGTCACAAGCATGAAATAATTCCCCAAACTGCTGCTCACATTCCTATTTACACAGCAATCCCCTGCTTCAGGAGAGTGCACAAGGACACATCTTTCTGAGGCAACAAACGTTTTTCTTCCATGCAGAATAAACCCATTCCACACACTGCTCAAACACAACCTGTTTGACCCTTAATTTTTCTACTGGGCCCCTAACCAGATATAAAAACTGAAGTCTGAGGGCTCTTCAGCAGGGCTTGAACAGCTGACCAGATCTCTGCCAGCCTTTACAGGCTTGTTGAAAGACAAAAAGAGCATTCTAGTTCAACTCAGTTGGGCTTGCTAAACCACAGCATTCCCAACCAAATCCAGCAGGTTTTGACTGCTATTGTTCTTAGGCACATGGTAGACACAACTTACTTGCTTTCCATTTTGTTGTTTTGTTTTGTTCTAAAGCATTGCCTCTCATTCCTCTCTAATTCCTGACAGTGTTTCATGGGATTTTGTGCTTTAACACACAGCTCTCAGAAGCAACAATTCTTCTACAGATATTTCCTTGTTGCTGTCCCTTTTCTCCTTAGAGACAGCATGATCCTATATCACTTTTGACTAAAAGATATGTGATCCTTGACAGCATCTTGGCCTTACTCCATAAAAGCACACTGATTTATTTACTTACCATGTAAGGCTTATTTATTTACCATGTAAACCTGCCTAGGAGTTATAGATAGAGATATAAGGCATTTTCTACTGATATTTCATTTAGCATTAAAAACTTTTGATGTACATCAAATGTCCACCCTCTTTCTAGGAGTTAACTGGTGCTTTCCTACTTACTCTTTCTGAAGGCTTCTGATTTTGTGGTTTGCAAAGCCAGCTGTGCATATAGTGCATGTACCACCTACCTCCCCACCAACTCGGTCATCCTGTTTAAAACACCATAGTGAGTGACCCTTGGTGCTTTGCATGGTGCTGTGACAGCAGCAGTTTTGTCTTCTTGGCCAAAGGCACAGAAGGACATACCCCATGTCCTGATGCAGCCATTTTGAACGCTTCCCAAGCAATATTTTGTAGGCTTCCCAAACACAGAGCAGACCCCAGAGTTCCAGAATACATCCTTGAGATCCTCATTGCTGCAACCCAAGGAGCTCTGCCTCAGGGCTCAGTAGGGCTCAGAGGAGACCCCAATGCAGGCCTGGTTCCCAGCATGGCCTCTGGCTGGGCACTGCAGGCCTGCTCCCACAGCCATCCCAGCCGGTGTTTGCTGCTCCACAGCTCCTTCCCTGTCTGTTCCCTTCTCCAGGCAGGAAGGGCACACCTGGCATGGTGCAAACTGGCATGTCCACACAAGCAGATGTGTCTATGTGGTGCATGGCAATGTACAAAGAGCCCTCGTGTCCAGGACATAACCTCCCCTCAGAGAAGGTGTGAGGACAGCGTGAGTGGAAATATCTGTGCAAGCTTACATCCTTACATCCTTATCTGTGCAAGCTTACATACATATATACACAGATCCAATGTTATGCTTTCTCAGTTGTTGGTCTGAACACCCTCTGAACATCCACAGGCCTTTCCTCTCTTTCACTCTCTGCCAGTGGCCTCAACAACCAGTCTGGGCTGCAACCAGAAGTTCACACACAGGAGAACTGGAATGGTTTCCAGCCCCGTCTTCACACCGCTTGGCTGGGGTGTGAAATGAGGCTTCGTTCTCAGGGGAAATATTTGGGTCACAGTCAGGGATGGAGTGACCTACTTCAGTATCCTTCGGAATTGCTTTTACTCTCCATTTCTGACTCAAGAGCCATGCCCAGACAGATGTATTACGACAATATTGCAACTGTCCTAGTGAAACCTGCCAGCCCTGACTGATCTTGGCTTCCCTCCTAATACCCCTGGAACCATTCACCCCTCCTGGCTGGTCTGCTGGCATGGGAATAGACAGAGCATCTCGACAAACCTCACCAGGCCATCCTTGCCCTTTGGATCAGCCCATTGCAGAGGGATGTTTCAGCACATGCAATGCAACTATGTCAATATCAAGACACAGCAGATTTCTCTCCAACACAATTTCATCAAATCAAGAAAAATGTCCTAATTTCTGCAGCAGTAAGTTGTCTCCCTTCCCCCTCAAATGCAGCATTAACCTTCTCAGCAACCCACTCACAGGATTGCTGATAGCTACTAATTAAAAAGGTTTTTAACTGACTGCGAAACTGGACTGAGTGAAATGATGAATATCGCTGCTATAGATATGAATTCTAATTTGGATTTCTGAAATAGGCAATTACAGTTTACATATATATATGTATACATACATACATATATACACAGACATCCTTACTTATATATTTTTGTATATTACACAGAGCATGGCCCTCCCATGGGTGGGTACGAAGAAAAGGACAAAGCTTGTGAACGCAAATTTCATATGCCAAGTGTAAAATGAAGAATTTTTAATCCCTTAAAAATGCTCATTTCACAAAGTAGGAAGAAGTCCATTTTCCAGGATTTGCCCAACTCTGCCAAAGGGCAATTTCTTCCATCTTGTCCTCTATGGACAAGATCACAGCTCTGGGCCCTCTCAGCTGAGACATCATAGTTGAAAGCAGCTGTAGTTTTGAAGCTCAGAGCCAGGGGTAATAAGTCTCTGAAAAGAGGAGCTAGTGTTAACTCTCACTGGATGACTCAGGACATTTCAGCTTTCTCCTGAAGAGCTTTGGATTTAATCTGTTCATGTTTTCACACCCAGAAATGAAGCAGATTCAGCAGCTGAAGTCTGGTCTCGATGGCTGCAAAAAAAAATGATTGAAATGCAACTTGAGTGAACCCTAGAGGCTCATTATATGGAAGATACCCTCTTCAGTAGCAACTGGAAATACCATGCTTCTGTTACAAAAAATACACAGTCCTTCTTCTTTGAAGCCAATTTCCAAAACAATTTTTCAAATAAGAAAAGAGAAATTTTGTGAAAAGAAACTGCAATTTGCTGGGACCTGGCAGAACTGACTGCAGCATTGCACAGGCATAATCTATCCTGTTTATAAAGAGACAAAATGTCTCTCCAAAAAACCTTCCTCCATTCATTTCTACACGAGCATGGCTTACACCCCTACTCTAAGGGCTGAGCTTCATTTTCACAAGATGTTTTTCTGCCTCTTCACAGTAGAAGTCCTTCCCATTTATTGCCCCATAAACAAACAAACATATCAAAGAGGTACATATTTTTTTTTACATTTGTTTTCTATCTGGCTATGATTTAATTGATTTAAACTGGTAGGCCAGACACAGATTTTTGATTTTCTAAAATCTTACCACTCAAATCTTAGTTTATGCAAAATGAGCAAGAGAAGTCAACTATGCCTCATCATCAGGGTTTGCAGGGAGGAGAGAGAAATGGAGATTACTTTCTAAAATCTGGTTTTGATTTGTCCCAGAGGCAAATTAGCTTTCTTTCCTTCTAGCAAAGCAAGGTGTAGAACCATTCCATCACTGGTCTCTTTTTAAAAGGATTTCAACAAGAGGTATGGAGTGCACCTTCATTTTCAATCTATAGAAGAGTTGCGGAAGTGTTTCTTTAGAAGAAAGAGGCATTAAGAAAAGTTATTGGGATGTGGGAAAATAAATAACTTTTATCCCTCATGATCAATATCAGCAAAGGTGAGGAGACTGTCAGAGGCCTAAATCTGAGGCAGAGCTGAAACTCCCCCTGTTGGCATCTGATGGGCCATGCCTAAAAACCATCTTTCCTCTGTCTTTGCAAGCCTATAGGGATTCATTTCAAATGAACAGGTACAAATCCTCAGTCATTTGATCCTTAATGCCAGCCAGGAGAGAAATTAGCCGAATCCCCTGAAATCTGTGCCACTGCTCCTCCCTGTGCCTCGCTCTTGGCGAGCTGTGAGATCTGAAAGTGGAATAAACCCACGTAACAGACCAGGCTGGTGAGGAGAAGCTGCAAAGTAGAAAGGAAAATTAACCACAGGGTGCAACTCAGTGAAAAATAAAACATTAAAGGTGCCTCCAGCCATCCTGAGAGTTTGGGGAGAAGGGAGCAGTGCCTGCTCAGTGGAAATGACAGGTATCAGGCAGTGCTTTTGCTAACAGCCTGTGAATTTATCCTTGGGTTCGCAAGGCGGTGATGGCACTATCAGCTGGTTCATCCATCATCAGAAAAAAAACCCTACCACAAATAAATAAATTGATCTATGGAGCTGGCCCCTATCCAACAGCAGAAAAAAATTAGAAAGAGGAAGAATTACACATGCTAGTCTGGCTATGGGTAACAAATTAATCTATCATCCAATCCAGCTAATAAGCTCACTCACTTTGTGTCAGGGAAGCTACATATCCTGGAGGGATTCTTCAGGGACTGAGTTTCAGTCATCCTGCCAACTGCAGGATGCTGTCATTTGGAGCAAATTCCTACAGCCCTTTTCACTTTTTTTTTTTGCCTGTCATAATTAACTTCCCAGACCATCTTTATGCACATGGATTGGGGTTAGCACAGGCAGTGCTGTTTGCCTGCAGACTGAACATATGCTGTGGGTCTTCTTGTTCCCTCCTTTGTACCTAATGGTTCTTCTAACTCTCAAAATTCAGAGTAAGGCATCTGACCATGCCAAGGACAAGAACTTACAAGACTTCTAGCACTGCAGAGCCAATACAACTGTGAGGAAACAAATCAGCACCTATTCTTCTCTATGGACCACAACCACCTATATCTGCCAAACCTGCTGAGAGTAGAAATATTACTTTTGACATTGATATCAAAACCACAGAGCTACTGTTTGATGGTTGAGTATTTCTAGCATTATTTGCCATACAGAAGTGTTTGCTGGTACAAAAATGTTGTAGAAATTGCTGTAAAAAAGTCCACTTTATCTAAAATTATATAGCTATGACATGGCTGAGTGAGGAATTTGTGACTCTGGAAAGGGCTGGACAGCACAGACTTAAAACATGTGAGATCTGTGAGGAGACATCTCACCCCTCTCACAAAAGGCAGCAAATACTGAGGATTGCCTTAAGCCATGCCCAGTTTATTCATTGCAAGGGAAGGAGTATTTTTGCTGTTAGGGTCAAATTCTATTCCTCAATAAAAACAGAGTGTGTCCTTTCCTTTACACAGTCCTACTGACCCCAGTGCACACTCTCAAGGAGCAGAGTGCTTTCCACAATGACTACAGATGGCAAGATCTAATTCTGCTGTATTGACCCTGCAATTCTGCAGTTCCTGCTGTATCTGTGCTACACTAGCAGGAGGTCTGCTCTGATCTTTCTCTTCTTGTGAAATCATTATCCCAGGAAAAGCTAGCTAGTTATTAAATATTAAATGAAATTAAACTCATACATGCAGTTGTTCTGACAACTCATTTTAGTGACAGCAGAATTTTGTTCCTGCTTTTCACATAAAGATGTGAAGAGACTGCAAGAGTGTTTTAGCACTGCACAGAAAAAGCAAATATCATTTCTGTCTGCTCACCCATGACAGGAAGAGTTAACTGCAGACACGCTGCTCCACGATGTACTATATCACGAGCAGGAAGCCAGGTTCAAGCATCCTTTACACCATCACTGAATTCACCAGCACAGTTTCTCACCTCTGTGCAATGGTCCTGTGGCCTCCCCTCTTCTCAATTCATGTTTTTGACTCACACACATGCTACAGGCACCTGGCAGAGCCCTAAGGAGCTTGCTCATCACTTGCTTCCTACAGCATTTCTGAACTGGACAAAACCTCATATGAACCTTGCACATAATGGAAATCATATTTAAAACAGACTTCTAATGATAAATCATTTGTGGGGGTGTTTGGAGGTCTTCCTAAGCCCTCAGCAAGCACAAGGTGACAAAGGGAAAGAGCAGTGGATGTCAGCAGGGTGTCAGTGTCACAAGTGGGACCACCAGTAGGTGCCTGGGACAGGAGGTCCCTGCAGAACAGCCTTTGGCATCTGGATGTCCTGATCATCCTACTGGAGGCCACCTTACAGAGATGCACTATTCAGCACCTGCAGAAGCATTTGTTAAGTGACCCAGTTCCAGCTCAGAGGCAGCAGCAGTGCTTGTCCCGAGATGCTGATGTGCCAGGACGCCGTCCACAGCCACGTGCATCCCCAGTGCCACACAGAAAAAGACACAGAGATTCCACCAAGGAGAGCAAGGCTGTGGACAGCACTTGCAACAAGCCCTGAGGAAGCTGCTGGTCAGGAGTTTCTTTCCTGGGCATCAGCTGCAGCTCAGCATGTTGACCCAGAACTCGCTCAGATGTGAGGTGCTCCAACAGCCCCGTGATGCTGCTTCCCCAAGAGCAGCAGCTCCAGCAGTTTGGTTTGCTGTGATGGGGAAGCTCTTCTCTGAGCACAAGCACTTCATCCCAGGAGGGGAGCAGTCACAAACAGTTTGAATGTGGTTTTACACTCTTTCATGAGCTACACACAGTGACAAATTCCCTTTGAGAATCCCTACCAGGCTACCACTGGTCTGACCTTAAGACCAATTGAGACTCTCTTTTCTCAAATGCATTTTTACTGAAATGCCTACTTTTGTTTCAGGATTGCTTTGAATGCTAATGTGTTCATCTTTATTTCTTCAGAACAAACTGTTTGTAATTTCACAGGTTTTGTTCTTTTCTGAACGTGCTATCTGCAAATGGATTAGCTTTACTTTCAGCCTCAAGTGCTTCTGTGCAGGCATTTCCAAGTGAAAGAACTTTGGAAAAACAATTTTCTGGAGTGCTTCAAGAAAACAAAAAAATCACATGATGTGACTTTGAATTATTGCACTGTATTAAATGGCTTAAATGCTTAAAGCTGGAATTTTTAAAGGTTCTTCTAACTGTTCAGAGAGAGAAATATATGAAAGAATACTTCTTAATGCTTTCACTTTTTCTTTAGTCTCAAATCCAGTTCTCTAAATAGTTACAATGTTATGCTTTATTCATAAAAGTCGAAATTCATTCATTCTGCATAAATCCTTACTCATCAATCAGGGCAACAAGTTGGAAATGGAGGGAAGATAAACTGCACTGTTCAAAATAAGCAGACTAGCAGAGTGATTCAGAGCATTTAAAACTAGGCTCCTGTTCTGAATCATCCTCTAGAGAAGTCTCTCCTTCTCCAATAAGTACAGAGGAGTTTAGGAGGCAAGTCTCCTTTGGCTGAAATAAGCCACTTTGAATTAACCCTTTCACTCAGACTGTATTTTCTTCACAGGTCCATAATGTTCTGCTTCTGGATCCTCTCTTTACACAGCTTCACTGTGGGGTTAAGTCATCCCCATTTAGAGGGAATTCTCCTTTTCCTGAATGTTGCAGTCATCCTTGAAAGATGTAAAACACAATCAGCAGAAAAAAAAAAATGCAGACAAAGGAAAAAGTGAGAAGAGCTGAATGAACAATAAAATATCAGTGCCAAAGGACATAAGTCTTTGTTGTCTGGGGAAGCACAACACATGAGGTCTTTCCCCTGTTCCTATTGCAATAAGAAATGAAGAAAACCTGCCTGCAAATATTTATTTATATTTCAAATACGTTAGTTTGGCCATATTTGCAGTCAGTATGTATCCACTTTACTTGATCATTCCAGCACTCATATTCCACAGAGCTGTATATTTAACAGTAAAATTCACAATTTGCACTGCTTGGTGTGCTACAGAAGCCATTCAATCAGAGAACAGAAATGATTTGACCGCAAATTTGCAACTGTAAATATTTATATCTAAGCGTTTGTAAATGATGTGCAGTACAAGAATAATTGCCAAATCAATTCAAAAGGCAAAACTGAATAAATTAATGTGTCCATGAATTATTCATGAATTTTACCTTCTCATATAGCAAGTTCATTATTTGTCTATGTAACAGTAAGCAGCTAATATGTCTGAGTGCATTTAAAATATCGATTAGTCTTCTGGATACACTATTCAGAGCTTTTAATCAACAGAAGATTTCAATAAATAATAAACTTTCATTTAGGGAAAATATGAGAAATATTGGTTCTAGGGCTAATGCATGCTTATTCCAGGGTATAAGGAAAAAGTATTTGCAATCTATCCAAAATATCAAGAGTATTTTCCATGTTCTATTTTAGCTCAGATGAGTGTAATAACAAAGTGCTCAAGAATTAATTGGCCAGGAATCTTGCAGATTTGATTGATCTTGGGAAGATCAACCCAAAAAACAGAATTTGACTGTTCCAAACAGCTACACACTGTGGAGAGAAGCCATAATTTTCTCTAAAGAAAATCTCACGCTTCTCTTGCAAGGAAGAAAAGCCCAAGACACAGCTCTTATACCTTGGCAAGTCTGGGAAACCCTGTGAATGGCTTGGAGACAGGAAATGAGAGCAGCTCCTGGAGGGTTTGCTGTTCCATTGTGAGATGAGGCTCAAGGACAGACGAGGGATGTTGGCCTCAGCTTGGCTCCCTTGCCCAGAACTGGGTGTGGGTTTCATCCCACAGCCCCCTACAAACAGCCCTGGTGCCAGCACAACATCTGTGCCCGTGGACCCAACACATCCCAAGAGCTGCCACTGCTGCCTCTGAGCTTCCCTGGGGACTGTGCATCACATTCTGTTTCTGACTGCAGGCAAGAGCTTGGAACAGCAGTGCTGTAGGTCTGTGTAACTTGTGCACTGCTAGCAGGAAAAACAAGAGCAATGGTCTCTCTGGGAGGCATCTTCCTGCTTACTCAGGTACAAAAACCAGGAGAAAGATTTAGAGTGATGGGGGTTTGTCAGTGAGGAATGCATTTAAAGTTTGCAGAGGCTGAGGCTGTTGATACAGATTTTATATTAGATTGGTTTATCCCAATTATTTTCACTTGTTTTCTTGTGTTTTGTTTAGCTGTGTATGTGTTTGCATGAGAGACAGAAGGTACAAAAAAAAGGAAAACATTGCCAGGCACATTTGGTTACTGCTGCAGAGAAGGTCCAGTCTCTGATCTTATTTTCAGAGGGAGATGGCATCTACAGTTAACCCATGCAGAAACTTCAAAAAGCAGACTGTTGATGACAGCCTGGTTTATGAGACCAGATAGTCCAACCTCACAGGTTACTCTACAGTATGAAGAGGTGTGTACATCTGCACTGCTTAGAAGTTTCAAGTACAGAGATATTTCCAGATAAGACCAACTTATCTCTGCAAACAAAGCAGTGAGCAGAGACTTCAGGACAGAGGAGATCTGCAGGCAGACAAGATGTAATATATTCTAGATTTTGAAAGCCCCACTCAGCTATCCTACTTCTGCATGCTTTGCTTCATTGTGATGGTGCCCTGAGGAAGGCAAAGGAAACATTTTTCAGTGTGCACTTACCTACAAGCAGTTTAAAGTCATACAGCATTATGCAAGAAATGAAGAAGTCATAGAAATTAAAGGCCACTTTCAAGGTTGTCATCAAGCCCAGTCTTCCTTTCATGAGTCAGGAATAAATATTAACAGGTTATATGTAAAAGAAGTTTGTGAAACTCCTAAAGGAAGAGAGTAGCATTGAGAGGTACCCCAGACTTCTCAGTTAAAACTCATTCCACTCTTCCATCATACAGTCTGTTCTGCCTCCACTGAAAACCACCTGAAATTTCCCTCTGCTGTAAAGCTTTGAATAAGCTTTGAGCAGCTAAGATGGATAGCTAAACTCTTGTCAAATTTGTGCAATACATGATACACAGGTAAGAATCCTTTTTCTGTTTAAGTGTGTATTGGCTAAATAGTTATAGAGATAAGAGAAGCACAGAGGCACTAAGGAAGGTATCTGTATTCCTGTATTGGTTGTGCTTTAAGGAAAGAGAAAACCAGAGTCTGTGTGCAAGATCATTTTTAGCTTGACCCTCACTGCTTTTAATAAAATGCAGAATTCAGATTAATTTGATATGAGAATCATCAATCCATGTCAACCAAGTCATATGAATGCATGAAACCACAAAATGTTACCTTAGCCTGGGTGGATTTCCTTAGACTCCTCCAGACAATGGGAGTGCCAGGAAGCCTCCCTGGGATGTCCTCTGCAGCACCTTGTCTCTTTCCATGGAACAATTCACTCACACAAAGCAAGTCCAAGGAGAGGAGGCACCCCACACTGCATATGGACTTGTATCAATTAATTCAAAACAAATTTGGAGGTGTCTTTAGGCTGACTGCCATAAGCCAGCCTTCCCAGTTGAATACTTCACTTTAATAAGAGCTAGCTAGAATGAATGAGTTACCTTAGCAAAAAAATAAATGGAGCAGCTACATAGACGATAAATGGCCATCAGACCTAAATGAGGCATTTATCACAGAAGTACTGGTAAAAAACATTTAAGACTACCAAACTATTTAAAACTCAACTTCAGCCTAGGGTAACATTCCCTTTTTTTTTTTTCAATACCATGCTGCTGACTAAAACTGTGTTGTTCCACTCTCATCTAAACCTTCCTCTCCCATACTGTTGCTTAGCAGACAGTACCCACCTGGCATTTGTACTCTCTTTCCTAAATGTCACAGTTGGTACATTGGACATCCTTTTGCTTATTCACCTATTCATCTCTCTGACAAGTTCTCTGTTCATCAGTCTGTCTGGCCAAGTTCATTTTGAACTCTGATCGTGTCCTCCAGAACATGTTGCAACTCCACCAATTGAAGTGTCAAATTTTAAAAGCATCTCTTCCATCAGTCAAATTGTTTGTGAAAAATAGAAGTATTTTTGCATCTTATTGTACATCAGAAGTAGAACAAGATATATTAGAAACCTTCCATCTTGATAGCACTGACTTTGAGGATAATTTCTAGTTATTTGTGAAACTGGCTGAAAGTGATTATCAATTGACATCCCCTTGAGCAAAATTTAAAAAAAAAAAAAAAATGGTCATATGGAGTGCAGACCAGTTGTATTTTTCATGGAGTCTGGAGACCATTCAGGGCAGGAATGTGAGGAATCCCCTGACTGAACTTGATTTGTGAGTGTGTTTGAGTTTGCAAATCCCCATTTAAAAAATGGACCACATTCTGTCATCACTGGCTCAGGGAAGAGCTCTCTCATGGCAAGTGTGAGGAGTGGCCAGAGCCAAATATTTTGCACATTCACTTGAGGAGGGAACAGAGAAAACCTTCAGCTGTTTATTTGAAACTATAAAAGCTGTGCACAGGCACAGAAACAAGACTTCAGGTTACCTGTCAATCACTGGTAATGTATATTAATGACAAACCACATGTGTAGCATCAGTGCAGACCCTTCTCTGGCTCAGTCAAGAACATTTCATCCAGGTGACCTTGTCAGGGGGATTAATCACAGTGCAAGCTTCTCCCCCCTCATCTTCAGTGCATACAGCCAAGTGGGAGGCCAGAACCCCTGAGAAGTATTTGAAAAGTGTGAATGTTTGTTAAACCTTTTTTAAGCTTCATTTTTGTTCAAGGGCAAATTACAGCACAGCAAATCTCTGGAGTATTTTCTCATTTTGTTCAGCCTGAGCTTGGCAAGTTTCTGGAAACCTGCAGATCTGATGAATACCAAGAATATTTTCAGGTTTCCTATCAGACATGTATTAATTTGATTCAACCCAAGCTTGAGAAGAGAAGAGCTGTAGCAGTCATGCACTGATTTTCCCACTGGCATGTCCCACACTCTGGGTTAACCCAGGTTCTTGTTGGTCCCATTGGCATAATGCTCCATGTCATCCCTTGCATGGGGTGGACAACCAAAGTTTTCCCACTCCACAGCTGTCAAAATTGAGAATATTTCCCACTTGCTTTCCAAGGTATTTCTTCTGTACACCCTGCTGTACCTCCTGCCTTCCCTGCTCTTTCCCACTGAAATATGCACATGGGACACCCTTCCTTTGTAATCTCTCTTCTCCCTATAGTAACATCTTTTAATGTTATGTTTGGGGGTTTTTACCCAAAAATTTCCAGAAAAGATAGTATCATAAACAAACACTGTCTTTCCAAGAGCAAATTGCTGTGAGATACCTACTAAAGCAAGTGTTCCTCTGATTTATCACCCCACACCCTCATTCCTATTGCTCACTCCTACCACTGAGGCTGTACAGACCCAGTAATCCCTACAAAGAAAGAGCTTGACCTTTACATTTCTCAATAAAGGATGTAGAAAGCTTTGGTGAAATTTCATCAGATTTTCTTCGAATAGATTATCCTATCCCTACAGACACAACACAAGATCCCAAACCACAATGAAAGGTTTTGCTGCTGGAGGTAGATTGCTACTTAATAATGGGTGCATGCACATAGATAACTGAGCCAAAGCTGAGATTGTTTGATTAACCATTAATTTTTAGAGTCACTGGAAAGCAGTTTTAAAATCACTAAAAATCACAACACTGATTTGAAAAGGAATCAGAACAAAAGTCTTGCTATCACCATGGATACAACAGATGGGGACTCAGCATTTAAGAAAAAACCCTGGAACTTCATACTTATACTGTTGGGCAAAGTAGATCCTTGGTATTAATATTTAGAACATGTCCTGCTTATAAATAAAATAATAATCAACATACAAAGCAAATCTTGATTTGTTTTTTGTTGGAGTACAAGCATTCATCATTAGTTACTTCATTTTTTTGCTTGTCTACTGCCTGTGACATCAACACAATGCAGCACAACAGTGAGGTAAGCTGATAGTGGTGTTTCAAATGCAAGATAACAATGTGATGCTTTAAATTGTCTGAGAATAACAATAATTTTCCTGTATTCCCATCAAGCCTGAATCAGCCAAATCAACACTCTGATTTAACACAAACATGATTCATTAACTTTGTTAGGATCCAGATTATAAAAATATTCAGACACTTTACTCACAGAGATTTTGGTGAGCTTTAGGTATTTGAATGCTTTTATTAATGTGGATCCCTGACTTTGGTTTACTGTCAGTGATGGATCAAAACCAGTGGAATGCTGATGGGTATTTGGTCTTGTTCCAGCCTCAGCACTCCTCATGACTTTATTATCATCTTTCCTTCACTGACACCTCCAGAGCCTTGTGGAAGATCTCAGCTGTGAGAGCCAGTGCAGCTACAGACACACAGTACTGATTGCAAAGAACAGGCACAGCTGAAGGGGGCAGGAATGACTTTTTTCTGATGCCTTCATGCAAGATTTCTTTAAAATAGCATAAAATGCCCTCTGCATCAGACTGAACTAAATATTTATTGGCCCAGAGTTCCATCTTGGGCAGTGATCACACAGCCACAGAAAAGTGTAAGGACAAGGTGAAGATGGCATGTATTTAACTCAACACACTTGCCCAGTTTCTAGTGTTTTCTTAAACTAGAAACAGCTTTTGCTGATGATTCTTGACAAAATCTTCTTCTATGATGTCTCTAAGTGCCTTCTGAGCATTAAATTAACATTGTGCCCTGTGACAGGGAATGTCACACTTCATCATGACATGGGATTCAAATCCATATGAAAATACTGGGCTTAAATGATGTTTATATTTTCCTCAGGTTGATGGCCCTCTCAATTCCAACATCATTTTTCATAACTAGATGTAAATAGGAATATTTAGCAATTGCACATCACAAACATATAGACTTCAGAGAGTCACAGGATGGTTTGGCTTGGTTGGTTTTGCAAGATGATCCAGTCCAACCCCCTTTCAATCCTCTTTCAAATGCCTTTCAATTTAGACACCTGAAATCAAGGGCTAAGTCCATCTGCCCAGATGTGTTCAGACAATTGCAAGCAATTCTAGCCCAGAAGCTATGGTAGCTACGTTTGTTCAGCACAGTATTACAGCTTAAAAAGTTGTTTTCTGCCTCCTTTTCTCACCATAAAATTTCACCTGGGACCCAAAAATAACCTTCTGGATAACAGAAATTGGTACATTGCCACAAAATGTTTCCACTTCAGCAAGCTAGCATTTCTGGCAAAAAACAACCCCAAACCTATTTAGTGAGGAATTTCAAAGAAGCTGTAATGAATTACTTAACTAGACTCCCCAGGCCTTGCTTGTGGTTCAGTAAATGTGCTGATCTCTGCCTGATGGCATTTGGCTTAGTTTTTGTATCCCTGAAAAATAAACAGAAGGTTTGCCAGTGGCTTTGGTGAGAACAGATTGAGGCTATAAAGAAATCAAGACAATTTCCTTCTGGAAACCGGTAGCTTTCTGTTAATAGAGGAATCCAGAGGAAGAGAAAGCAGCATGACCTGTGGAAAGATTTCATTATCTCAAAGCATCCAGCCTTTTGAAAAGGAGGACGTGTAATTAAAATGAAGAGATTAAAAAAAAAAAAAAGAAATCTCAGAGTGTACACAGTAGCAGCCCTGGAAGCAGCTTCCACGGGCCAGGAGAGGAAGGCAGGGAAATGGCAATGGGCACTGAGCCACAAAATTCCTCTCAAAGGTGGAAAGTGAGGGCTGAGCTGTGCACTCTGCCTGGTGTCCAGCAGGATCAGTGTCCAGCACCAGCTTGGCTCACACACACTGGCTGCTGTGCATTTTCTAGGGAAAGGCTGATGAGGATATGAGAAAAGAAGGATATTTTTTCTAAAGTCCTCTGCATCCATTTTCAATGAAAAAAGGAAGCAAGAAAACCTGCAGCTCCTGAATGTCAGATGTATCAAATCCAGTACTGATGGTACAGCTTTTTGCAACTTCTTTCTAGCCTCATTTTGCACTAAAAATACATTATGCCATTTCCTAAAAGGTTTCACAAATGCTTCTAGTGCACCAGGAAGCGAATAATTCTCTTTATCCTGACCAAAAAAAAGTCTCAGTTCCTCATTAACCTTTTTACAGGATGTGATCTCCTGTAGTTCTGCAGAAGAGATGTTGCCTAGCTGGGGTGTTCTTGTTTCCTGTTATTTTATAGCTCTACGGGGAAATAAACGGGTTTCGAAGAAAAAGAAAGGAAACAAAAATGGCAAGGGAACAACAGAAGCATCTCTATTATTTTCCTACACCAGGTTATCTCTAGATTGCAGTGCCATTGCCTCAGGTTAAAAGAAACCCAAGGGGAAATCAAGCAATTCACACACAGTCCCAACTGCTTCATGAGATTGTATCTGAATCAGATGGTATTTAAAGCCCATTATAGACAGAGTATGATCACACATGCTCAGGCACCCAGATCATTTTTGCAGCAACATGAGAGGGACCATGAGCCCACAAATGTACTCAGGGCAGGAGAGCAGCAAGGTGACCTCACTGCAGCATCACAGAGCTCCAGGGAGGGCAGCTGGCCCTCACCACAAGGCAGAGCTGCACAGAGGGAACTCCCTTCTCCTCACAGATCCTTCACCATCTCAGCACTTCAGGACCCCTGAGGAGAGCTCAGGCCTGTCAAGTCCTCCTGTCCAGCTCACAGACTGCACACAAACCAGGTAGATGCTGTGATTCTGTTACTTCTTGTATTTTCCTCAGTCTGTCCTCTTGCACAGATGTGCCTCCACCATCTACTGAGATGCCCTCATTCAGCTGCAATGGGGTCTCAGCTCATCTTCAGGACCTCTCTTGCCTTCCTAGGGACTTTTGCTGTCAGTCTACCACACCTCTGAGCCCCAGGAGACATAACCCTGCCTGCCAGAGATGGCCTTCCCATTCCACTACCGACCTCATCCTCAGCTATTCACTCACCCCCCGCAGCTCACAGTCACTTGGCTTCCTCCCTCCAGCATCCAAAGCAGTTTCCTAAGCCAGTTTGGGAATTATTTGTAGGAAGAAGTCACTCATGATTGACACAGGAGCAGAGGTTGAACTGAGTGTTGTTTCCCAAGCCAATTGCTGGCTGTAAACAGCTGTATGAAGGGAGGGAGGTGACAGAGGCCAGGCAGCCTGACCCTCATCTGAGCTGCACAGCCAGACAATTAGCCAGAGTGTGTCACACATCTCTGATCTGCACACGAAGGTATTTTACCTAATAACTTCCTGCGTGAAGCAAATGGACCAAATCATTAAAGCACCATGAGCAATCTTAGTATTGATGCAATTTTATCACATTTTTTTTCACACACTCATCAAATATTAGTAAAAGGTATACCAGCAATTAAAAAAACCCACCAAACTTCCAAAAGTGGACATGCTGTTTCCAAAAAGTGTTTTTCCACCATCTTTGAGCCTTTAGAAACCAAAGTGCATTGAGGATGTTCAATGATACCCAGCAGAGGTGTCCCTTGCCTCAGGACAGGCTGAGGGGACATGCAGCAGTCTGAGCAAGGAGCTGGTGAATAAATCACAACAGAATCCAACCCAAACACTTCAAGCTGTATTTTTTTTATGGCTGCAGCCATAAAAAGAGCCATGTATGGCTCTTCCTCTCTAGCTCCACTATTCCAGTCTCTTACAGCAGGACTTTGTCTTATAATATAAATACATGTTTGCCATCCGCAGTCAAAGTAGCAGTGAATCATGTTTGATTTTCTCTCTAGCCAATGGGCATCTGCTGCCTAGAAGTGATCAATGAAGAGATAAAGCTTAATCAGAGTCATATTGTATATTATGAGAAGAGTCACATATCAAAGCTGCTTTCTGAGGTTTCCAATCTGAGCTATTTACTTGATTGTATATCTTTCTTGATCTTGAAAGGACTCCCAAAAAGCCTGAATGTTACCAAGCTGTTCACTTTCTTGACATCCTATGGCATTGTGTGGGTTTTGTATAAATAAAAACATAAAACCTTGGTAAAAGACCAGAGATGTTGTCCTGTACAAACAGAGCGTGTAGAGCCAAATTCCAGAAACAATGATAATATTTTCCAAAATGGAGCTCCTAAGGGTTTTGTTGACTAAACACACACTTATAAAACTGAATACTTAAAATATATTAAAAT
This sequence comes from Aegithalos caudatus, assembly GCA_013389925.1. Classification (NCBI taxonomy): domain Eukaryota; kingdom Metazoa; phylum Chordata; class Aves; order Passeriformes; family Aegithalidae; genus Aegithalos; species Aegithalos caudatus. Next base: position 458,758 of record WEIU01004035.1, read on the forward strand.
TAAAAAAAAAAAAAAAAAAAAGACAAAAACAACAAAATACCTCATCTTTTGCATATACTTTTAATGAAACCAGTATCTCATCCTGGTTGTTTTCTTATGTTGTTTTTGAAAAATGGAAATAATTCCTGCTAACAGGCACAACTGAAAATTAACTGTTCGAGCTCAAATGTTTTTTAAGTGTGCCAAGAACAGACCATAAAATGGGAAAATAAAGAAAGAGCACTAATTACTTTATTTGTCTCCTAAAACTAAACTAACAAGTAAAAGCCTTTAAAGAACACCGGTCAGAAATACTGATATCAAAGGAAAAGACTGCTGATAATCCTGGATTCATTTGCAATGATTTATTCCATATTTTATTGCACAATTTATAAAAGAGAATTGCAGCAATCAGAGCCCTTGCATTGCTACAAGAGATTAAAAGATTTTCTTATCAGACAACTCAGAATTGTGATGATTCACACCTTCATTATTTCTTGAAACACTCCAGCTTCCTCCAGAAGGTACAGCAAAGGTTTTGCATGACTACATCCCTCAAACCAAACAGTGCTCGTGTCGTTTTCCCACGGTGCTCAAAACAAGCTAGGGGTGAAAGAGTAACCCTTTTAAGCCAGTTAAACAACCGTCATTATTTTAAAATAAATGAAGAGGAGCCGAGTTATTTACGACTCCGTGCTCATGTTTTATGCATGCCTTACCTCGGAGACATTCGATAGCCCCCCACAACACTTTGTTGGCTCTAATCTTCAACAAGTGTTTGCCAAGGAGGTCACGCTGGCCCATTCACACCGAAAAAACAAAAAAAAAAAAAAAAAAAAAAGGTGAGATTTGGAGACACGGTAAAGTAACAGGACAAATGGGAAGACACTGGAAAATTATTTTTGCTGCCAGTGTTTCCATGCAAGCATAAAAAGGTCAGGGAGGGTCCTTTCAGTTAAAAGTGAGTGCCAGTATTTCTCACTGCCAGGTTAAATCAAGGATCCGCCCAGCCTTGCTGAGAGCCTGGAGGAGAATGAGCTGCTTGCAAGGAATTTCTTGAAATCAGCAAAGAGGAGCCATCATACCCACAGAGGGTTTTGTGGGATTCTCCAGCCAACCATTAGCGCAGACCAGACTGGCCTTCAGGTCTGCAAAAAAGGTAGAAACTCAAACCCAGAGGGTAAGCACCTGAAATTCTGAGGGGGTGGTCCAGGGGAGACCTTTCTGTTTTGTAAAGAGTTTTCTGGAGAACAAGAGACCTGAGCAGCTGTGCTTGAGAACCAGCTGAGTTCCCATTTGAGTACCCAAATGTCTTGTTCTTCACAATTGCTCTACAGCATCCTCATGTAAAATTATATTTTGGTTCTGTAACAGGTAGGTGCCTTCTCCAGATGTGGCTTTTACCAGGAACATCAGTCCTGCCTCGGTAAAACCAGGTATTACCTGATTCCTTGGTAATTACTCAGTAATTAGTTGGTATTACCTTGCAAAGAATGATGAGGGGCTGTTAGAAGTCCTGACTTTAGGGACTGTGTGTTTTAACCCCACATTGTCCCCTTTATTAACCTCAAATACGCCCCCAAAGAAGTCAAGGAGCACCTCTTTTCTTTTGTGATCTCTCCCATTAAGGAATACTGAAAAGAATTTAAGTTGGATAGTGGCAGACACCCTGGGGATGTCAAGCCTGATGCCCAGACTCAGGGCTGACAAACTTTCTCCTCCACATAGTCCTGCAGCAGGAAGGGTGGAAGGTCTCCCTGTGCCCTACAACACACATACATGCTCTGTTCAGGAGGTTGAAGCTCTGTTTTGAACACAAAATGTGCCCAACTACACATAAATTGTTGTCTGCTGGTATTTCTATTGTAATCTCATTGATTTGTGTGGCTCTCCATTGATTTGTGGAGACTTGGAGGGAAGCAAAACAAAAACACACCTCTGTATCACCTTCTACCCTGAGAACTCCCCCAAAAGGCCCTTCAGTGACTTTCCAAACTCCATTTAAAGTTTCTTTTTAACTGAGAGTTTCATGGGTGAGATACTTAATAGAATGTGACCCCCCTAGCTCATTTAGCTTTGTAGACAGTGTATTGTGCTTGAGTCTCTCATCCATTCATGCACTTGTATTACCTCATAAAGGTATTTTTTAGAAATAAAACATGAATAGGGAGTTGTTTTTTTTTTTCAACCTTAGCGATTAGCTGGAGATTAGAATTCAATTGAACAGTTTGGTTAAATATGGGTTTGTGTGTGTTGATATGGCTCCCCATTGTCACTTCAGGTATGAGAGGTTTGGCAGTTTCCCAGCTTGGCCTTCCACAGGGGGTTCATAGCAATGCAAAAAGCAGTGTCCCACCTTTCAGTAAAATAAAATTAAATACTTCTCAGAAAATGCTTATTGAAATCTTGCCAGTTCTAAGAGAGAGGCATTTGCATGAAAGTTATTGTTCGTTCCAAAGCTTTACCTTTTTTTTTTTTTTTTTCGGACAAAAATGTCTGGTTTTACTTGATTATATATATACATATCTAGTTAGGGTTTGTTCCCCCTTCAAGCTAGCTCTGAGGAAATAATATTAGAAGAAGAAATAATTAGGGAAGCCAACAGTCAGCTGCTTTCTCTGAAGAATATTGGGCAGATGACAAACCCACTACAACATTTGGCACACTATTTATGGGCAGGAAATTTTAACAGAGAAATGAGAAATGACACTCTGCAAATCATGCTGAAGTTCTATGAAAGTTTTTTTTCTGCTAAAACTGAAGGACCATAATGACAGACAGACAAAAATGAACTTCTGTGCTTCGTCCTTGTCATGATGGTAGCTCATATTTTTCTTAGTGTGAGATATCTCTTTTCTGAGCAGTGACAACATTTACAAATGGTACTCTAAATGAGAAAGATCTTTGGAATAATCTGTTCCAGGTTAGCTTATCATTACCAATAAAATACCTCTGATTTGCACAAAACATGTAATTTGAGAGGGCTTTTTCCCCTGCTGGTGTAACTCCTTTGCTCTTTTAACTCTCAAAACCACAAAAATGCTCTCAGAAATATTCCCAGCTGCTCAGGTCATGCTCAGCTGTGCTGATACTTGCAGTTTACAGCAAGCACATTTAGCACATTAGGTCTTGATTACATGGCAAAATTGGAGAGTCAAACAAACATCTCCTCATGCATTAGGGACCTGCACAGCTACAGTAAGTCCTGAGCCATGACAGTGGAAGTTCCACTTGCTAAATACACAAAGTAGAGGCAAAAAACCCCAAACCTCTCTCTGTGTCCCTCATGGAGCAACCAGCACAGGGTGCAGATAGGCAGGAGGGTGGTGATGAGGAATGGCACTGTGACATTTCTCCATCCTCTGCCACAGCTCTGCTCTGCCCCTGGAAGTCTGAAAAGCCAGAAAAGACATCTCCATTTCATCAATCCCAGGCCAGGCTGAAGGCATGGGATGAAGGAAATGCAGATGCACCTACAGAGAGAGCTCAGCGGCACTGCAAAGCAGTGTTTCCCAAAGATAGGGATCACAGCTGGTGTCCTGTTACAAACCCTGCACCCAGGGATCCTCCCTGCCAACATCTAAACCATGGCAAGGAGGAGCAGTGATGCAGGGTGTGCCCCCAGAAACCTGACTTCACACTCCTGTCTCCTCTATGACCTGACTAACCTAGCAAGTGACAGCCCTGTTATAAATATCCAAGAATCATGAGGTGGTCGCTTTCCCACTGTCACAGCTAATTAACTTCTAGGAATAACTATGGGAACTATTTCATTTCGCCATCCCAAACATGGGCCTGGAGTGGGTGTGTGTATCTGACTGAACTGGCTGAGAAAAAACACCCCTCTGTTAAACATCAGGGCAGGTATAAAATACTGTGGGTATGTGCCACGTATTCAAGGCTCTGCAATTTGCTAGAAGCAGCACCAAGATTTACAACACAGTTTTCAATCACTCCCATCACCATTTTCAATCTCTTGCACATGGCAATACTTGTGGAGAGAAGAGGTATCAAACAGTTCATCTGTTTAAAAGCCTCAAAAAGTGACTGTGTTCCTAAAAAAAAAAAAAAAAAAAAGTGTATATAAACTGTCATTTCAGTTTAGAAAAATCTAGGCATAACCTCATAATTAGGAACAGCTAAATTGCCTACTCTTTAGTCAATGGCAAAAGGAGAAATTTATTTTATTTAATAAACTGCTCTTAATGATTACTGTTTGTTTGCTTCCTAAATCTCAGAGTAATCATGTACTGCAATTGGAAAATGCTGGTGAGGTTTGTCTCCCGAGCTTAAATGACAAAAAAATCTCTTCAGTTTTCCAGTTTGGGGGAAGCTTTTCTCCACAGCCCCTCACCACTGATCTGTGAGCCTCCTGCCAGCTCCTGGTCAAAAAAGAGATCCTTGACTTATGGGCATGGAGGGCTGCCAAGAACATGAAACCAGCACCTATATCTTGGGGACACCAGAAAGGTGTAAACTGGCTGGATATAGAGCAGCAATTGTTTTATAATAATTGTCCACCATACCTGCATCCTGTTCCTGTTCCAGGAGTTTACAATGGATCAATGTACCCAAAGTGTTTATACCCAGATGAACCTGGGGCAACCAAGTTCGCTTTTTCTTTCCCTCATCTGGAATGGCCCAAAAAAAAGGTTTTTCTCCTGTCAAAGTGGGATTTTAAAAAAGCAACCATCTCTTTCCCGTTATTCCCACGTGCTGGAGCACAGAAAGGACAGCACAGGTACAAGTGGCAGGAGGGAGGCCACATCATTCATGATTTTCCTTTTTGCAGAAGATTTTGGAGCTGCAGGGTGGCTTTCCAGAGAGCTTTCCAGGAACTGCCAGCTGGAATGCCAATGAAGAGAAGCCATGCTTTGCACAGAGACATATGTGCTCTCACACACATACATAAAGCCTCTGAACCCACTGCAGGAAAGGTTTTACCCCAACAGCAGAATAAGTAATGTGTGGAAATTACCTTAATGCAAAATCCATGTGAAGATCAGCCCCTTCGATTTTACCACGGTAGCAAGGTGATCCCACTCACAGCTGGGACAAATGCTATTGCTTCCACTTCACTATCTGGTGGCAAAAGCTATTTTAAATTCATAGACAGAAAAAAATGACAGAGCTGAGAGGTTGAAGTTAGAGTGAGCCAAGAGTAGGAAGTGCTGCACATTGTATCCTAGAAACAGCTTTCAGTTCCTCGGTCCTGTTCAGTTATTCATTGTAGAAGGGAGGTTGGAAGAAGTGGTGCAGATAAAGTAGATATCAGCTGAATTTTTGCCAAGTGGTCATTAATCCCTAAAATTTCAATCTTATTTTCATTAAAATTTAACAGCAGAGACATGCCCTGGACTACAGACGCACAGCTGAGTTTGAGCTTCAGGAATGTGTTTATGTGTACATGGGTGGGGAAAAAACTACAGCTGGATAGAACAGCCTCAGACATTCCCTCACCTACAGTGCAAAAGGATGAAATTATATCATGTGCTTTTTATCTGTAGTTTACACCAAGAAAACACATGTGTGAAAGACTGAAGGCATTATGCAGGAAGCATCTCTTTATCCATATGAAGATGAGGGTGGTTTTCTCCAAAGAAAAAAAAATGGAATTTTTTTTCTCATTATGAAAGAGAATCTCATCATGATTTAATGGTCCTATGAGAAAGAGTGCTTTGCCTTTGAGAGTGAAACAAAGCTGAGTGAGAATCCAGAAGATTTAAAAGTAACCTTGGAATTATATGCAGATGCTGGTTAAGTTGTAGGCATGCCTGAAAAATTATCCAGCCTTTCCTAATAAATCTTCTACTTTCCAAAACATATATCAGGCTTAAAATGGAGTATAAGTTCTGCACATCCTTAGTGAAATCTAAAGTGACAAGGAATTCACCTGTTTTCTCTCCCCTTTGGAACCAAGTCAAGATTGCTTTGGTGAGAGGAGCTAGCATGTTTTGCAAGTTTATATCATATCCAGTGGGGAGCCAGTGATTAAAAAGGCATCTTTCTTTTGGGGTTTAGCTTTATCCAAGGCTAAACCTTCAAATAGAAATTCCAATATGTAGGAGGGGAGGAAAATCTAATTGAGGAAAAGGAGAAGAATGTAGCTTGCAAATTCAGAACTATTCCATCAAAGATAACTAGATCATCTTTTTCATAGCAGGAATTAGAAGTGACAGATGGTCTTGCTGCTGAACCAAAGGTGTAGAAGTCCTGAGATTCAATCTGTATTTCTGGCTCTGAAACAGATTTCCTGTGCAAGATAGGATAAAAAAGCAGCATTTCTCTAATGGCCAGCTTCTGCAGACTTCATCTAAAACAGATAAACCCTGATTTTTAGAAGAGTGGTCTGTGAGCCCTAGTTTACTTTCAGTGGGAGAGACAATGTAAAGACACTGTGGAAAAGACAGATTCTTTCTCACAGATTGGATTTAAAAAGCTGAAAACTTAAAAATGCAAAAGCGGTGCCAAATCTTGAAAACTCTGACCAACAGTGTTTCTGAGTGCTGGGTTTACATCTGTGAAATAGAGACATTTCCCTCCTTTCAAAATTCCTGTGCATCCACAGAAAAAGATGACCTCAGACAAGAGAAACAGAGCAGAGGTAACACCAATGTCAATACCTACAGGTAAGACACCTTTTACATTTTCAATTACATAAGCCTGCCTTCAATTAAACCTCATCAGCTTTGTTCACATGAACTGAAATTGCCTATTATGGTGCTGAATTGCATTAAGCATTGAATTTGAATTTTATTTCTGTATGCAGATATATTTTTAGTTGGCTTATGCTTTTCACTCGTTTCTGAAAATGGTAAATTGACTTCACTTTTTCTCTAGCATTAAAATAAATACCACCATAAAACTAGAACTCTCCAGCAACGCCATACTTTTGACCAGAAATTAAAGTTTAGCAAAAATGTGGATGAAAACAGTGCTGATATTTGCAGCCTCTGTGAAAATCTGCTCAGGTTGTGCTGTAGAAGACTCAGAGGTCCCAAAATACTCGCACACAGCGACAGCTGATGGGGCTGAGCAGGACATCCCTGCCCTGACATCTTCCAACAAGCTGAGGATGCTGCAGCACCGAGCAGAGGAGGTGAAAGTGATTTCTGATGCACTCTGGTTGCTCTCCCATCCTGGTGCTTCAGCGAGGGGGAGGAGGAGAACTCCAGCTGACATGGAAAAGGAGCTCAGGAGAGGATGAGGAAGCCAGGGGCTGAGGGGGAGCAGCTCAAACTGCAGAGCAGAGGAATGGAAACCCTCAATGAGGACAAAAGGTCTGTACAGAGGAGGCAGCAACTGGTACAAGAAAAGGTGAAAAATGAGTCAGCTGAGGAAAGATGGCACTGGGAAGAAAGTAAAAAACTAAACTGAAACCTGCACTTCTCCATCATCACCATGAATCACAAAAAAAACCCCATGGGCTTCTCCACTGAGTTCCCAAATAACCTCCTGGCTGATCAGCCTGTTACCCTAATTGGTAAAGATCTCTACTTGGCATCTAAATTCTAAAACTGTTAAGGGAGCACAAAGGCATAAATTTAGCTCCAGATGATGGATTGCATTTGATCATTTTGCTGCATTTTAAAGCTGAGCATTTTTGGGGAAAAGATAAGGTTGTGAAATCACGTTCTGGAAGAATTTAGTCTATGCTAGGATTAGAGGTCCTTGTGAAGATTTAATCTGACATATCAAATGTGTATTTTGACAGTCTTCATTCTTTAGGTATCTGAAAGTTACATGATCTCACATTATCATCTATACTGAAATTTTTTCTTTCCAAGTTCATATGTTTTTTTCTCTATTTTCTAGTGTGAAGATTTTGCACAAATGGCATGTGAAATTCCTAGGACATTCGTATTTGGTGAAAATTAGCTTCTTCTGCTGGATCCCTTCTCTTCCATCTTCAAAAAGTTCCATGCACCTTCATATTCACTGAATTCCAAAGCAAAAAGAAAAACCCAGAACAAAATTTCCCTTTTTTTATTTTTGCAGCAATAAAATAAAAACTCTTTTTATCTGTGCAATTATTTGGAAACAATGCTCTTTGTAAAACAAGTCAAAAATTACACGATAAATGAACGGAAAATAAAAGTGCAGTCTCCTGCCTCCTCATGATACTTTGCTGTATTGCGAGGGAGAAGCTGAGCACTTGCTGCCCTCAAGTGGTGTCCTATTTTCTTTTCCTACAGGCATTCACAATGATGCTTCATCCTTTTTATAGCTTAAGTTCAGAGCTGGGGGGTTTTTGAAAGAAAATTGAAAGCCTGGAACAAAGAGAATTCAGCTTTGACTCACAATACATGTGGTTTAAAATGTGTTTTTTTTTTCTTTAAATATTAGAGAAATCTTTGGTCTTAAGTTGGATATGCTTAATCTCTGCTCTACTGCATTGTAGAAAAGGATGCTGACATACACAGCCACACAAAGCATGGACTCCAAAATCAATGTTGTTGATTATTCTTTTGTGGCTTTGAGTTTTGGGCTATGCAAAAAAAGTGAAATATACAGTCTGAGAAAAATATTATTGCTTAAAAAGGCAATTGTAAAGGAGAAAAATTGAGTTTGTCATATCTTTATTGAAGATCATGTTGAATTACTGACAATGGGCTAAAAATGAGTCAGGGAAAATGGGATTCCTATCACACTTCAGAAGTGGATTACAACTGACTCAGGAGCTAATTCAGCTGCAGCTCAAAGACAGCTGGGTCAGATTCTAACTCAGCTGAAATGAGCAATAAGAATTGTGTCTTCACACTGCATTACAAGAGAAAATACACTCCTTCCAAATTTACACCAAACACAAACCTTCTGTAACAGCACACATGCCTTGTTGGAATCTTCACCTACATTTCCAAACCAGCACCAATTCCTATTGACTGAGGAGCATTCTAGAGCTCCCTGTGCTGGAGCTTGTTTAATTTACACACTGAATTCAGGAGCACCAGGGAAGTGCAGAGCTGCCCTGTTCATCAGGATGATAATGTGTGCCATCAGAGCATTCAGGGGCCGTGTGTGCCAGGCCCCAGGGTGGTGTTTCAGACAGGCACAAAGCAAACAGATGGTGCCTCAAGGATAATGCACACTCTTGGTTGCAAGGAAATGCAACAATCAAGCATAATGCAAAACTGGGGAATAGGACTGGGACAAAAGGAGTGAGGAGAGCAAGTTCCACATGGTTCCCCACGTCTTTATGCAATAAAAAACATCTGCATATTAACATGAAATAACCACTCTGGATGCACTCATATTTTCCTCCCTCTCCAATTTTGTCCTAATGTCCCCATCCCTCTGACATATGTTGCAATCCTATTGTGAAACCAGTAATTTTCTGAAATGTCTGAGAAATAGCAGGTGGGCATGACACGAAAAAGCTAAACACCATCATTTGGGACAGATTCCAAAGGAGATGTATGTTGTACATACTAAAAGGGGAAAAAAGGAAGGGAAAGGGAAAAGGGATGGTAAACAAAGCAGGCTTTTCTATTTCCTTCTAAGATTATACACACCCTGAACTAGGAAAGCTGCATCCTCTTGGACTGCCACCTGGACAACCCTTGCTCCTGCCCCTCAGTGTTGCTGGGAGCCTGGGTGGTGCCAAGGCAATGCCAGGGAGGCATCTCTGCAGTTTTGGGGAAGCAGCAGGAGCTGCAGAGCCTGACACAGCCAGCACCACACACAGAGAAAAAGACTTCATTAATGTGCCACTGCTGCTGGTGCTGCAAGCTGAGAACCTCGGCTGCCCCCTCACCTGACTTACCCCTCAAAGCCCAGATTTCACCCTGGTGGTTGGGCTTGTCTGCTTTTTATGGAGCTCCCTTTCCTCTCAGTTTGTGAATCCATGCCATCTTTTGTACCCATTCCCTAATCACATCCAGCCTCAGAACACGCTTGTCTTCACAGCTGGCAAAGTCCAGTGTCCCAGAAATTCCACTTTGGCAATTTTAGCAACTACTTCTCTCTCATTTCTTCAAAGGGGCAGTAATGAAGCCTAGCCTTTGGTTTACATCAGGAAGAGAAAATACAGAGATCTCCTATTTCCCTGCATCCAGCCTGGATACCATTTCCCAAAGACTTCATTTGTCTGGGGGAAAGTGTAGCACAACAGAGCTGCAATAGAAAAGCTCACCATGTTATGGGATGGGAAAACTTGGGGTAATTTCATGAAGCAACCAAGCGGGAAAGCTGAAGGGTTTAACAGAATGCCTATAATTCCAGTCATTTTGTGAAAACATCCAAGCTTTTATTCTAAATAAAAGCAAACACCTACTCTAGACTTGCAAGTACTCCATCTTTAAACTCCAATACTTTATGTTCCTATGACAGATTTTAAGATTATGTAACTTGCCAAGTAACATAGACCTTGCCTTCATCACACCACACCTGGTTTTCTGTACTAGCAGATGTCATGCAAATATCAAAACATATGTATCAGGAGAAGAATCTAAAATGCCACCAGCTGAAAGATCAGCATAGTTGAGTTCACGAGCTGGAAACAAGAAAATCTATCTCCAGAGCTGCTTTCTTGCAAAAAAAGCCCTCAGGATTCAAAATGTGTAAGGACAGTGCTCACAGAAATGTCTGTATCACCCTACTCTATCTGAAAAAAAAAATCTGCATTTAAAAAGAGGACTTATCACAGAGAAGTTTGTTTTGCTTTAGCTGCTTGAAAGGTAAGTGAAACACAGCATGTCTAATTGTAGATGAAGGAGAAAATAGGAATTTCCTTCTGGTGTTATCAATGTTAAGTACAGGACAAGAAACAGAATACACAGGGAAATCTTGACTTTCTACACAGGAGCATTTCTCCTCCTAAATCCTCCAATTCCTAATTCAGGCACTGTCCATGCTGTTACCCTGAAATTCTGCACACTGCACTGCATGGCTCTCACTGCTTTCTAATCCTGCTCCTGGTTTTGCCATCCCCCCACCATTCCTGTGTTGTTTCAGCCCTTCTTCTGTTTTAGCAAGGAAGGAGCTACAGAAAACAGCAAGGAAGGACTCCACTCACCAGGACTCTTTAATTTTTTCCTGCTATACTGTAAAACTGTAAAAAAAAGCCCTAAATGGAACAGTTTGATGGAAGAGGCCAAGAAAGCAGCTTGTGTGCGTGCTTAGATGGAGAAGAGCAGAACTTGCAGCATCTCTGCAGATAATGTCCCTGGCAAGGAGTGAATATAGTTTCAGAGACTTTGTCTCTTTTTCTATTTCCTAATAAATGTATGAGAAGCACAGCATCAGTGGTCAGCCAGGCAGAACACACACGAGAACAGAATTTATGATTGAACAGGCAAACAAAGCAGCATTCATATTTCTGAGTCTACAAATCTAGTCAAGCACTGGAGCAAGAGTAACAACAATGAAGCCCATAAACAAACCTCTTCACAGGGAGCAGGGCAGAGAAAAGAAAGGTGGAGCTTGTGCTGTCTTGTTGGGAAGAAAGGACATAAAATATACACACTCTTGCCAGGAGTTAACACAAGGCCAACCATGAACTGCCGTGACTCCTGTGACAGAATAGAGATCTTGGACTAGAAGTTAAGCACCAAAATATGAGCTGCATGCTCATGTTATTGACCCAAGAACTCACACATCAACACATAACTTGAAATTGTTAAAGGTTCCTTAATTAAAGGCACATTTGTGGTTCACTTACTCCAGCCAGCAGGAGATGATCTGGTTTGTAAAGCAGATAGGCAAGATCCAACCCAGGAAAAGGCATGCAGAGAACAAGAGGAGATAAATTGCAAGAAAAAAATCATGCTCTGAGCACAGACTCTTGCACAGAACCAGGTGAAGGACCAGCAGCTGGCTCAGAGTGGAGGTGCTGCTGTACAAAGCCCCATCCACACAAGGCAGTACAAAAAGCAAGGTGAGAAATACCCTGCCCATGAGCAACAGGGATGGGGATCCTAAATGACCTCCTCTGGTCAGAAGGGGCTGAGTCAGGCATAAAATAAGCAATCAAAAGTCTCCATGCTGGAAAGGATAAGAAAATTTAAAAGCACATAACTGGGGAAGAGTGAAAGCCAATGTTCCTCAACACTGTGCCCAAATATCAGGTAAAAAGCAGGAGAAAAAAGTCCAGAGCACCACAAAAAGCAGAAAGGTGATTTAAGGTGGACAGTTCTACTTTATTCATTGTCTTCAACTAAATATAATTGTAGTCTTACTGTATAATTTTGGAACACAACAGTGGTTCTGGATAAGACACTGAATTAGGTCTATGGTTTAATTTCTTATCTTTTCTATTGTCTTGCAACACGACATTGGCAGATTATTTTCTTCTCTGCATCCCTACTTCATCTCCTAAATTTGGCTATTCTTGAATACTTAGATAAGAGAAATTTCCTGTCAAGGAAAAACTCCTGTGAGTTTTTACAGTGCCTGGTATAATGGGACCTTAACCCTAACTTATACCTCAAGGTTCTACTAAATTTGAAAATGGTCCCTTACACATTTAACAATGCCTGAATGAATCCACTGCTGCAGAGGGAGCTTCACATTAATGTAGAAAAGTAGGTGATTTTACCAAAGAAACATTCTTTGTTAACCAGGCAGAGCCAATCATGTGACAAAACACCCCAAGATGGGGACTATCATAACTACAACCTGCAGGGTTGGATTCATGGTGGACTCAAATCCAGCCCCTGAACCTGCACCACTGCCTTGAGCTTTGCCAGTGACTGCTGTCATTTCATGTTGTGGTGCTTTCTCGTGACCTTCTGCAGGAGTGAGACCCCAAAGTGCCTTTTGAAACAGGGACCTAATCTATATATAAAGAAATATAAAGAACTATAAAGAAAAATGCTCCTAAAATCCAAGTCTATTTTGGTAAATCTTGGCCCAAATCTTTATATATCTACATATATATATGTGTATGTGTCTGTGTCTGTCAGTACTAATTATTCTTTTTTTTTTCCACAGAATTGTAGGAGATAAGGTGCCAAGTATGAAAGAGAGAGGAAGGCAGCTGGGTTGGAAGCAGAGGGGTCTTTGTGTCCCATCAGGAAGCAGAGCTGGTGGCACTTCTTCTACAGCTTCACTCAGTAGCCTTGGTGGAGACCTCCTACATAAAGGTTTACAGTGGCACTTCAAAATACCACCATGGGAGGCAGGAAGATCCTGAGGAAACAAATATGCAGAAAAGGTAACTGGAAACCAGATGAAAAAGGAATATAAAAACAGAGTATGTCTGTGGTCTCCACTGCTTCTATTCCTCTCACCAGTATGTGACATTAGGTAAACTGATTTATAGCTCCATATGTTCATTATTAAAAATAATTGATCAAATTCCTTGTCTTCAAAAGAAGCTACCATGTCTATAAATTAGGTTACTGCAAAGTATCCTCCTTTTTACTCACTCTGGAGTTCATTTGCCTGTGATAAACAGCTATTGATGCAAGATAAGTAATGCTCTATTCTTTCACACCTTTCCTGGATCACAGGGTGGGTGAAGGAAGAGGGGCAGGTGATAAGGATTATGGACTGCAGCAGGTCAGGAAGATCACTTCATATGACAGAAAGGGTATTTCCAGCTATGAAGCAGAGATAAACAAGAGATAAAATGGGGATTTCTGACATTTTGGATACCATTTCAAATCACTGTTGCATTTATTTAAAAAAAAAAAAAAATCAACCACACAAAATTAAAGAGACCTTGAGGTCTGCCAAGGATTTATTCACTGTATGACTGCAACTAAGTTCTTTCCCTTCCAGATGCTTCTGTTTGCTTTGTCTTACCCATTTCATTTATTTGGGGAAGGGAATATTTCCTTGTCTGTGTTTTCACAGGAATCAGAGCAAGGGCACTCCAGTCTTGAGTGATATCCCTTGCTGATATTTTAATAACGATACCTAAAGATTCATTTAGAGCAGATGGGCTCAAAGTCTTCCTACAAGCAAGGAAGTTAAATGCTGGTTTTGGTTAAAGACTCTGAATAAATTCAGGGCTCTGAACCCACAGGCAGCAAGACAGAACCAATTTAACCACTGGTAGCCCCTCAGGTGAGAAATGTAATCTGCTCCTATAAAGCAGCTGCAGAATTTCCTTCCACACAAAACTCTGCTGCCCACAGCAATTCCTCACCAGTCTGCACAAAACTGAGCTGACCTACAGATGCTGCTGAGCCTGGGGCCAGAGAGGCAGGAAAGTGGCACTGAATCAGTTGCATGGAAGAAAAGCTAAAAGAAAAACACAGAAACAAACCATTCAAGCAAATAATTAAAAAGAAAAAATCAAAAACACAAATATGATGGGAAATGCAACACTCAAGGGGAACTCTCAGAAAATAAACAGAGCAAGTTCTCTTTTTTTTTGCAATTAAATGAAAGAAAAATAACTACTTCAAAGGAGATACTTAAACAGAAACTCAATGCATCCTACATTTAGTTAATTTATGTAGTTGCCAAGTTTACCTATTTCATTACCAATGGAAAAGTGGAGAGTTTTCCAATACCTAGCAGATATGAATATTACATATTTTACCATTAGAGCACATTCACAGGGTTTCCTTATTCCTCACAACTGATTCTTTAAGGTGTGTAATGTATACTCATTAAAATGCTGATTAATCAATGACCACATATTCAATAAAGGGGTGGGGGAATGGTGATATTACAGACCAGTTGTCTTCTTAGAATTAGATTTCCCAATCTAGGTTTATCTCCACATTTTCAACTGATTTCGTTATACAGATCCCACTAGCTGCACATCCCTGGACTCACAGCAAATTCTGTACCCATTTCACTTAATTCCTTCACATGTTTATTCATTTTATAACTAAATTTTTTTCACTTCTGACACTTCCCAAGATGTTTTCATTTTTTCAGGTGATGTGAATTGTGCCATTCATTCCTGCTGACCTTTACAAAAGTAAGAGGAACCTTCATTTTTACAAGTCTCCCATTAACATTCAAAATGTCTGTGCCACATTTCCTCTAGCCAGGTAAATGCAGCTGAGAAGATTAAATGGTCTACTTAATTTGCTGATTCCAGCAGAATCATTCAGACTTACTTAAGGTACCCACATTTAAACCTAAATGATTCATACAGTGACAGTGGAAACCAGAGGAATTCCTAATTATTAGCTAAAGTGTTAGTGGTAATGTAAAAAGATTGTGGATTCTGTCTCAAGGAATTTTAGCTTGTTGGGTCAGGCTTTTTTGGGGGGTTAAAACATCATAGCAAACCACAGCTAATAACTGTGCTTTATTAGCTACTTCTTGTTTTCAGCTGCTGTAGGTTTTAGTTCTCAGCATCCTTCCTTGCCCCACAGATTGAGGCTGACTAGGTTGGATATTTCTGTCAGGAATTTACTTTTGTCTGCAGTTTTGAAATAGCTGCTATATTCTTTCATTTTTGTTTGCTCCATTCTGAAGCCCTTTCCTGGCCCTTCAGTGTTTTTGGAATGCCCAGTTTCCTTAAAAGAGGGTACCTAAGTCTCCCTCACATTTAATGGGATGTGAAACCTGGAAACAGACAAATAGTTTCTGTACACCTTGCAGTATCTCTGAGAATATAAAATGCTCTTCAATTTCTATAGCACTTCTTTACAGGCATCACAAACAGGAGCACACTTCACTGCAATATGGAATAAAATTTCTATTAAACAGACAACTCACTTCACCCTCTCTTGAATTTGTAAGGAATAACTACAGCTGACTGCTCTTTCTTGATGTCACACCAGTCAGTCTCTGGAGGATCAGAAAACCCTTGGGAGAATTATTTTTCTTTCCTGGAATGCTTTAAGCAAAGCTTCCAGGAGAAGGAGACACACCATGGTCTGAGGTGACCTTCAAGCCTCACATCCACATCTCACTCAGGCAAACACCTGAGCTGGAAATTTGGCTGAAGTGACTCACAAGAACCCTGTCAATAATCAAACAGAAATCCCTGGGACAGTGCAAAGGCCCAGCTGGGGCTGTGTTTTGTGCCTTACACAGAGTCTCAGATGCTCTGATGGTTCAGATACTCATGAGGGAGATGTTTATGTCCTCACAGACTTTTGAAGACACACAACTTTCTAGTCCTGGCCTGAGTCACCTTCCAGACAGGGGAGCACATTTATAGGATGGTGTTGTGCTCAAGCAAATGGTGAATGCAGGCACCCATCAGCAGCCCTGCATCCATGAAATCAAACCTATAGGCAGAAAAAATCTGATTAATATGAAATCCTACCAGGAGGATTACAAAGACATCTGCAGTAAGACAGCTGTCACAATATTTACTTTACATACGACAGGGAAAAAAAAACCCAAAATGTTTTAGACACTCTTAAATTGTAACATCTTAATTTGATAATAGCAATTTATATTAAACATGCTGATAGAAGTTTGAGAACGGGGTGTAATTTAGAAAGAATTGAGTTGCATCCAATATTACAATTTCAATAGAAACAAAATGTTATTTAACAAATCAAGAGTAAATCAAGTCAATTTATCACTAATGCCACATACTGTGAGTTTTCAGCAGAAAAAAATTTCATAACTTCTTGGGGGAAAAAACATGATTTTAGTAGATGACTAAAGAGAATTCTCACTTCTCCAGCACAGCCAGTTCTGGTTTAGTTTGTGCTAAACACATGCACATATTTACAAAATAATACCACTGTCAAATACAGATACATTGAAGAGAAGGTTGGGGTGGGGGAGGTCCTGGAAATAAAGTGCTCTAATTGAAATTTCTTTTGGCAGGAGATAGGCAGGAGGCTTATTAGTGTAGTATATGCCACACAAGTCTGGTAGGCAAACCTCAGTCAGTTCAAAACATCAGCTGAGACAGACTTGGTTTGCTTCCTCCCACTTAGCCTTGATGCAAAAACACCAAGGAAAATCTTTTCCTTACAGAAAAATTATCATATTGGTGTATCTATACAAAGACTGATTACTCTCTGCTGGAAGAGAGTGTTACCACAGAATCTTCTGTTTGGACTGCCAGAAAACCAGGCAGAAATCATAATAAGCACAAGCCAAATAAGCCATGTAAATTTCAAGTTGCAGAGGAGTTTATCATATATGGCTCCACTTAGCCTGAGGCTCAGGAAGTTTCAGGTTTTCTGCTCTGAAGTGACTTCTCAGTCAGGAAATATGAGGGTCTATAAAAAATAGCACTTCAGAATATATATCTGTTACATGCATTTTAAAAACCATGACAGAGAAACAAAGACAAAAAGAAGTGTTAGCTCCAAGCCAGCAGCAAGTATCTACCATTTATTCATGATTTTTAACTTGTGTTTGGGGAAATGTCCTTCTGAGACAAACCAGCCCCTTCCATCCTTCCCCTGCTTTTCTACTTTCTAGAAGAAGCTTCCATTCTATTTTGCAATTACCAGTGTTATTTCCAGGTATCTGAAAGTTCAAATGGTCTCATGCCATGTGAAGTATTTTATTCTTTCATCCCATCCTGAATAAGCATATCCTCTGTCTGGTCTATAATGTTCATTTTGGCTGAAGTTCTTCCTTCCTATCTCCCCCTTAAGCACAGAAACACTTTTTCTACATTTCAGGTCTTAAAATCTGTCACTTAACAAAGAGCTGAGAACAGGAGAAAGGAAAGAATAAAAGCTGGTTTGTTCCACTGTGGAAATCCTTAATATTCTGTTCTAAGAGGGTCTCCCACCTCAGATATTTACCAATTCCAGATGTTTCCGTAAGAGGATTAATCCTGCCCCCCCAGCCCCAATGAACTTAATTGTTCTATAGCATCCTGCAGGATATGGAGAGGGGAAAAAGAGGGTATTTTCTTCTTGACCCTTAGCTGCAAAACAATTTGTACCCTGAATTTGGGAACAGACAGTTTCTCCAACGCTCCCACAGTGTAAACATGAGCTATTCACTGCCTTCAGACTGTCTCATTTCATTAAAGATATCAAATTGGTTTTATTCAATGATATAACAGGAGCAAACTCCCAAACTACCCACTCGTGTTGGTTTCTACCCTAAATTTTCTCAACAGGCATTTGGGAGGTTTTTGATCTTCAGATGTCTGCAATTCACTCTAAGTGATGAAGTCACAAGGAAGACAAACAAAGCAGCACATGAACAGCTTAACTGGCTGCTAGAGGCAACTGGCAGTGCATAATGCATTTGTGTCAGCAGATAGACTCTAGAAACTTGCTTCATTTACTTCAAGAATGCACTGTGAACTTACTGAACACAGCATACCTTTGGAGCCAGAATACACTTCAGGGATGGTTTAATTCATCCCTTAATTCTGTTCACAGACACAGCACAATTCAACAGAACCTCATGAGAAAGCCCAGTGGTGAAATTTAAAACACTAAGGGAAGGTGGAGTGTGCTTTGGTGATATAATTTTTTCTTGTAACAGCTGGAGAGCATCATGTGCTGTGATGACAGAACTGTCCAGCACCAGGTTACAACTGAGGTACTTGGGATACACTCAGGATTTTAAAAAACTTAACATTACTCCTCTGCCTACAATCTATAAAAATTCTTAGCTACACTGCTACATTTTGGTGCTCCTTTAGGATGCAGCTACCCTGTATCCCCTCATCAGGAATCAGACAACCTGTGGAGATCACCTGGACTCCACAGGAATTCCCCTGCCACCACAAATTAATGCTAAAATTAATGCAAAACACCTCAAAAGATCAGCCAAACTTGGGAGACTAAAAGGTGGGGTGTCACACACAACAGGGGTGTAAGAGTTTGACCTCTTCAGGACAGACTTTTCCTTACAAAATTTTCTACTTCCCAAATAAACAACCTGTAAGAAGCATATATGGGGTTATAGAACATGGCTTCTGGGAAAGCAGCTGCCCCTCCAGCCCACTTTTCAGATTTTCAGTTCTCTCTCTCTCTCTCATCTGGCCTCCATTATTTCCAGGATTTTTTCTCAATGAATGTTGAACAGTAAGAGCTATTTGCTGTAATTTCTTATTAATTAAGTGCAGAACTGTATATAATCAGTTAGAACTACTAAAGCACAGCATACTTGAGTTATTTTATGTTCTCTTCCCAAAAAAAAAAGTCCAATAAAAATAAAGAAATCAAGAGGCAGGATTGAAGAGTAATTAGTGATTTTGAGTTCCCAAAAGGAAAAAGCTTAAAGTCTGTTGTCGATATCTTTTCTCTGTAAATGAGGTTCTTGGAAAATCCATCCAATCAGAAAAAATACATCTAGGTATAAAACCTCCTCTCTTGCAAATTTATAAATAAATATACATAGCTAGAATTATATCTCTTTACCTTTCCCTAGTAGAAACAGCTATTAGAAACAATTAAATGATTAACTAATTAACATAGCAGCTCACTAATAACAGAATTTTTTGTCTTACATTGAGAAGTAGCAGAGTGGAAAATTATCATTCTGTTGCTAGCAGAGCACCAGGAAGCTCTTCAGAAGCAGTGTGAAATGCAAAAATTCACTCTCTTACCCAAGGGGTGCTTTTTTTCCCCTCACATTATCACCCGAGTCAGAACTGCAGAAGAGATAAGTGCCTAAGAAACAGAATTATTTTATGGATTAACTACAAGCAATCAGGCTACAACTTCCTCAGCATGTTTCCATTTTACAGCTGGATACTGGTTCTGATCTCTCTGGTCAGGAGAAATGTCATTAAAACCAGAGAAATTGTCTCAGCAAAGCAGAGAGAAGAGCATCCCTCCCTTGGCACCCACATCTGCCTCCCTGTGCTGGGTGATGGAGACCAGCTGGCTTCCCCTAAACTGGAGCAAGACATTTTGGTGAGGAGTGGGGGCTATTTCTATTTGGAGCTTTTAATTTGGAGCCCTTATGTTTCACATTTTAAAGAAAACCCAAGTGTTTGTCTTTTTCTTGTTGAAATGCAAGTTAAAATACGAAATTGCATGACACCAAGATGCTGACATCATATACATCACATGATGTCATGAATGCTGTCAACACTGTGCCATATTTATAAAGTAAAAAATAGCCTTTTACAGAAACAGCTCACATTTTCACTGCCACACAGCTCTTCTCCTTTTCTTTTATGCATATAACATGCATAATTTACTTCCCTATGCAAATAAATCCTAGCCTTTATTTAACCCCTCTGGTTGTACCTATTTATAAAGGATTAATTCAAAGGCATACAACTTCTTTTTCACAATTTCCTGTTCATGACCTTCCTGTAACATCTTTTAAGTGACAGCAAATAAGTTCCTAAATACCTGCTTTTAACTATACACAAATTAAATAAAAATAACACCACCCCACCACAAATTAAACAGAAACAACACCACCTCCACACCCTACATATTTTTATTTTTTCCTCATTTAAGGCAAACCCATTCAGGATGTGAGCTGTCAAACACACTGCATTCCTTGGTTAAGGAAGGAATAAAATAAAGATGAATTCTGTTTGGCCAGGATGGCAAAGCAATGTGCTCCTCACCAATTGTAAAACTGCACTCCTAAAAACCACTCTTCTTGATAATTTTTTCAGCATTTTATGATCAGCCCATGATCAAAGGTGGAAATCACCTACTCTTTTGCATAATCATATTCAGCTGCTTTTTCTCCCTGGGGCTGGACCATCTTTGCAGGGAGTCCAGCAGAAGTTCCACTGGAAGACTCCCTGTATTGGCACTTAAAAAGAATTTTGTTTTCATTATGGTATTTAAATTACCCCTCTATTTCCTACTCAGACATGTGGCAATAATAATTAGCAGCAAAATAGAGAAATTTAAGTAAATTTAAACTAATACATTCTCTAGCAAAAGAAAACACCTGACGACTTTCTTCTTCATTACATATTTTCCCTATAGCCTGTAATTTCCTAGGGTTGGAAGACCTGTCCAAGGAAAAGCCATGGATTGCCATCACTGTTGGCTGGGTCATCTCTCTTTTGCAGTCGTTAAAGGAGATGGTGGATGTAGGAAAATCTAGAAATTATAAGCATTAGGGCTAAAGTCAAAATAGGTGGTGAGATGATTTGCTTAATTCAGTTGTGACTCTTTGGATTTTTGTACCCATAATGACATTCAGCCAATTAAAATGGGTGTCATACCTGTAGATAAAGCATCGAGTCCATTTTGTACCACTGCAAAAAGCTAAGAAACCCTGAATGCATTTCTCTGAGCCATCCTCTACATTATATCAAGCACAGGCTTCTTGGTGAAAAAGAAGAACATAGGAATAACACACTGTAAAGAAAATGCTGGTATTATTATAAAAACTAATATTACAAAGGGTAGCACCTTCACAGCAGGATGTTCCTCATATAAATGAAATAACCCAAGATTATTACTAACACTTACATTCCTTCTTTCAGAAATTTCTCAAGCTGTATATATTGTGTGACATTGTTTCTTAAATTTGGAGAGGCTAAAATTCACCTGCCAACACCTCTGAATTCAGAGGGCTCATGAAGAGCCATTATCTATGATGTAGGAGATCTTTATAATGTTGTATTTGGTTTGGAGCTCCACTTCTGCTTTTTTTTGGTTTGACACACACTACTCCTCCAGTGCCCCCCTGTTTTCT
This sequence comes from Aegithalos caudatus, assembly GCA_013389925.1. Lineage (NCBI taxonomy): Eukaryota > Metazoa > Chordata > Aves > Passeriformes > Aegithalidae > Aegithalos > Aegithalos caudatus. Next base: position 480,211 of record WEIU01004035.1, read on the forward strand.
AAATTGATTAAATCAGCCTGACTGATGGCAAAGGGGTTGGGACAGCAGCACAGACATTAGTCAGACAGAGTAAAATTCACCAAAGGAGTATTTTGTGACACACCAAATACTGTTGACACTGAAGGCATAGTGTTGCAGTGTCAGTTAAAACTTCTTAAGCTGTAGTTCCCAAAATCACACTTAGAACAGCCCTATTTCCAGCTGAAGAAAGAAGCTGGGTGTTATAAAAATCCATTCTAGGAATGGTAAGGAGTGCAAAAGCAAGGAACCTCCTCACACCTGAACTTACTTAATAGAAGCACTGGAAGAGCACATTGGGAGGAAGTACAGCACTGCAGGGCCAGAATTTATAGTATTCCATTACTGCAGCTGATTTCATGACAGTCCTTGCTTTGCTATGCTCAAATATGGGTTTTCTGAATCTACTGAAGATCAGGACCATACCCACACTGTAACCAGCAAATCCCAGTGGAGCTGGGAGCCTCCGCTTCCCAGACTTTTCAGCCAGGAATGCAAGTGTTTATCCAACTGCAAGACAGTTTCAGCTAGCATTTACCTAAGTTGCAGAGATACAGGGAAAACCATGCTAGCTCCTGTGTAACTTTATTCTCTCTCCAGGAGCCTGTAAGTAGCAACCTTCCTTCCACCACCCCAGGCACGCTGACACTGTTCTAAATGGTGTTGCTCTCCCTGTTTTTCTAACCTGCTCTATGGATTTTACAGCCCACTTACAGCCACCACCACTTCAGCTCTGTTTGGATTAACCCACAGGTTATTTTTCTGTGGTTTGTGCTCTAGTCAATCTCATACCCCAGCTCCAGGAGGCAGTTTGCTGAAGAACAGAAACCACTGACAGTAGATGCTGCCAGAGACCAGGTATCCAGGAGAAACCTCTGCATCCCGGGAGAAAACTCCTGGGGAAGAGGGCAGGACCAGGACTGGAGCAATGCCCCAGAATACTGAGGAAGGTATGGTTTGAAAGAACACATTTCCAACAAAAACCTGGCAATACAACTCTGGAAAGAACCCTACATCCAGTCAAACTCAGCTGCAGGCACCCCAGAACACAGCAGTGAGAGGCCCCAGATCCCCCACTTGCTGTGACACTTGGGATGGGAAATAAAAGCAGAATATTCACAATTCATTTAGTGTCCTTTCCCTCCACCAAGGAAAGATCCCCCACACTCAGAACACATCTGGCAGATGTTTTCCAAACCTTTAAAGACTCCCTTAAAGAAGGAGATGCCGTGGCAGGAGAAGGTGAGATGTCCCTAAAGCAGGATTCCCACAGAAACACCCTCTCCCTCAAGCCAGTAGGATTTTGACATGGGTGTCATAACCTCCATCTGCCCCAAACACAGGCTCCAAAGGTGGCCAGTGGGATGAGCATTTCAGAGGGCACACTGAGTGATACCTCCAAGGGTGCTCCAGTTCCCAGTGATGGGATTTCTCTTTTCTTTTTCAGCCAGATGAAAATTCTCTCATCAAAAAATCTCTTACGCAGAGATTCCAGGACTCAAGTCCCATTTGCCAGTAGGAAATTAAACATTTTTGTGGCTGTCCTTCAAACTCTAAGCTAGTTTCTTAAAATCTAGCATTTATTTTGTGGGAAATTTAACATTTTTCAATGAAGTTTTACTCTCAAAGGAAAAGATGATTTACAAAATTTCCCATGGAATAAAAACTGTGAAATTCATCTTTAAAAAAGAGTAACTAGGAATTTTTAACTATTTTAAAGAAATTATTTACTGCTTCATTTATATATACTGTTCTTGTATTAATTAACAAATTGAAATATAGGAAATTGGTTATTCATGAATTAAATATAACTACTCCCATTAATTCATAAAACACTAATTTTTATTCAGTTTTGAAAATCATTAATGACAGACAGTAGCAATTCAGTGCACACTGAAGGCTTTGCTCTTCTTTCTGCTTAAAACTTCTTTCCCTGGGCTGAAAGTTTTAATCACACCTTTACTAACAGAACATATATAAAAGATTAAATCAAATTTCAAGCAAAATGTGCAGTTCCTTTTTGCACCATGTTATTCTTTTGAAATATTTTCCAAAGTGGAAAAAATATATATATTTTTTTAATTCTTTGTGAAATTGATTGAAAGAGATACCACATGGGCATATTTCCACATAAAAAAAAATTCATCCAATTTTTCTGACAAGCTCTTTTCTGGCTAATTGCACTGGAATTTTCATGAGAAGGGCCCCATAAAACCTCACTCAGTCAAATACAGAATTTTGTTTCCTCTTTATACTTCCTTTTGGGATCTTGAGTGCACATACTTTCCCAGTATGGACTTTTCCTTTCAAAATAAACCTGTTCTCTATTTCTCAGAAAAACAGACCATTAAGAGACATCTATTAGATTGCAGAAAGTGGCTGCTTTTATTCAAAATACACATCCAGGAAAGTTAGTGCCCCACCACGACCCTTTACAACAGTTTCAATTCCAGCTCCCATTTGTAACATCCAGGTTTTTTCTCCTGTGAATGCTGATCAAACTTCTGCTGAGCCTGGAGAAGTGGCAGGAAGGTTTTCTACCAAAGTGTTTACTTGATTAGTTTTATCCCTCTTCCTTTCAACATGAAGACCAGAAGTTTGTGTTATGGCAGTAAATTAGATTAAATAAAAATTCCTCAAGTAGGGACAGCTTTGCCTGCAACAACTTCCTCAGTCACTTGTGCTCCTCTGCCTGCACTGGAATTTATGACAAAATAAAACCAGCCTGATGATAAAGCACAATGACAAAGTAAGCAATAATTTCACCAAGGAAACACTCACCACTCTAATAGCACTAATGTGCAGGTGTTAAAATGAAATCCCAGAGCTTTAACAGAAATATATTTCACATCCACCTACTGTAAACAACATCAGACTCTTCACACTATGACAAATCAAAGGCCACAGGATGCTTATTCTTAGAACAAGCAGGTACAGAACATTTCTATCACAGATGATTACGTAAAATAATAGATCTAAACCTGACATATAACCACATGACACTATTTTTAAGATTTAAACAGTCTTTTCTTACAGAGTTCGTTTTCCTACCTTTCTACTTCCTTACTTGGCATTAATTCATATTAATGAACCAACACACCTTGTCTGACTGCAGGCACATAACATCACTGAAGTCCAAACTTCTTAAATCCTCTCTTTCATTTAAGGGTCCCTGATGGTCTGAAGTGCATATTTGGAATGTCAGAAAATCAGAGTGTCTCACACTGTCAGATTTTCTGTAGTCTCAGATTATTTGTCACAGAAGGTGTCAGGGTCAGGTGCATTAGAAGTCTCCAGGACTGACCACCTTCCACCTTCTTACAGGAATGAGGAAGACATAAGGGAGTGAAGCGTGTCAAAATCTCAACCTACAGAGCAGCAAAACCCCATGCATTTTATTATAGTTACAAAGCAATAATCCAGGAAGGATCCTAATTGATGAAGTAGACCCCATTCCCACCTCTCTCCTGGTGGAACAGGTTGCCCAGAGAAGCTGTGGATGCCCCATCCCTGGAAGTGTCCAAGGCCAGGCTGGATGAGGCTTTGAGCAAGGTGGTGCTGATGACAGGCAGTTTAAAACAAGATTTTTTTAATGTCCCTTCCACCCCCAAACCATTTTATAACACTTCACAAAGGGAGAACCTGCCTGAAGGTACACTTCAGTTGAAATTTAAAATCACACAGGTTCCAGGTCTGGATCAAAACAGGATTTCTCCACTGCCTGAGGAAGGGCTGTGCTTCAATCTACCAGCAGTACAAACCTAAACCTCCACCCTGAACATCCTCCCAACATGAGCTCATCTAAAAGGAAAAAGCCTCAAATTTTAGTTGTCTGTATCTAGGGAGAAAAAAGGAAGTAGCAAAGAAAAGAAAACAGGTATTAGTAAATCAGAGAAAACTCTTCTACTTTCATAGTAAGTCCTTTATAAATTTCTTGAAAGAACGTTTTGTTCTTAACCCCTGTTAACTCAGGGGTTTCCTAACTCAGTTTTATGTGTTCTCATGTTTGTTTCTTCTTGTTTCTTTGACTGTACAAAATAAACCTCTGCTTTCCCACCCAGTAAGGAATTAAGAGACACTCTAAACTGAACCATGACGTTTGCATTTGTTCATTCTCGTTATCAAATTGATGTTCCCCCTTCCTCCTCCCATTCTCCCGGTTTCTGAAGGAGGCCACTGTGTGGCAGCCCAGTACCAAAAACAGATGGCTGGCAGGGTCAGCAGTGTCCCAGTGGAAATTTATCATGGCAGTAAATATACAGGGAGCAAATATTCAACTCTTTTTGCTGCAGTCACAGATGGCAAGAGTGAGAGGGACAGGATTACTTGCTCTGTTGTTGAAGGAGCTCACTCCATGCAGGTGAAATCAAATACTGTGTTAAGGATCTTCTCTCAGTCACCTTTGCAGGAAAATATTTTGCAGAATAACAAATCTGATGAAATTTCTTTGTGAAGCTTCAACTTAAAATTACTTTTTTCAGTATCATTCCACTTAATACTTAATTCATTATGCAACTTTTACTTTAGAAAGGTGAGTAATATACCAGCTCTTGCATAGTCATAACTTTTAGCTTCTTCCTCTACTCCCTATGAGAAGCACTGCAGCTGCTATAATGGTGAGTTAAAAAAAATAAACAAGTCCACAAAACTCAAACCCCACCATCGTGAAGGAGATTCACGCAGGGAAAACAGAATCTGAACCAGACAGAATATTAACATCATATTTCATTTTAAAGACCCCAAAGAGTACTTGTGTCTTCTCATTTCTGAAGTGTGAATGATGATCTCCCTTTAGAAAATTCTAAAAGAAGCACCTAGAAAGCTCCAAATCCAAGTGCCCTGCATCACACCTCCATCTACATCCTGGACAAACAACCACGTCTGTGAAGATGTTGGTTTTTCTCATTACAAATATGTTCTGATGTGACTCCAGCCTCTTGAGCTGTGACCTCATCCCACCTAGCAGGCTGAGTAGATCTACAGGTCTGATCCCTGTTTAGATGGACAGAGCCAAGGAAAACCTTGCCTGTCCCACAGCTCTATGGCTGATTCAGTGAGTGGAGCCTTCTCTTCTGAGTCAGCACTGAGTCACTGGTGGGGCTCAGTGCTATGGGACAAGGTGTTTCCAAAGAACTGTTTCCACTAAAATACAAACCAAGTTCCAGCTGAGGACTAAACACTGCTGTCTTCAGCCAGGGCAATGAGGGCAACAGCTTTACATGGACGAAAATTCAGAAAGTCAAAGAGTCTTTTATTTGCTGCATCTAGTAACTAGATGATTTCATCTAATTACTAAATAGTAAAACCTTCACATCAGGTGGTGACACTGCTCTGTCTTGCCAGGGAATCCATCCCCTCATCACTTCCACACACAAAGAATTAGAGCTCTAGTTTTATTCCTCCCACCCACATTTGCCTTATCAAACATACAGGTTTATACACCACCACCACAGCTCCTCTTCCCTCCCTGTGAAATGGAGTTGGAAGCAGTGGATGTGTAGCCCCATATAAACCCAGTTTTCCTCTAGAAAAGCCTACAGACACAGTAACAGGGCAAGGTTATGAAGGTAAGTTTAGGAAATGCTGCAGGATCTCCAGAGCTCAGTTGGGACTTAAACCCTTTCCCTTCTTTACCACAGTTTTTCTTCCTACAGAGTCTTCTGAGCAAGCACAGGATAGAAAGGTGTCCATATGCAAATCCTTGCAAGAGTTCATCTCTGTTTATCAGACTGTGTGAAAAAAAATCCTTTCTTTCTGTTGTATTTAGATTCTTAGACACTGAATAGTACATGGGACTCACAGGCCTTTGTCCATTATTCCTGCCAGGACAAATTGCTTCAGGTCTTGTTTGTTGCCTGGGGCCAGACACTCTGTTTCTGTCACAATTTCACTTAATCCCTTCCATGTGCCATCCTCTGGAATAACACCCAATGGGAATTCCTGAGGGGCTGAACATGGGCCATGCCACCCCAGTGAGCCCCAAATCCTCCTTCCTTTCACCACCACTCTGTCCCTCCTGAGGTGCCCATGCTGGCACCACAGCAGCTTGGCCACCCCAAAACACTCTCATCCTTCTGGGGAAATCACAACCCTCAGGCTGCTGAAAAAGCAGCCAATGCTCAGGGCTCTGTCAGCTGGTACCAATAACTGATGTGAAAATCCAGAGCAGACACCCAATTCCTCAAGTCTTCCAGCTGTTGGCACCATGGGGTCAAGCCCACAATGAGAGGGTTGGTTTAAAAGAACAAATTCCACAGGGAAATGCAGAGGACTCACAGCTATCACATTGAATATGTAAAGTTGAAGAAGGTACACATATTCTCACCATAACTGCTTTTGGCTTCTTCTTTTGCCTTTTCTAGCATCTCATTTTCACACAGCCTTTCTCTGCAAGACAGAAAAATATCCAATAGTCTGTACATTCTAGTGTTGGCTTTAGGAGGACAGGTAACAGTACAAAAATCCCTAAGGATAATTTTAGGTCATCCGTAGGCTACATTTTAGAGGTCTGGTACAGCTGCCTGATTGTATGTTAGATTGTCATATATTTACACACATTTACAAAGTACATGTGGCTTTCTTACCAATGCAGCTAGAAAAGCATGCTCACTAATCTCCATTTTTAACTCAGTAAAACCTGTCTTTTTTTTTTTCTTTTTTTTTTTCTTTTTNTTTTTTTTTTTTTCCATAGGAAAATGCCAGTTCCTGAAAAATATGCATACTTATTCTGCAGGAACAGATTGATTGAATCAAATCTTCTAACAGCAAGCAAACACACTTCCTAGGGAAACCTGGCTGGTTTCCTGCTAGCTCCTGGCCTCCCTGGGAGCCTCCCTGGTGTGCAGCATGTCTGGGCTCACAGACTCCCTGCTGCAACCATCACAGGGAGCCCTGTCCTTTTCTGTTTAAAATTGTGAAAGAAAAATCTTTCTATTATTAATTAAATGAAATTTCATGTTCCTGCTCTGTGGGAAGTGAAAAATTCCAAGATACTTAACTTTCATGCAGAAAGGATGTGAGGGTGGTTATAAACTTGCCCATTTCTCCTTCTACAGGAATTTGAGGTTCTGATGAGCCCTCCTTACACATCATTGCTTATTGCATTGCCCACCTCTGGCTGGGTAAAGAAAACTGATGGAAATCCAAACCTGACAAATTAACATTTGAAAAAAATTAAACTAACTAACTGTTATGAGTTTAACAACAAACTACATTCCCCAGGGACCGAGCATAGAGAGCAGCTGACAATAAAACCTGATTGCATGTGGAAGTGGTTAGGAAAACAAAACAAAACAATAACACAACTTCAGCACGTAAAGTCAAACTTCTAATCACACCCAGGCCTTGGGGGGAAAAAATCAAGTATAGCAGAAAGAAGAACATAATTTTTAAACAGCACTTTCTGACCATGAATCTCAGAAAGTTTAATGAAGGTAAAAGTTTTACAAATACAAGAACACACATAAAAATTTAAAAAAATAAGGAAGATGAGCAGGCCAGTGATAGGTGAGCAGAGCAGGTTCCACAGCCCAGCATCCAACCTTCAAGAATTTATCAAGGTGAATGAAAGACTCAGGTTCTTAGGGCATAAATCTTGTGCTCTTCAGTTGTTGCCTGTGAGCCCTGGACTGTTCTGCTCCCACTGCCAACAGGCAGAACAGCCCCTGGAGGTCGCAGGATTTTCAAACAGCAAGTTTGTCACCTGGACTGATACCAACATGATCACCTTCTCCCTCCTATAAGCCACTTACATGAAGTTTTTCTCTTTAGGGACATCTTTTGTGGCTGGTATCTGCATCCCTCTGGGTGAAGGTGCAGCCCATAAATATATTTTTGGTCTTATAGTTGCCTCCATTCCAACAACACATTTCATACATGGGGAAATGGCTGAGGCTTGACTTTGCCCATCCCAGAGAACAGCCAAAAAGCCCAGAGACATCTGCCCAGGATCCTGAGGGAGCATTTTAGCTGCAAGCACTGTAACATCTAGGCCAGCATGAGATAATGTTTTGGCTATCTGCTTGAGGTAATTTGCATGATCCTTCTGTGGCTGGTGTTAACATTTCGGGTGAGGGCTGTAAAGGGTGTTGAGAGAAATGAAGTAGACATCTGATCGTACTGTTGGAATTTATGTGGGAAGCAAGAGAAGTATCTGCAAAACACCAAAAAACAAGATTTAATCATAAAAAAGGGGGAAAAAATCATAGTTCAGCAGGACAGGATGGCAGGTATGAGGAGGCAGCTCCTCCTGCTGAGTTTTCCACCATGCACTACACCATTGCTAAGCAGTGTGAAAGTGCAAGCAGCATTTCCATGTTGAAAGATACAGAGGGATTCTCTAAACCACTCATGCAGGGAACAATATGGTTAAATTTTCTGTGGCAAGAAACAGACTTCAAGAACAGATTAAAACAGCACTAAAAAATCCCCACAAACTCTGCCTTGTCATAGCCTTGCAACAAGCATGACACATCCACCCCTCTTTGCAGCAAAGGCATTTAAGGTAGGTGTTGAAGAAAAGCTTGGTATCAAAGATGAGCAAATTAATTTCCATACTGATTTTTTTTTTTTTTTTTTTAGCAGTGAGAGTCATCCCTCTTTGGTTTTGTTGCTGCCATTTCTTTGATGCAGTAGCTGGGAAACCTGTGGGAAGGGAACCAAAGCTTTTGGTTCCAACACCTGACCCACCAGATCCTTGCATCTTTCTGCACAGAAAGGGCAGTTCCAGGCAAGAGAGAAATAGCCCATATGAAAAATAAAACAGAAAAGAATAATTTATGACTTTTTTTGACAGGATTTTTTGTTTATTTGTTGATATTTGTTGATAACAGATAGGTTTTTGAATGGAGGAAAATTCAGCTGATTACAACAGAAGCATCCTTTTAAAAAACTAATTCTCAGAATTCACACTGCTCAGAAAAGTGGCAGCTCCAGGCATTCTCTAAACCTAGATATTTATTATAAATATTAACTGCTGTTGAAAAGAAAAATGTCTTCTAGTAGAGGACACTGCTTCTTGAAGGAAAGGAGGAGTTTCCTCACAGTCATTAAAAAATCTTACTTTTAAAATTTATAGTCCTACACATATTTGAGGCAGAGCAAATATAATCAGTCATTAGGACTTGTGTTTTGGATGATGCATTATTTTCATCTGCAAGGAAACATCTCCAAGCTTTGGGAGTCATAGACCCAAACCCTTATTTTTAAAGCTAATACTCAATATGGCCATCTTTGCCACAAAATGGACTTGCAGATTAGATAGGCACCACCAGTAATTCTGAGATAGAGAAAGGAAGTAAACCTAAAGTTTCTAGAACTTACAAAGCACTTAGAGTGCTTTGAGAATTGAATGATCAGCTTGAGGAAAAACAGCCAGTACCCATGAACTCAAATACCCAGTAAAATTGAAGACCAAAAATTTTAAAAGTTGCCTTGTTTTGCACTTCCAAGTGAAATTCCAATGTCCCTAAGGCTGAAAGTGAGTGCTTGCAAAACTTAATATAGGAATCCTTTGCACCTTCATATTTGATGTGAGTTCCTGAGTTAGGAGCAGATGGGGTTTGCAGATTTAAATCTTTGGGGTTTGACTGCTTGAAGTGCACTTAAATACTTCTCATTGCTGCTATTATAATGAACATATTTCACCAGTTAATAAGGTAGCAAACTTTGAAATTTAGGCATATGGGCAGCGTGGGAATTCAAGTGAACTTGTGTTTCTGTGGGATGGAACAGCCTTGTGCCATCAAAGGTGAAAATTGTTAATGGCTGGAAGTCCAACATCTGCTACACCACCTTCACATGGTTTCATGTGAAAACAAAATCCATATGAATCCCTGGTAGGAAGCAGGACCTTGTGAGCCCTCTTCAGGCTCACAGGATGCCCTGACCATCTCTGCCTGGCACTTGCCCAGCCTCCAATTTCACCTGTCACATGAAGCAGGACTACACAGCATTTCAGTAAAATACCAACCTTATACTTTTCCTGCTTTTAAACTGTATAGTTACTTAATATTTTAGGGAGACAATATTTTTAATTAATATTGATTTCTATTTTACACTTTTTCCTGTAACAGCAGAAAGCTTCAAAAATGAGAACTGTTGCTGAGACTGCTTTTGCCTTACCATCACTTTCTTTACCACCATTCTGTTTAATAAAAGATATTTGTTAAGAAAAAAAGGCTGTTCTTAATTTTATTAGCGTTCACCCTGAAAATAATACTCAAAAACTTCAGCAATAAGCAGAAAATTAAAAACCCTCTCATCCTGAAAAAACTGTATGTGATTTGTAGTAATTTTTCTTTCAAGACCTCTAAACTTTTTAATATACAAAGCAAAGATTGCAAACAAATTCTCCTCATTAGAAAGAAGCCTGCCTCACATCCCTTCATATTTTAAGAACAGAAATTGTTGAAACTTGCACGTTCTGGTGCCCTAATGGGTCATAAGGCAGAGGTCATTCCTTCAGCTAAGGTGACTGTATTGATTAGGGTGTGGAGGTACCTGCACAGATGAGTTATTTGAAAACCTTCTATGACATTTTAACAACTATAAGTAGAAACACTGGCACAGCTGAGTGAATCAGTCCAGCCACACCAGTGCTGGACAGTGGTACTAATGTGCCTCCCTCCCTCAAGGAAGAAGAAACCACACATACATAACTGCTGGTTAAAAAAACACCCCAAAATACCACACCCCTAATTAGCTACAAAAAATATGCAAAGGCCAAGCCCAGGGAGAGAGTTGTGGTAACAGGGTTAACTGGCATTTCCATGGATAAATTTCATTTGAGAACATATTTATTAAGTAAATGTGGGTGTTGGTCACCTGACTCAGTACAGATTCTTCCAAGAGCTATTTTACAAATTACTGAGATAAACAGGTACCTCCAGGACACAATTGCTTCATCCTAAGGAGGAGAGATAAAGCATGTCAGGTAAATCACACCCAGCAATGCCTGTTCTCTCCACTGACTGTAACTGGAGCCCAGGGAGATTAGCTCTGATAAAGACTCCTTCTTTAAATATCTGTACACATGAAGAGCAGGCAAGATCATTCCAGCTCTAGCTAAGGTTCCAAGAGACCACAAACAACAAGTGCTGGTTTAGAACAAAAATCTCCCACTTTAGGGCAAGAGGTGCACCAATAATCAACTGAAGCAGAGTTACCACTTACTACATTCATAGGGCACCGCTCCTGCTGCTCCACAAGCAATCCCAAAGGTTTTTGGCCAGACTGCCTGTGTGGCAAAAGGTTGGATGACTCCTAGTGGATAAAGCACATCCTGTCACTGGTCAGGAAGAAACCTGAGGATTTCCAAGCCCCCTGAGGACAAATTACTCAGAGAAAAATCTATAAGGGTCTTATTATTAGTAGTATTAGTGGTAGTATTTAAAATACAAGTGCCTTAAAATAGCATGACCAGGAAGGGTGGATTCAGGGAGTTGACATCTGACAGATGTTGGTAGTTAAGAAAAACTCTGGAATCCAGCCCAAAGACTCACTGACTGAAATAGGCTTGACACCCAGATCTAACCAGGGAAACAAATGCCCAGATCCCTCCATCCTCTGGTGCCTGGGTGCCAGATGTGTCAGCGTCTAGTCAACAGCAGAGAGGCCACAAAGTACTTCCCTCACTGTTACAAACAAACCCCAGTCCTGGCATGTGTCATTTAATAAATGTGCCTTTCAGTCTTTAATGTTGTGGTTCCCAAACCAGCCCAAGCAGCAGGAAAGGAGGATTAGTGTCTTTCCAGAAAGGATGCAGCATTGAGTCACAATCTCAGCACTGCTGTGAGTCACTTCAACAGTGCTGCTGAATGGCTCAGCTATGAACATAAAGTGACAAAACATTCCCTTTGCATTAGAGATCACAGGCAAATCCCCAAATCCAGACTGGGAGATGTCTGTGGTTCAACCCTGCATCCAGATAAGAACTTCCCCTCTGCTTCTGCTCATTTTCGTGATGACAGAAGAAGAGAGGAGCTGAAACATGAGACAGCTGGATTGTAGCTGTGTTTGCAACTCTGCCCCATCACCCACTGGAGCCATGAGCTGCACCAGATTCCTGACTTTTCACTTACTGTGGTAGGTGCTGCTTCTCAAAATCCAGTCTGTGACAATCCTTGACAGTCACCCCTGCACCTCTCTGGGAGGAGCACAGTGTCTGTGCCCTGGGGCAGGACAACCCTCCACAGGCACAGGGTCACAGGCAACAGGCAGGAGATTTTCCTTGACTTCCAGGAGGCAGAAAAAAGCCATCCTCATTTGAACAAATTTCTAATAAAAGTCTCTTTTCCTAATCTAGGTCCAAACATTATGGCTGGGTTGGAGTCAACATCTTTCCTGCAAACAAGTGACTTCCCTGATCAGAGGTTGTACCTTCACTGGAAAGCCTTCATGTTTTCTGCTAGCAATGTCACACAACTTAAACATTCAGCTTAAGCTCAACTCAGACAGTAAAAGGATCCTAGAAAAAGGTGATTCTAAAGACATTGACTGCTGAGCCAACCAGATCATTCACCCCCCAATCCTTCTTGTCATGTGCATCAGAGTGAAGTGGAACTAGGCAGATAGCAGGGAGGTTTCCAGGAAATGAGTCCTGTAGGCAAATCTAAGCCCTTGCAATAAGATACCTCTTGTTTCTGAGAGGATTTTCCATATAGATAAAGCAGAAGCTCACAGCTTAAAGAAATCACAGCAGTTCATGGCAGAATATAATAGAATACCTGGCATTTACATGGAGACCAAGAATACCTTTCATTATATAAAAACTCCAAACCACAAATGATACCACACAATTTTAGATTACATATTTTAGTGAGTAAGTAAAATTGAGCAGGGAATAAACCCTTCTCATTAGTGAGACACTTACCTGGATGCATTATCCAGTTACTTCTGGATGACTGCAATTTGAAAATTGCTTCATTGCATCTCAAGTTCAAATTCCCTTGGAAAAAGAAGGAAAAGCTTGCACAGAAGAAAGAAACCCATATCTAGAAAACAAAGGTTTGAATTCAGATTGTACGTGAGTTGCATTTTCCAACTGTTTCTGTCAGTACTTTGCTGCCAGAAAGCCCCAACCTTTTTGTCTCCATTTCTGAATGTATTTTAAAATATAGAGTTTATGGAAAAGACAAAGGAAAGAGCTGCTAAAACCTATTCTTTACTATTTAATTTTCAGCAAGGTACATAATAGTTCAAAGAAAGTGGTATCCAAGCAACAAGTTTGAAAGGGGCAAAGTATTAAAAGATTGTTCAGTCAATTATCATAGCCTGAACATGCTGTTAACTGGCATAATTGCCTTTGATGCAAACCACACTTTTTATAGTTATAAATAATCACAGAATATCCAAAAGCTATATTAATAATGAAGAAAACCATATCTTGGAGTATTCTGCTCACACTCAGCTCACACTCATATACATTTCCTCCTCTAGCCAGAACATCATATCTCACAGGAACTAAAAGCTGACACCCTGAAGCAATATATTATTTTGATTTTCAGTTAACTATAGCCAGAAAAGTTATATTACTTCAAAACATATATATATATATCTGCATTCAAAACATATTTAGTGTCAGATCTGCCTCTCTGAACAGACTAAAAATAATTTCCCACTGTTTTATTCCCTAAGCTCCATGGAACAAACATAGCTGAAAGATTATGGGTAGGATTCTACATAAACATTATTAAAGAAATAATAAATAACCCAGCACCATAGAGAATCTTGTTTATCAGGAGAATATATGTCACCCATGGCCTAAGTGTTCCCCTGTGATCGCTGAGTCAAGGTTACAGGTGATGATTCACAAGCCAGAAAAATCACAGCTTGGCTTTCAGAGTTCCCATGGCTGGCAGATAGAATCTCTATTCCTGCAATGAACACAGCTGATAGAAAGACAGAAAATGGATAATCTTAGAATGCTGTTTCTGCAGTACTGGGCAACAGGCCTGGAAACATTCATATTTAACAAGCACAGTGCTGTTCAGACATGTAAAATGGTGTGTATGTGCTTGGAGCATTAGGCTTTGGTAAAAAAGCCAGAACTGCACCTTATGATGTGACAACACTCTCTCAAGACTGCCACAGATGGGGCTGTTTCCCACACAGGTTTAAAGATGAGTAGACTTCTCTCAAAGGAAGGTATCTGGCAGTGCAGAAATGAGCAGACAGGTCACCAGGCAGCAAGAGAACATCAGCAAGGAGATACAGCCATCAACCTTCCCTCCCTGATCCAGAGCTGCTCTGGCAGAACCTGAGCCTTCCCTGTGGCAGACCAACTACTTGGGCACAATTTATGGAAGCACAGAAACTAAGAAAGGAAGGCATATGGCATCTGTCTGGCTCCAAGCAGAACTTTTTGTCTCAAATCTCTTCATGTCTGCCTTCCCCTGTGCTAGAAAGATCCTGGGTACAAGGATGGGGAGACTCCTCATTGTTCCCAGCCTGCAGCTCAGGGCAGGGGCACTGCAGGGTCCTGGCAGCTCCTCCCTCTCAAACCTTCTCTGCTTGGCACCAAGGGATCCTATACACCTCCATGGTGATTTCATCAATCCCTTATGAAGGGGGCAGTTGAAAAATTGCCTTTTGTCTCAAATAGGAGACAAAACTTTGTCTTTTCTGTCATACATCAATATGCAAAGCATAAAGAATGAATTACACTTAGAGATGAATACAGAGAAATTAACTAATTGTGGGCCAGCCTCATCTGGCTCCAAGGTGATTTCTGTTTTCCACTCAGCTGGCTCAAGTCAACCTAAGCCTCAGGAAAATTCATGGTAATCAAATTGTGTGGCAAGCCAATTTTTTTTTCAGAAGCTTTCCAAAAAAGGCTCTTTAATGTGGTATAAGGCCTTTCCAATAACTGTCAAATCTGATACCACTTGATTTAGAGAAGAAAACACTTTAAAATCTTCTCCATGTAAAAATTCTGTGACAGTTTTGATCATTGTTGAGGAAAGACGTTTTCAACATGCAAATTCACAAATGGAAGATTCAGCAAATCTGGCATCACCTTGACCAGAAGCAAACAAAGCAAACTTCTTTTCTGGCAGGGAAGGTAGGTAAGGACATGTTGCATTTCTTGTAGAATGTACATTAACACCAACCACCCAAGGCATAACAAATACCCTTTAGATATATCAACAAGAAGAGGGAAAATGGATCTTGATAGGGATGAACACAATGTTCAAAACAAAGCTGGGGACAACAGTGACTGTGCAGAAGGTGACTGCAAACTGCACATCAGCACCAGAGTCTGAGGAGAGGGAACCACTGATCAGAACACACATAAATAAAGCTATAAAGGAATCATAAGCTAATTTTTCAAGTGATACCAAAAGTGGCAAAAACGAGGAAAGTGTTACCAGCTAACAGATTCATTTTTGCACCTATCAGCTAAGATACGCTCTCTAAAAAATGTCACAGAAAATAGATTATTATTATTATTATTATAGTACACTTGTGTGCTCATTCCCCCTTGAAGCATAATGAACTCTACACTCTAATGAGAGTTCAGGTCTCATCAATTACCTTGGGGGTACAACCCAAGTTGTTAAACCCTTGTTCTAAAAGTCAATCTGAAAAATGTTAATATAACTCTTTAGCATCTCCTGTACACTCAATGCCGATACACTGCATATCTTAAATATAGTCCTGCCACCAAGCTGTGCATTGGTAACTGATTTCAGACCAATTTTTCTTGGTTGATTAAAAAGCAGTTTTAAATTAGAGCTCCTGTGTACTTTGTTAAACCTAAAATTTCATGATTTCTAATACAATTCTGAAAGCAGAGACAAAGTAGCACACAATTGGATGCCTCAGAACTAAATGTAAGCAGCTCTGTCCAAAGCCAATAACCAATAAGTAGTTGACAGGTGCTGCTTCAGCTTGCCACCTACACATACGAAATTTGACAGAGGATGAAAGACAAGTACTGTACTTGTGTTCCACCTCAAGCCCTCTGAATTCACTGTTGGGACTGACATTTGGGAACAGATTTTTGCAAAAACATGGTGCAATGAAGCTCAGCTGTACTTCACTCAGCTGAAGTGGCACACAAAACTCGCTATACTAAGGGAAAGAAGGTTGTAGCAAGGGATTTATTGTGCAACTGGGATGTAGATGATAGCAATTCCATTCTCTCCTGCATTTTAGATATCCTACCTGATGGCACAAGCACATCTATCTTGAAACAGAGAGATCTCATCTTTAAAATGATAACACCACCTCACAGCAGTGTTGTAAAATAAATATATACGAACTAACATGCAGCTGCCAAAACTGTGGCATCTGACTCAATAACAGTACTTTACTTCCATTCACAAGCTGACTTTCCATGGTCACCTTCCCAACAGATTCTCTGTTTCAGCCTTCAAATTTCTTCTTCTTTCTTGCTTTGGATGTCTGCAGTTGGTAAAGCTTCCTGGAGGTGTAACATCCCACATCTTGCTGTTCAGGCTTAATTCTCTTTCTTAGGACTCCTGGAGTGTGAGAGCAATCCAGTCTCACAGGATATCTCTGGAAGTCCAAGCCAAAACCCCAGTGCAAAGACAATGAGTTTAAGTCCATTCTTGCAGCTCAGTGCAGGAACAGCTGCAAGGCTGAGTTAGGGAAGGAGTGCCATGGGAAATGGGACCTTTAGGGTCTACAGTCCTTTTGGACCTCTTGGAGCAGGGAGTCAAAGGACAAAGTGAATCATCAGGGCATGGAGCTCTAATGCACCACTGCCTTAGAGACTCTGCTGTTCAGACACCATCAACACCATCAACACCATCTTCTTCCAGAAAGAATTCACATTTTGCATGCATAATGGTTATTTCAGAAGACTCTTTTACTTCATATCTCCACATAATCCTACACTCTAATTGTACTTCATTTCTTTAATGCAGTGTTAAGTCTTCAGGGACATTTAAGGGCTACAGGAACATTAACTGCTTTGTAGGTATTTTTAGGAGACATTTTGATGACTTTGTAACATAGAGTTCAGTTAGAGTTTTCTTTCTAAAAACAACTAAGTCATCAACATGATTAAAATATGAGCATTAAATCCTTTAAAGTATTTAGATAAGTCTGTGGTTAGAAATAGAAGAGTTCTTCAGTTTTTTGAAGACACAGGACATCCAAAACTGTGTTATGTTTTAAAAGATAACTTTGACTGAGAAAAGGTCACTGGAGGTTCATAACCCATCTACAGGTCCAAGGCTAGAACCCACATAAATATTCTTTGACAACCTCAACACAATTCAGACCTAAAATTATCTCATACATATAAATTCTTAAAATTTGATCAGTCATCACTGATTTCCCTCAAATGTGGCAAATTAATTTGTGTTTATGAAAGAAATAAATTGTATTTGATCAGGGATGAGAGGCAATAAAGCATTGAACAAAAGATGTAATTGAAAATCTGACAAGCTCAACACAAAGTCTGTTAGACACATTTGCTCACATTTGATAAAGCAAAGCCCCTTTCTCTGCAGAGCCACAGAGCTGTGGATGAGCTTATACAAAACCTAGGGGGCCAAGCCCACAAACCACCACTCTAGCATTATCCCCACAATGCAAATATTCCTGTTCCTTTTAAAGGTTTTCACAATGTGAACAAGAATTACCTCCAGAAAACAGATTCTGGCAGGATGAATGGACACTGAACTGAAGTTTAACTAAAGAAATGTTGTTCACAAAACAACCAAGCTGCAGTGAACACCACCAGACCCTTCCCCTCCTCTGGGGAATGCAGAGGAACACAGCTTTCCAGCAGCCCATGGGACCCAGGAAGCACCAGCAGATGGTGCTCTGAAATAGGCAGGTTTCTAAGAAAAATCAGCTTTTATGAACTGAAATTTGACAAGCACTGACAAGAAAACATCTTCAGTAAAGATATCACAGTAATATAATAAATTATTCCTTCTTTCAGAGAAAAGTACATTTTTTGGTATCAATTTGAGGCAATTCCCCCCCTAACTCATCTGCTTTCAGGGGATGCTTTATAATGCTTTAATTATAATAGCACTGCTTTGTTTTCAGAGCACGAGTGCCAGTCATTGTGCAGCAATCTCCTCCTTACCCATCAGTGAATCTTCAAGGCATCATTCCTTGATACTTCACAGATTTGCCTTGGAGGCAAGAACAGTTCAAGTCATTCATTTATGAAACCAAAAACATTCTCAGTGTTGTCAGAAATTGAGAAAAAATTTGGTACATGATTCCAGTGCTTTCCTTTTTTCCTTTTGCTTGGCAGCGTAGGATAGTACTGATAGAATGGATCTCACACTTAATTTTTTTATATATATTCTCTATTTAACAGATTCCAGAGCAGGACTGGCTTTCAGCACATACAGGTGCAGTCACACAGCTGCAGAAGGATGGAATACAACTTAACATTTCAATCTTGGAGAGCCAGAGTGGGATCACTAGAGGGAGAAATTGGTGATAAACCAAATCAGGATATTTAATTTCATTTCTAGAAAGTGATCATGGATTCAAGCCTGACAGAGGTCAGGAAGTGTTTGGACAACACTCTCAGGCACATGGTGGGATTCTTAGGGTGTCCTCAATGGGTCCTGATGGGTCCCTCCCAACTCAGCATGTTCTGTGATTCTATGAAAAAATGACCAAAAAATACATGAACTGTCCTCAGAAAGGCAAATCTCCTTAGTGGGAGCAGGGAAGAGATCCCCACCACATGAGCTGTACCTTGCAGAACAACAGGAACATGCCACGGCCACATGCTCCAGTCAGCCTGGGCAAGACTTACTGATCCAATGCAGGAAAAAACAAACAAAAAAAACCTCCAAACCCCATATATAGTTAAAATGTAGATATCTGATATACATTTTTATATTTTTTTGTTTGCAGAAGTTTATTGTATGTTTGCTATACCAGGAGCCAAATCTTTCTAAGATGTATATGGTTCTCTCTTTGTTTTAGGAAACATGTTATATTTAATTAAATATTTAATCATTAGGTGCCTTTCTGGGGACTCAGAAGACCTGAGCTGCCTGGCCCAACTCAGGCTTTTGGTCCATGATAAGATACCCCAGCTGCCAGCAGGAAGAGAAATCAGCAGCAGAGGGGAAGGAAGGGCAGCACCGAGTCCTGGAAGGAGCAGAGGCAGCTTTGCTGGGCTGGAGCAGCAGGGACAAAAACAGGGGTGGGGTGAAAGAGGAGTGGGACAGGTCTGAGGTGCTGACACCCAAGGCAGAGCTGCTGGGAAGAGGTGTGGAGGAAGGGGAGAAGGGTGGGAGAGAGAAGGGGAATGCAGTATCCTGGATGGATGCAACCTGGGAACAACTGGAAACAGGTAACTCATTACACCACACCACTAATCCTAATTAACAACCTTGGACATCAAAGACTTATTTTGTGTAGGGTCAGAGCTTGACACTTCTGGCTGGTTTGGATAAGCTCAGGCCACCACTGCCTGCACACAGGGGTGGGATTTCAGCCCCAAGGACAGCTAACCCACAGAGTTCATCAGAACCAGGTCTGTTTAGGGTGGTCTGTGTACATGTGAAGGGACTGGGCAATATTTTTCCTCTCTAACTGAAGAGTCCATCCTTTCCCTGTCCATTTTGGAAACACAGGTTGGACCAGCTTAGAGGACACACCTTACAAAGCTGTTCACCTGCAAGGACAGATTTCCCCCTGCACATTTCCGTGTCAGTTGCTAGGCAGCTATTTTACATCCAAGGTTTGCCTTTGGCAACCAGTTTCACAATGAGAATATTCACACCTAACTTCTCTCACCACAGCATTTAGCTCCAGGCAGAGAAAGAGCTGCAGTGGCAGCAGTGGCAAAGTGGGCACTGTTCAGTGGGGATGTAGCACTTGCCTCCCACATTGGGTCACAGTAAAGACTTGTAAGTTCTCTTTTTATCTACTTGTGATCAATACAAGAGAAGCAGAGAAGACACCTCACTCATTGCATCAGAGCATACATTAATTTACTTTTTCAGTAGAACAATTCATGTGTTGATTTAGTACTCATTAGTTTCTATGATCTCTCCCTTATCATTAAACTTTTCTCTGATGCCCTGCCTGATTTTAATAGAGCCATAAATTAGTGAAGGACTCTGCACTATAAGCCACATCTGTTTCCCCTAAGATTTTTATGCTATTACCTGTAAAATGCTTCTGTATGTTTCAAAGTGAAAGGTCAAAAATTAACATGAGGTTGTTTCCTCCTACTGAAGCACTGTTTTCCCACCAAGTCATCGATTTGCATGCAATTGGAAAGTTCCCCTTGCTTAATATCTTTGTTAATCCTAAATCTTTCGTTACCTTGATGAAGAAAACAGATGATCATTTGACACTGTTCCTACATTAATATTTCCATCATCTCCTCTGGAGTTAATTGTCTACATATTTTCTCTTGGAGTAGTGTTAGAGACAACAGATCATGTGGTAACATTGCATATATTAGATTTTATCTCAACTTTAACTGATGCAAAGAATTCACATTTGCTCTCTGCCTCAGTTTCTTGGACAAGGGCATGCATTTGGACCACAGATCAGCCTTAAGGTCCCAATATGTACCTTTTTCCCTTATGAACAATCTTTCAGCTCTTCATCTACGGCAGAAAAGTGTTCTTTCATTCCACTGGAACTTCTACCTTTAGCCTTATTTTATTTTCAGTCCTTCCTGACTTCATTGCTATCAACTTCTACTTGGACAACAGATACCTCCAGCACAAAACCCAGCACTTTCCACAGGACATGATACAGAATATGATGGGTTTAATTTCACTATTTACCACATCAGGAAAAAAAAAACAACCCTGAAGTGTGAGAAGCAGGCAGTGGATACAGAGTTTGTTCAATAGACAAGAGGAGCACTTTGCAGCTGCAGAGCACATTTCAGCTAAGGGCCTCAAAACATAAAATAAATTTCACAAGAGCCTTGCTGAGATAGGGTTTTGTGAGGTTCATTTAATTAAGGTTTAGCTGATGAATGAGGGTAATGTTTGGGTTTTTGCAGAGGAAATCGTGATGGTGACAAACAACTATATTTCTTGTTTATTATGTAAAATTTGTGGTATTTCTGGAGAATTTTATAATAACTTTTGAAGACAGTCCTGGATAATCTTTTTCACACCAGAAAATTTTAAAAAACCTGCAACTCTACTATGTCAAACCATAATTGATTTCATATCGACCAGCAATGTCACAAATTTGTATCAAGGCACTGAGGAGCAAAACACACCACAAAAGCAAAAGAGAATAATTGTGTGGAAAATAAATGACAAGATTATTGAACCAACTTTATCTGAAATTTCATGGGAAGATGGCTTGCTGTTCAGGCAGAAATTATACATAGAAAAGAATCCTTAAACTAGGAAAGCAGTTAATTAATACATTCAGGTTCACAGATGTTTTAATCAAGTGCAGTCTAGATGATTGAAATTGTAACTGTTTGCTATCCTGAGTAAAAGACATCAAAATAAATCAGCATTAAATCCTGACATGAATATGGACCTTCTAACAAGGCAAAAATTTACAATAAAATTGGCATATTCAATTAGCATATTCAATTAGCTTAAAGGAAGGTATGGTTTTACACTGATCACCAAAGATCTATTGCTTTTAGGAGCTAAAAATCCTTTTCCATTTATCACTGAAAAATCAAATATTATATATCTCAGGAAATACAGAATTTTCAAGAACATTAGACACATTCTTATGGTTGAATTATCTTATGAAATAATAATTTCAAATCTTTTTGGGGAGTGGAAGGAGGAGAGCCTTTGGGAGAGTGAAAATGGAGGGATACATAGTGTAGGCAGAGCCAGTCTGCCTTGGGTCTGTCTTGGTGGCCTGAATAGTCCTGGGGGATTCCTGTCACCACTCCTTAAAATGGAAGCACAGGTCAAGTGAGATGTCCTGCAAATGGATCAAAACTGTTGGACTCAAGTGGTGGAAATACAGTTTCCTGTTTGCTGTGGAGAAAAACATCCATGAATCTCAGCAGATTGCAGCAGGGGTTAAAAAATAGGGTCATGAAAGTAGGAAAGTTAAATCATAGAATGCCCTAGGACATTGGAAGGGAAAATAAAGATCCTCTAGTTCCAACCCTGCTGCCATGGGCAGGGACACCTTTCACTATCCCAGGATGCTCCAAGTCCAAACCCATCCAGCCTGGCCTTGGACACTTCCAGGGATCCAGAGGCAGCCACAGCTTCTCTGGGCACCCTGTGCCAGGGCCTCACCACCCTCACAGTGAAGAATTTCTTCCAAAAATCTAATTTAAACCTACTCTCTTTCAGTGTGAGGCCATTCCCCCTTGTTCTGTCACTGGGCTGTGTCAGTGCTGTCCAGCCAGTCGAGGGCTCCCACTAGTGTTGCTTTTTATTTCAGTTCCATCGCTTGAATAAGGAACTAAAAATAGGGGATTATTAAAGAGAGGGGAAAGTACAGTAAGAGAAAGAAGCTGTTAGGGTTAGGCTCACAGATGTTTTCACACTCAATTCATCAGTTGTAAACCTGATCCATGCTGCCAATTCCTCAAAGCTTATAAAACCTGGAAATTATATCACCTGGAAATCCTGTTGAAAATATTCAGATACCATTGTCAGCATCTAATGAAGAATTGCAGCACTGAAAAACAAAGTTTTAGCTGGAGCTCTGGAGAAGGAGGAGTTCAGGGTGATCTGGTACTGCTGCCTGTGGCTCCTTTTAGGGCATCCTTGGGCATTTTACACCTGGTCCTCCAAATCCATGGTGTTGAGACACACAAACTATATAAGGCCGAGGGGAATTCAATCTGGTTAAAATATTCAGGGGGTGGGGTTGTTTGGTTTTGTTATTTTTTCTTTAAATCAAAGCTGAAGAGATGCTGCTCTTAAAAATAAATCATCGAGGACTGGCTGTTGTATTGGGCAATAGCAGGTAACACTGGAAAAATGAAAGTCTTAGGAACAGAGTTAAAGCTGGCACATCTGGAAGCAAATATTTCCCTAACTGACAACTAAAGCTGGTTTGTATGAGATAGAAATTAGCACAGCTTAATAATAACAAGTGCTTTTCACCAGATTATCTTTGTACAGAACTGAGAATTTCTAATGTTGGAATCTTTGTAATATTCCAACCAAGTTCACGTCTTTTGAAATATATCTTCTAACACACTGAACTGGATTTTCTTTTCTAGCAAACCTGATGAATATGCATTAATAAGAGCTACTTATTGGGGAACTATGAGCTTTTTGGTCTATGTGTAAAAGAATGGGATATCTATATCCCCAAGAATGGGATATAGGAAGGGGCCACAGGAAGAAACTTTTACTTTTGGATTAGATAAAGACAGAGGACACAAATAATTTCTTTGCATTTTCATTGAAATTTTCATTTAGTCTGGCAATTTCCAGGCTCATATCCTGCATTTGTTATTAAATAAATTCTTTATATTTGTTTCCTGTGTATCATGATTTGGCCCACTTGATGACTCAGGGGAACAACCAGACTTTCTGCTGGTATTCAGGAGTCTACAGAGAAAATTGTAAAATGCCAAGTAGTTTACATTTTAAAAGTCTGCAAAAATAATTATGAGGTAATTTCACTAGAGCATAAGACAGAAATATTTGTAACTCTTCATATCTCTTGGCACAAGAGCACAACAAAATGTAGAGCTCAGAATAAGAAAGCCACACAAATCCAGATGAGAGACAAACCTTTTATGTGGAAACATGCAGCAATATCACACTTAATACATGGTCAATTTTCTGATTTTTTTTAATTAAGCCTTTGATTCAGGTTTCTACAAATATAGATTTTTATGTATTTATTATTCACCAAACATATTCAGACATAGTACCTGTGGGACAGCAGTTATGTCAGAAATAGGGAAGAAGCAGTGACTTTAAAACCCCAATTCCCTTTCTCAGTAAAAAAAATGGAATTCCCCAAATAAGTGTCATGAATTACACAAATAAGTGATAATCTTACTTTTCTGAAAGCTGTCTTAGAAAATAAAATAAAACATATAAGAAGATTTATGGATATATGTAGAGTTGCTGCCACTAATGTAATTCAAACTTCCATGTGCCTCCAGGACTACCATACACCAAGTTTTGCATAAACAAATAGTAGTTTCCTTTTCAATCTTCCCAGACTTGTGTCCATTTAAATGTATCCACTTTATCAAAGGTGGGATATCTGCCAGCTTCTTTTGAAAAAATGAAAAACTGAGATAAAGAGGTCACACCTTAGGGTTTGATTTTAGAAAGGGGAGTAAAAAATTAAATTACACCTTCATGAAAATGAATCTTCAAAACCTGAAAGTTTGCTGTTTCATATGAACAAGTGCTTCTGCTTTAAGTGATTGGATGCCCTTAACACTTCTATGAGTGTTAAAGCCACGAGTAACCAGCTGTGTTTTATGCATCTGTGCTTGAGCACTCACAGGCTACTGAAAAGAAATCAGAAATAATCTGCACAGCTGATGGGATGTTATGGTTATTTATAAATCTTCATTTTCTTTTGTTTGATTAACTGAAAAGGGTGACATTATTACTGAACCTGATCAATCCTACACTGTTTTCTTGTGTCCATCTTGTTATAATAACACATGCCTTTGTTTTCAAAACAGATACTGTGCTCTTTCATCTTAAAAGGGAACCATCATCAATTACCCTTGAACTTTTAAATCACTGTTTTTCAAACTTTAAAAGGATTTTTCAAGTTAATGAAGGCAAAGGTATTTTCTTGTGACTCAGTATTTAACTTCTGTATTAGGTGCACACAGGGTTTCTATTTACAGCACCAAAACAATGCAGATTATCATCATGGAACATTTCAAAACAGCAGCTGTGGGCTTTGATGACTAGACACCAAGTGTTTTTCTAGCAGAGATAAAGACATTGCCGTAACAGATTTCATACTGTGTCAATAGGCTTGATTTCCAAATCACCTTGCCATTCACAAATCCCTTAAGAATACAAGGTCAGAGGTATCAGCAATTTGAAAACAGTTCCACACTGGAGCACCGAGAGAAGGAAAATCCTCTGCCTACTCCTGCCAATCCATCCCGTCCCCAGGAGGGGGAAGCCGAGCTCCACCAGTTGCAGAATGAAGTTTTATGGAATTAAAGAGAAGTGAGGGAAGGATCTTCTTTTTTTTTTTTCTTTTTTTTCTTTTTTTTCCCTGACCTGAACATCAACTCTTCTTATGCTTGTTCCCAGGAAAGAAGTTAATAGTCCCCAAATGTCTCCTCCCACGGCCCCCCACTGTGGACAGGAATCTTTCTATCCTCACTGAGAATGCTCTAAGTTTTGGATCAAAGATGATTTTTTTTTTTCCTAGAAAATTTTGCTCTTGAGCAATAGGAAAATGAAGCTGACATGAGCCACACGGCCTTTCTGGTTCTCCTTTCACCCACACAAATGTGCTACTCAGAGCTTTAACACGGAGTCCTGAGCCCAAGCATCAGTTTCAATTAACAAGAAATGCAACTGTTCTGTTATGCAGGGCCAGCATCCTGTCTGGAGGGCTCCTTTCCATAAGGGGGAGGATCGTGCTGCTTTCACAGAAGGCCATTTTCACTGCTGGAAATGAGGAGGGTGAGTAAATTGCCAGAACACCTCTGTGCCATTGCAGACAGCTTGGTCCCCAGGTGGTTCCAAGCTTTCTGTAGTTCCACATTGCACCTTTTAGATGCCCAGGGTCATCTGTCCTGGCATCACTGCCCACCTTTGGGCACCAAATCCTCCACTTGGCTGTGCTGGCTGCCCACCCTGCAGGGCAGGGTTTGGTCTGTGGGCAGGTGTGAGGGGTGAGGAGCACACTGCACAGGGTGAAGTGTGGGACTCAGAAAAATGAAACCTTCCCGTGAAGCGCCGTGACCACAGTGAAGTGGTGGCTGGGTGTGTGCCTGCAGCACATAAAACCATTAATTCTGCAGTCATTACTGTGAAGAACTGTGAGGTTCACTTTCTTTGAAAAATTTATAAGTTTAATTAAAAAATGAAAAATAGACAATTAAGAGACAGAGAATAAAATTCTTGGCCAAGGGTGCCTGGCAGAGAGCCAGCCAGCAGCACACCTTACTCTCTTATATCCCTTGTTTTAAGGATCAATATGTTACAAAATCAACAGATCTTAATGCATTTTTCAAACATTCCTTTGAGTTGAGACGCTCTTTTGGTTTTTCCCCTCCCCGCCCCACCTGTCCCATGTCAACAAATTAACATTTTATTTCTCCTTGTAGATAAAGTTCTTGTTGGCACCCTTGCAATCGTCCTATGTCTTATTCTTCTGACACCAGGAGATCAACAAATTCCTTCTTGTAGCTTTTGGTCCACCGCTATGTTGATCTGGTTATTTCAGGAATGCAGGAGGATCCCCTCCTACCTTCTGGGAGGGGATTGATTCAGCTTGGTCAACTGGTTTGACTGGGTTTAAATGTTACAAAAAAGTCCTTACATCCCAAAAAGAAAACAAACATTTATCACTTTTTCTAAACTCTGTTAATAATAAAAGAAAATACAGTAAAGCCTTCCCATATTATACATAGTATTCATTTTAATATTTGCAAAAAACCAACTTTATAATATACATTTATAACATTACCTACAGCTTCAGCTGCTCCAAGGACACAGAGCCCAGGGAACTGCTTCCTGAGCTTCCCAGACCATGAGGAGCTGGGGTGACAAAGGAACATTTGTGTTGGGTGGATCATCTCTTTAAGGGAGGGCAGGCTGCCTGCAGGCAGGGATTGATTTCTGCACACAGAGCAGAAGCCCCATTGCCAAGCAGTGATGCAACATCCATGGCAAACACTGCTCCAGACCTGTCCTCCTGGGAAATCAAAACCAAAAGCTCACAACAAATAAATACATTTTATTTCCCTCAGTGGATAACTTCAAGGACTCGGACAATTATGCAAAGCAATCTTTTAATTCAGAACAGAATCATCCTGCAAGGTATCTGTCTGCCTGAGGGCCCAAATCAGTGTCCTTTCCCTTTTGGAAGGTGAGCACACCTGACAAGCCTTAGGGTCAGCAAACAAACACGCTATGAAATCAGGAATTAACCAAGCAAAAATTCTGCTCCACTGGTTTTAACGAGGAAACAGAACAGGCATTAAAAGTAGATCTTGCTCCTGGTACCCTGTGGTAATCACACAGAGCGTCCCCTTCCTGATGCCTTAGAGTTAGCCTAAAAAACTTGACAAGAAATCAAGAAGATTTTTTTTAAATCACAGAACTATTTAGTAAAAGATATTCAGGTTGTCCTACAACATATTATTTCTAATCGAGTGTGTTAGCTCTGAACTTTTAAATCATCTTACTTTCCAGCTTCCTCAAAATGACCAAAACCAAGCAAATCAAAAAAAAAAATTTTTTAGTTGAGAAACATGGAGAATATTTTTTTTCACCCTAGTTCTCTGCTGTGCCTTTTCTTTTGCTCTTCATCTATATAATGTACAGACTTTTGGTTCTTATGGGAAAAACAAGTACACAAGCAATATATAGCATTCTTGGCCCAGAATTTTTGGAGATTCCTCCAAAAAAAAAAAAAAAAAAAAAAAAAGCCTTTTTATTGAGTATTCATCCTCAGGGAGCAGTAAACTGATTGTGTGCATGCCAATTTTTGTATAGAAATAAATAAAATTTGGCACTGTGATTTATATCTCCAGTATAGAAGAATAAAAGAGTTTGAATGCTTGAATAAAAGACTTTCTAAGAGTACACATGATTTAATGATATACAAGAATCACTGCCATTTTCTCCATTCCAGGAGCTTACATTTCCCATCAGGAACTGCTGAATATTTTCTCCCACGTTAATGCAAAACAATACAACATAAATTATTCTGTTGGACTATTCTTTAATTATGCCTGCTGGAAAAATCCTTATCTATATGAAAGCTGTGTTAACATTGTAGAGTTCAATGTCTGACTGTATCCATGCTCATTTCCCTACCAGTGCCAGTGCCAATAACAGCTCTGTGGTATAAACCCTGTGCATTTCTGTGGCACAGCAATTCAAAATCTGGGGCTCTAGGTAATGGAATTTTTTTTCTGACAGTCCTTCTACCCATCCCCCCCCTTTTTTTTTTTATTACAAGAGGGTCAATTTAGATTGAGATACAAGGAATAAGTGCTTTACAAGTGTTTTACAAGTGGTTTTGTGTTCAAGAAATGACTGAACGTGGAAGTTGGCCACAGACAACTTGGTTTGGGGTTGGCAACTGTGGGAACAACTCCAGAGCCACAGCACACAGTGCCCTCTCCCACTTTATTTTCAGAGTGACTCTTGAGAGACTTGATTAACCCCACACAAATTTTACCTGGTACATTCTTTTTATATTAGGATTTGTAGAAATCTTTTGTGTGTGTGTGTGTGTGCCTATAGACACCATCAGAGGGTTCAAGGGAGGGTGTGCTCTCTGCCACAGTGCCACACTTCAGGGACCCTGTGTCACTTACAAGTATGGAGCACATCCCAAAATTCCTCTCAGCCTGTTTTTAGATCTCATCCCACCCAGGGTCTGAAATAAACCTGGTGGAAGTGGCTGCTCTGTGTGGTCTGTGGCCATGTGCTGACCCTGGGCGTTCCCCAGCATTCTCTCTCCAATACACATCATTAAGCCAAACCTACAGAAATCTTTATACATGTGAGAAACCTCATATTCCCTCTCAAACAAATTCTACTGGCACATCTTTCTTACTCAAAAGAGAGAATCTGGGAGCCTCTTTTCATGAGCTTGGGCCTGTGAGGCCTTGTGCACCCATTGCCCTTCCTGCCTCTCCCTCCTCCTCCCCATGGCCTGAAGTGTCCACCAGCTCCTGGCAGTGTTGAGGACTCAATCCTGTGGTTCTATGTGGATAATCTTGATTTAATGGGCAACAACAAGCAGTTTCTTAACTCTAAAGTCCTTGAAAGTTCTCAGAAAAGCCACTGCTTTCCCTTATTACTTATGCTCATACTTTGGAGTCGAGGTCCTTCCTGACTGAAGCACATTTTGTCCTTCAGAGTGACAATGCTTTCTTTTTCTTAAAGGATATCCCAGATATTTTCCTGCTATTTAAGCCTCTCAGCTCTGGGCTAGGTGGGGCAGCAGCCTCTGTGGTGTCTCTTCAGCCAAAACATCAACCATTCATCAGATTAAAAATGAAGGGAGGGTCTCAGCTTGAACCTAGCCAGAGTTTGAAGCAGAGGACCTACAGAGTGAAAATAAATGGCTGATGTTGGAAGCCTGGAGCCCATCTTGCACAAATTGATCTCATATGGGATTCACATCTGAACATCGTTAGCTGTCTGAAGACTTGGACAAAGTTCTTGGCCTAAATCTGTTACGGATTAATGCTTAGTGACTTTAGAACAATACATAAGCAACCACAGAGTCTGTGCATGCCACAGGCATTTGTGTTTCTAGTTTTGATGCACTAATATGAACTAATAAAGTGAATAAACTTAGATTTTAGTATGCTGTGTGTTTATCACTTTCCAGAACCTATTTCTTCAAGAATTTCAATGCTTTTATGAGAAATAGATGCTTCTAGTGATAGTTTTTCAATAGCAGAAACAGCTCTGTATCTGATATTAAAAGAACTATAAACCATCCACACAATTGAAAGCACTACAGATTTATCACTGGTATTATATTATTATTTGTTGGAGAAGCCTATCCTCACAGAGTCAGGATTCTTAGAAAGCATGAGAGCCATGTAATCATGTTGACCTCAGCAGAAATCTCTTCACCAGAGAAGGGAACTGCCCTATCCAGCCCACAATCCTAAGTTTATGTCTAATGCCCCTCACGATATGAAAACCTGGTTGGCACTGTAGCCAAAGAGTTGCACACAACTGTGTATTTTTCTCTTTTAAAAGACAAAAGCCTTGACCATACAGGGATATCACACAGAGAACATCCAGAACAGGATAATCACAGGAAAAGACACATCACCTGCTCAAAGGTGACCAGCCTGGGAGTTTATGTAGGTTCAAGCGTTCTCACTTCTGGCCCTACTTTTTCTGGTGAAACAGCCAGCTATTTCCATCATCCTCTTAGGTTACTGTCAGAGAATAAAGTTATCTGCAGGTACTTCAGCACCATATTAGGATCTGAACCTCTGGTTGACCAGTAGACTTGGCTTGGGACTATTAAAATTTTCCTCATCTTGTCTGCAACTTCATAGCATTGTCCTTGGGCTGAAAGAATCAAAGATATTTCTTGAGATGGCAGAGATACTAATTATATTCTAGACAAGACCATCTTACATTTCCTGCATTCCCAGAATTTGTGGGGGTTTTCTGAAAGCAAGTCTCTTCTCCTAACTGCATCTCATCATGAATGAAATTATTACATAAACTGCAAAGCAGTTTCATCTTCACTGCCCAAAACTTAGTATGCAATGAAAATCCTATTAAATCATATTGAACTCTTCCCTTGATAAATAAAATATGTTTATTTTAATTCTTCAAAGCTGACCTAATACAATAAGGTCATATTTTTTATTTAGCTAAATCGCAAGCAGTTAGTGTTTGTTTAGGCAAAACTATGACTAAGTTTCAGTATCTACTTCTACCACAGTCACTATGAAAACATTCTTTTAAAATGTTTTTAAAAGGATAGTAAACATTCTTAATCCAATAGAGTTTTGATAATACTGCATGTTGGCATGCTTAAAATATAGACCTAACAAAATCTTCCCTGGCTTGGACTAATAATCCTTCTGGTGCTACAAGAACTGCTCAATTAATATTTGCAAATATATAGTAGATATGTAAACTGAATAAACAGGCTGTCTTTCAGGTCAGGGGCTATCCAAAATTTATGAGATTTCTGTATCATTTCCCTATTAAGTCCTGGTTTTGATTTTACTTATGTAAAGAAATTTGTTGACTCTTAAAGATCTTGATTCAGACCTAGACTGCAGCTTTCCTTATTCATATTTCTTCCACAGTGAGTAAAAAACCCACCCCTTTTCTTTTTCCTCCTACAACCACATTATTGCCAAATTGTCCTTATTTGACATGAGCATGAGATCGGTTTTATGTTATTTCATTAGCTAGGCAGAGACTGTCTATGCTGAACTTTGCAGTGACTTCATAGAACACTGAGGTCTTGATTTTGTAAATCCTTCATTGAGGCAGTCCCACTAACCCCTGTGTGTCCTCAGTTACAAAGCCTACTTGCCTGGAGGCTGGAAACATCCATCAGTATCCATTAGGTCTTTTACATAAACACTAACCTATAAAAATATTCTTTCTCTTTAACCTTTTCAAACACTTACCAAAACAATGATTATTTATAGGTTGGAATTGTAAAATGTGTCTCATTTTGAAAAAAAGTCATACAGGATCTGAGAAAAGAACAGGATTTCTTACTCCACAAGTTTAAAAATCATCCTGTAAACATATCTGAAAGTGTTTTATCTTGCTTCTAGTGGTGTAATTGCAAGGTTTTTAACATCTGAATAGAAACAGGGTAATAACCAGTAAATAAAATTTCCTGAGAGCTGGCAGGAAAACAGAAAACAAAGTCAATGTAACTGGTACAATTCTATCAGTATGTTACTGTTTTGTTCTGGGCGACTTCAATTCACATCCAGTCTGGCAACAGATGAGAAGCAGACACAGTACGAAAGCAATCACATTAAATTACAGCTACACTATTATTTTACTGGATAATTATTAGAGATAATTACTTTCAGCACTTGAGGAAAGGCCATACAAAACACTCCCAAAGCAAGCACCAGTGCCAGCTGGGAGGAGACTGAGCTCTGCCGCTGCTTCTTGATGTTTGCCCCAGACTAATTCACCTCACGTCCTTGTCCCTGGCTCAAAGTCCACCAGGTTGGTTTTTTTTTTTGGCTGAGGTGTGGGTGTGACCAGCCTCACAGATCTCTTTCCCCCTCAGCAGAGTAAAAACCCTGTCTTTCCCAGAACATGCAGCCAACCCTGTTCAACAGCTGCACCTCAGCACAACCCCAGTGAAACACCACCAATCGCTATAGCAGCATTAGGATACGCTTTTTAGACACCTTCTCAGGATGCCAGTGGACAGCAGAAAGTTAATATTTTCTACAAAATGTGACTCAGAAAATGCTCAGGGCTGTGGTACTAGAGCAGGGGATGTTCTTCCCTGCAGGACTTGCTTTCCTTTTAATGGCTTTCCAAATATTTTGATCTTTCCATGGATCCATTCCTTATGGGAATTAGAAGAAGGCCAAATGGATGCCTTCTGGTTGGGCAAGACCATACTGGACTGGCTCCACACAAAGCCATAGTCATGAACCAAAAGATAAGATTCTCAGAAACAAAACACACTGTTAGGGGGTAATACAGGAACAAATATATTTAGGAGCCATAAGGACATAAACAATCCTAATATCTTACTGGAGTCTGATACTGGCTGGGAACAAAAAGTTTCTGGCAAGGAATCTTATTTAGAAATGAATAGACTTGATTAATCCCAAGGAGGTAGTAAAGTTAAAAGCATATGTAATATATATCAGAGTTATAACTGGTATTGTGGGTCCAAATAGCAGATTAAAATTAAATACCCCCAAATTTCAGGGACAGAATTATCCCAAATATTCCGAAATGATTTCCACTGTTAGCAATATTCCATTAGAAGGAATGCCTTCCATCTGCCTCACCATGGATGATTTGGGCACTCACACACTTCCACACACCCCTGCAACTCCTGGCTGTGCTTATTTAGAAGTGCTCCATACTCCATAAAACATTTTCCATGGTGTCACTGGGTAGCTGCTTCACCATTTCTGTCTGTTTTCACTCTTGTTCTGCTTTTCTGGCTGTGTGGGCGGGCGGGCCTGGGCAGCCCATGAGAGGAGCCCGCAGGCACAGGAAGAGGCTCCCTGTACATGCTCCACTGAGACCTTTCCAACTGTGATTCCAGGAAAACCCTGCATGGCCCCACGAGGAAAAACAGGTATTTGGGAGGGGAAAATAAATATCTGCTGAATTTTGAGTTGCCTCAGTGATGTGTGTTGTGTTGCCAATGTATTCATTCAATACGGTTTTCATTCCCACTGCTTTGTTTTCCAACCTCCTGTGCTCATGGGTG
Source organism: Aegithalos caudatus (assembly GCA_013389925.1). Lineage (NCBI taxonomy): Eukaryota > Metazoa > Chordata > Aves > Passeriformes > Aegithalidae > Aegithalos > Aegithalos caudatus. The sequence continues at coordinate 513,265 of WEIU01004035.1, forward strand.
GAAGTTCTCAAAAAGGAAATGCTCAAAGGAAAGATACAGCTTTTTAACAATGTCATTTTATATTTCTTGTGGATCCATGCACATGCATTTTCCTTGCCATTGACCTGATATTCTGAAAGTAGAGCACATTATGGATTGCATCTGCTGTGTAGATATATGAGTAGCATGCAAGAGAACTGGGATTCTTTCCCTCCCCTAAAATTAAGTGAATGCCCAATCTTGTCCATTTAAAATGGAAAAAAAAGACAAACCACCAAGCTTTAAAACCCCAATACTTTCTCTAGAGCAATCTTTCGAACTGTAAGGGCAATGCTCCTTTCTATCAAGGTTGAGGTATTATACACTAAGTGGGAGTGAAAACCACCAGGATAAGAAAAATAATCCCAAACTTTCTTTAGTTCATAGACAAGTTGCCTTGCAAATTTGTCCCTGAAAGTCTGTAATAATCTGCTGCTTCCTCTCCCACAGCCAAAATACACTAAATCCTAACAACAGACATTAAACAAACACAACTTTTGAAGATGTGCCACAGCACAAACTCTGAGGTGACCTACTTTGGGAAATAAAATAAAACTGATTGGAGCAAGGGAAACAACCACTGCTGAGATGAGTCAGTCCCTAAAACATTCAGAGAAGGTCCAAACATTGCTCAGCAGCTTTTTTTGCTCCTAAAAAATCTCCTGAGGATTTGAGAGGGAGGATGAAGGAGGGACACAGATGCACATCCATCAGCAGTCTTTCAGTCATGCTCTTGCTGTGTACCAAACACACACAAACATGCTCATGAGGAGAAGAGAAATGCACATTTCCGCACCCCAGCTGAGGTACAGCAGGAGCAGACAGCCTGTTAATCCTATTTGTTGCAGAATAGCAGATTTAGACAGATCCTGCTAATATAAACACACTCAAAGAGGAGAATGAAAGAGATTACAACTCCTCATTCACACTACAGAGAAATTTAACAAGTGCTCTAGAAAACTAAGCCTGTAATCTCTAAAACATTCAGAATACAATCTTAAAACATCTCTCAGAAATCTCAGACCTCAAAGGCTGAATGACTGCCCTCCACTTTCAATAATGAAATATTTATCTTTACAAGGGAAACATTTTCTTGTTTCCACTTAGAACATGAATTAGCACGCTTAAAAAAACCAAAAAAAACCCCAAACATACAAATAAAAAAACTTCCTGTACAACGAAGAACATTTCAAATGTATGTACTTAATACTTTTAGAAAATTGTCTACTGGTCAAAAGAGCAAAGTATTTGAATTTTTAAAATAGCAAAACTGGAGACCTGTTTTTCCTGACGCACAGCAAAATTATTAATGATGGAGGAAATGCTGAACTTTGGCCTGTCCTTCTCACAAAATCAGTTTCCACAATATTTAACTCAGAGCTTAATTTGGGCTTATTTATGCAAGTCATCGGGTCTTAAAAGTGGGTTTACCAGGATTTTGTATGTCTGCCTGCCTTTCTGTTCTTCTTTTTCCATTCTCCATTAAGCATTTTGGGAAGAGTCAGCCTGTTAACAGTGCAGTGATAATAGCACTTTCAGTGCCCTGCTAAGAATAGAAACAAGTGTTTATAGATTTTAAGTTTGTCTGATATATTGCTCCTCTGATGGAGTAGAGGCAAAGGACCTGATTCTGCACATTTAAAGCACATCAGTCCTGTTGTACTGACTCATTCATTGAACTGCCTTTGAATTTGTGCTCTATTCCACCCTCAGCTGCACTGCTGTACAGGGGAAGAACAGCAGGCCATGTCAATAATTCCTCAAGCTGCAGAAAAGCAAGAAATGCAATGAAAGGCCAATGTTCACAAAAACCAGAAATGTATTTCAATGCAATGCTGTGGCACAAAGCCCATCAAATGGCTGAGGGAGAGGAGACAGGAGCTAGTTACTCTAGCAAGGCTCTTCACTCCAGCACAGAAATAAGAAAGGAAACCAAAGACTGGAAGCAAAACCAGGCCACTGCCATGGGAGAGTGAAGAGTAAGTTGTTAAGAGTAAGAGCAATAAGGTCTGGAAATGAGCCACTGGCTGACATAACAGATCCACGTGGCTGTGTTTGTGTTGGGGTTGTAGGTTAAATGTGGAGGTCTTTCTGGAGGCGATGCTCCAGCCAAGCATCTGCTGAAGAGCTCAGGGCCCTTTGACTCTGGTGGCTTAGAGGAGTCAAAGTAGAAGGTTTAATGGTCCTTCAGCTTCTGCCAGGTCAGCAAAAGAAACACAGATTCCAAACAAAACAGGAGGTGAGTGAGATGTCTGTGGGAGCAAATATGCTGGAGCCTCCAGCTGCTCTTTCCTCTGCTACTGCCTTTGGGATCAGAAGGATGAAGTCTGAAGGGAGCCTGGGTGGAGGTGGCAGGGATGTTTGCCAGCCTTGGAGGCCAGCCAGCTTTCTTATCATTCTGGTGCAGCATGTTCAGAAAGCAAATTGGGGGATTTTTCTTTGTTCTTTGTGGCAGTGTTGTGGTTGAAACCAACTGCCCCAGGAGCAGGTCCCAGAAGAGCTGACACCTGGGGAAGCTGAAGGGCTGGAGCCAGATGGCAGAGCAGGAGTGTCCAGCACTCTCTGAAACAAGGTCCCCTCAGCTGTCACAGAGTCAGGGGTCAATGTTTGCTTCACAGTGCTGGCTGTGCAGCATGGCCACCCAAGTGTGTGTAGATGAATGGCAACATTCATCCCCTTTTCACTGCTTTCTGGAGTATTTCAGGGAAGTAATACCAGAATGGGCAGTGCTCACTGAACAGCTGATGCCCTGCCAGGCCACATCCTTCTTTAGTTCAGGAAAAATGATTTCTGCATCATTAAAGGTAAAAACTCATCTTAAATATCATCAGGTTAGGACAGATCATGACTTCTTTTCATACAAAAGAGCAGAGCTTTCGAAATTTCCCCTTCAGAAATGAAAATCAGAGGGTATTATCTCTGGAATGTGTCTAGACAAGATCACATTATTGCCTTCACCTGTCACAAGAGCACCTACAGGTCTATGAGGTAGGTTCTCTTTCTTTCTTTCTTTCTCTCTCTCTCTCTCTCTCTCTCTCTCTCTCTCTCTCTCTCTCTCTCTCTCTCTCTCTCTCTCTCTCTCTCTCTCTCTCTCTCTCTCTCTCTCTCTCTCTCTCTCTCTCTCTCTCTCTCTCTCTCTCTCTCTCTCTCTCTCTCTCTCTCTCTCTCTCTCTCTCTCTCTCTCTCTCTCTCTCTCTCTCTCTCTCTCTCTCTCTCTCTCTCTCTCTCTTTCTCTCTTTCTTTCTTCTCTCTCCCTCCCTCCCTCTCTCCCCCTCTCTCTCTCTTTGCAAAATAAAGTGGTAATCAAGGATTTGACCAACAAAACCGAGAAATAAAAACCACTTCTCTCTCTCTGACTTGTAACTGGTACAGCAGTGTATGCTGCTCCACCAAACCTTCTCTGCATTACATCACACCAACAGCAGTGATGGGAAAAGGAGAAAGAGGCCATATTGCAATATTAGCTGGAGACAAGTGCCTGGAAAAAAAAGAAGTAAAAAGGTCAGGAAAGTCAGAATTAAAACATTACAAAATATTACATATATGCAATCAATGATGCAAGAACACCAGGGGCTGGAGGAAGATGTTGGACAGCTGATCGCCAGCTGATGAGCCATGCAATATTGCACTTTTTTACTTTCTGGGGTGAGCCCTGTCCTGCTGTCAATAAAAGAGACAGCACATTCATGGCTGCATTTCATGGCACGGCATCACACACTGTTGGAATCGCCTTTCAGAGAGCCCCCTGATTAGAGGATTCTCCCCAACAAAGTCCAGTACCAGAGTTCAAAAAGATGAATGGAGTTTGCAGCTTTGATCTTTGAAGTAGTTTATTTCTTCTTATCTCATGGCTGACAAGCTGCCTAAGACCTGGTTGGGTTCACTGAAAAACAGAGCTTGCAAGACCACGAGGCTGAGAATTCAACGTCTTCTACAGACTTTTTGCCCAATTAACTCACAGAACATACCATATTTACAATTCTGCACCAACTATTACCACCTATTCTATACACGCAATTTCTACATCAAATCTACTTCCACCAATGTCTCTGTGCCACTGCCACAGCAGAGGAGAAGAAGGAGAAGAAGGAGAAGAAGGAGAAGAAGGAGAAGAAGGAGAAGAAGGAGGAGAAGAAG
>WEIU01004035.1:517855-550750 GCA_013389925.1 Aegithalos caudatus
AGGAGGAGGAGGAGGAGGAGGAGCATGAAACACCACCTCAAAACCTCCATCTTGTTTTCATCTATCTCCATACTAGAACCCCAAAACTATAAATTTTCACCCTGTGACAAACTCAACTACTACTTCCTTCTAATCTTTGTTGCTCTTTGTTGCTCGAGCGTGGGGAGTTTTTCCCATGGACTAAGGTCAAAGGCAATGTTTTCCTGGGATCCCAGCTGGGGTCTCTGATCCCCCAGGGCAGTTTGAGGGATTTTCCCTGTGCCCTGGACTCCAACAATGCACAAAAAACCAGGCAGTATCCACAGGTAAATCCCCACCTGTACTCATTGTACTGACAGCTACTGACCTGCCTCTAACCCATTATGGAATCAGGATTAATGTCCTGATCATTACACCTCCTGAAAGGCAGAGCTTTTAGGGGAATTCAGCCCAACTACTCATGTGTCCTGCAAGCACACTTTCAAAAACCCAAATGCCACACTACACTATATCTACACTTTGTATTGCAAGTGGTATCAGATGGAATTTTTTGAGTTATTTAAGGGCCAAACCACGTTTTACAATAAAATTAAACTACAGTTCTCAACAAATCCTAGTGGTAGTATACCATGTTTTATCAAACAATTCAATAAACAACATTAAGTCATCCAGATTTCAGTTCCCATTGTTCACTAATTGGCACCCGTATCATATCCTGTTGCATTACATGGTTTCCTATTCGACTGTGCTATGAGGAGAAACACTTCCCTGTTTTATTTTTTATTTCTAAAGACAATATTAAAACATTATTTTTGGTATGTAATGGGCACTGACACTAATGTATATAGGAATACAGCTGTTTTTCTTCAAGAGGGAACATTTTCATATCAGAGATTGATTTCCAAAATTTGCTAGATTCTTCATGGCAATGGCTAAGAGCAGGTTAGATATTTGCTTTCTAATTTGCTTTGTTGTGTTAAGATCTTTTTTTACTACACCTGTTCTTAAAATAGCTTTCCATAAGGCCATTTAGACTTGGAACACAATATCAGTTTTCAAACCCGTGCTTAATCTGTTTTATAACTTCAAATCAGAGCTCATTTATTTTAATAGTTATGTTGATGTCATGACAATCACAAGCAAGTTACAATTATGTCTATAAAACCTGGATAATGCTTTTTCTTTTAATCTTCTTCTTAAAAATTCTTGATGTTCAGTGAGATATGAAACCAAAATCTCTAATTTGTACAGCAAATACCTGCACTGCATTTTATCTCCTTAAAGTATTAGGCTTGAGACTTTGTGTAGGTGTCTGTGCATTTTAAAAATGTTTCACTTGTTCAGATATTGTCACAATAGATCTTAAGCATTTTCTCTGAATATTTCATTAGTTCTCCTCACAGAAGATCACCATGATCACAAACAAAAAGAGATCTTAATTGTTGGGCATTTAATGGACTTCATTTTACCACAGTTTGGGAAGGCTGAGGTTTGAAATTAGTTTAGGTAGGTCCTAAATGCCTTTATGTTTTAGTTTTAACCAGAGAACAGCCAGTGTATGCACCACGGGCTCCCTCTTCATGCTCTCTGTAGAGATTGCCAGTCACTGGGATCCAAGCTTAGCTGTGATGGGGTTTTTTAATTGCTCAGAGGATTTCCAATGCTCTGTGTGTTCTTTGGGATCAGAAATACCATCCTGAAGTTGTCCTAAAAACTAACAATTTCCTGTTGGAGAAGGAAAACTTCTGCTGGATGGTTTCAGACAATCTGGTCCTTCTCTTCCTCAACTAAAGGCATCTGCATCTGGCTTGAGGTTGAGTTTATGCAGCTGTGCTCCCTCTCTTGTCATTCTTATAGTCAGTGTAGTGAACCTGGGCAAAAGAAAGTAAACCTTCCCCGAAGGCATTTTGCACTCCAAAACCTGTGGACTCTACTCCCAAACAGGTTCTTTGATGCTTTACCTAGTGTCCTGAGCAAAAGATCAGAGCAAAGGATATCTGATAGAAATTAAACTGAGCAAAGGAGCAGAGGGAAATTCAGACAGCAAGAATATTCTTCTCTTTGGAATCATTCCACACAGGATAATATGGCCTGAATACAAGAGGCTCAAGAGACATTTTCAGCAATGACATACCATGGTGGAACTTTTTTTTTTTCTTTTTTTTTCTTTTTTTTTTTTTTTTTTTAATTTGCCCACACACAGGGAGCTGGAAAAAGGACTGCCAAGGAAGTTTTTCCCTTGGTATTCTTAAAGTAGCATCTTAAAATAACAACTATCTCAGCATCCACAACTAATAAAGAACTGTGAATACCAGTACTCCTTTCTAACAAGATAACTAAACATAACAAAGTACTTTCCTTCTCTGGGTATAAATAAATGGATTGCCATTGCTGCCACACACACAGAGCACATTTTGCCCAAAACATGTTTTACAGGACTACAGGTCTCCTCTTGCATGGAACAGTCCTGGAATTTTGGTGTTAAAAGTGATATTTTTTGGCCAATTCCCTGAATACCTGGTGGGACAACAAAATGTAAGCTAGAGAGCAAACAGACAGAGACTACCGTTTCCTCTTTGTTCATTCACTTCTCACAAATGATTTTCTCAGAATCACAAGATACTTTCATTGCAATTGTATCTTTTCCTCCCCCACCAGACCATTTTTAGCAGTCAGCTTTGCTCTCTTACTACACCATCTCCACTAGTTAAGGAAAAAATTTGTGGTTTTGCACTGTCCTCCCCTCATCCTCTATTAAGCGTCCCTCTTCCATTTGCTAATTCTACTAGCTTTTCTGTAGGCAGAGAAAAAGTCTTGGAAAAATGTTGCAAAATCATTCATGCCTTGTACCCTCTTTTGTTCTTTACCCCTACGTAAAATCACACAAGTGGCCAAAGCTACTGTGATTTCTCTCTTGACTTTTTTCTCAGTTGCAAGTCATACTTTACTTGAGTAAAGCTTTAGTGTCATGCACTGAAACTTCCACAGTGCAAAGCCAGAGATTTGTGGACACCATTCCATAAGGATGTGATATATTTCAGGTGTCACAGCATTTCTTTCATGGCTGTCTGACTCCAAACACAGTTGAAGCTCTCCACACCACACACAGCCATGTCACCCCTTTTTCCTGTCCCCAGAGGGGTTCAATCTGTCTGAGATCTTTTCTTCTACATATGTAGAGAGAGGTATGTGTCTGTTTCACAAAGCCAAGTCACTCTGGATTCTCAGTAACTGTATTAATGAGATGGGTGTTTACAGATCCACCAGTTCTCTTTGCACGACACACATTGGAAAGCAAACAGCTCTCTCACTTCTCTAAGAGCCCAAAAAAACTGAGATATTGTTTTCCTCTCTTTTTTCCCCCAAATCCTCCCAGTGTTTCTAGTTTCAAAGTCCACAGGAAACATATTTGCCACACACAAGCTCTAGGAGTTACTTTCTTCTCCTGACAGCCTTAGATGCTTTGTGTCAAGCCGTGTGTCCACACTAAAGAGAGGACAAATTAGCTGTTAACAATTAGGGTGGTTTTTAAATCACTCTAGGAACTCAGCTGCCTCTGTCTGAATTTTTCTATGAGTGTATGGTAATAGGAATGAAGAGCTACATCTTGGATGAAAACTTCACACAGGCTTTCCAAACACCTCTGTCTGTTATTGTTCATCTTATTTTTGATGGGATACTTGTAGGGCAAAGATCATGTCACTGAGGTCTCTCTTTTGACCTTGAGTCAAATACCCCAACTTATTGCTAGCAAATGCCCTACTAACAAATCTGTATTCGAACAAAATAAAAATACATTTTTATTGTTTGCTATTCAGTATAAATACAAGGAACCATATAAGCTGCAGCTGCTTCTCTTTTTTTGCTTGTGTGGTAAGAAACATACGTAATGGCAATGATTTGGCAGTGAAAACCTGCTTTTATTAACCACAGGGTTGTTCAGTGTGCCATAGGAATAGAATCACTTGCAGAAGAATATCCTTATATTTCATGTCCTCTGAGGAATTCTGTAGGTAGAGGCAAGTTAGGACCTACCTAAGGCTGATCCTTCATTAACACCATTTAGAAGGAAAATAGAAGTAAAGGTTGCCTTGTAGATTAAAAATTCATCAGGCAATCCATATTCAAAAGCCTGATGAAGGCAGCAAAGATGTTTGCAACCTGGCCTTTCCAAATTCTAAAGAGATTCCTGGCTATGGAGACACATTTGCCTTTCTTAGTTATTGGGAAACTTCGTTCCACCAAAACTGATACAGGTGTATGAAAAAAGCTGCATAGAAACCATGCAAAGAACAGCACAAAAGTTGTTTCAAAATATGCATACTTAGAAAAAAAATTATATCCAGAACTGTAAAAAGTCACATATAAACTCACAGGCTTTTCAAGCTGGGAAGCTTTTAGCCACAAATAACTGATTCCATGTGCATCCCCATTCACCAAATGCCTGTTATTAAAAACAACACCTAAAATATCAAAATAATAGTTCCCAAACTAAGATATCGCCTCAGGAAATATTTCAGTAAAAGACATGAACTGGCTGAAGCAAATATGTTCTGATTCAGGCATAATTCCATAGGAATGTTTATCTTCCTTTAAATTTAGCACAAATTTAAGCCTACCCTCCCAAACTGATCACTGATGTGCAGGTATCAGCGATACACAGAAAGGCTGAAATAGTGTCAGCTTTAAGACCCAAAACTAAAACCCCCCTTCTTGCTGCAGAGGGCTGGCAGAGGAAATGGCGTTGAGATCTGCGGGTCTTGCACAACCCCAGAGTTTCATGTTCACTGTGCACAACGTAATCACATTCCCAGGGTGACTAAAACCAAGAAAAAATAAATAATTAACGTGGCAGACGTTAACCACTGGTGCTGTGACAGCTTTTGTCCTGTGTGCCGCAAACGCTCACCTTGGCAAAGAGGTCCCAGATGGGTTTTGAAGCTCCTGAAAACAAACAAGGCAAATACAGCCACTAATGAGGAGCCAAAAATGAAACTGCCGAGGCTGAGAACCGCAGCTTTCAAACACCCGGGTGGTGCAAAAACACCCCCTCACCAACACACCTACGACAGCTCCAGGTGCGGTTCTGTTCTCTATCAAATCCCACTTAGCTATTTACAAAATATAAATATAGAATAAATATGCTATTTATGCAAACATACACCTCATGTACTTTGAAGCACAACTTTCCCGGTTCCCACGCAGGATTCCTCGAGATCCCGGAGCGAACCGGCGGCAGTCCCTGCCCTTCCCCGGGGCTTGGGGACCGAGCTCCAGCGCCTCGCAGAGCCAAGAGGACGCCGCTGTCCCCGTGCTGTGACAAAAGCTGCCCAGCCCTGCCTCCCCAGCAGCCCTGAGGGGCGTCCCGCCTGACGGGCACCGCCGTCCTCTCCGCAGGGAACATGGATTTGCGGAGAAGAAGGATTTGCGGGTGCCGGGAACCCCCATCCAGCGGCACCGACGGGGCTCTGGAAAAGGGTCAGTGGGGACGGGCGGGTGTCCGAGGCCGCCCCACGGCCGGGCCGTGCCGGGTCCCCGCTCCGCTCCGCTCAGCGCGGAAATCCCCGGCGGGCGGGGAGGCGTGGGAGGGAGAGGGAAGGGCCCAAGGCGGGCAGCTGGTNTGCGGGGGAAGGGTCGCCGCTGCCGCTCCGTGCGCGCTGGAGGACACGGCGGCCGCTTCCAGGGCAGGGATGCGCATCCCGCTTAGGGAAACGCTAATTTTGCTGCTGTACTGGGCAGGGAAAGCGCTGGCGGGTGTTGTGCTGCTTAGATGGAATTAGGGGCAACCCCGGACCCGGACAGGCTGAGGAGCAGGTCCCACCCGGCGGCAGCGCTGCCGGAGCCGCGGGAGCGGGCGGGGAACCGGGATCCGGGTGTTGCCCGAGCTCCCCTTCAGCCCGGCAAGGGTCCCCTGTCCGTACGCGGCCATCGAGGGCTCCAGGTAATTAAAGGGCCTTTTATGGATATTTTCAGCAGAAGGGTTTCGATGGGACATGACTCACCTGGGTTTTATTGCCCAGGGTAGCGCTGTTTTATTGCAGGTGTTAGAAAAGCTCCGCAGGTGGACCTGCTTAGGGCACCTGGTGATCGAGAATAGTCGTGTCGCCACAAGGTTAGGGGACAAAGTGGGTTTCAGCAGTGGAGCAAAGCCCCCAAAGTTGTTATTGCAAGCATCAGGATATCTCTTGCCTGGCTATAGTGTGCCACAGCAGCAACATCTCATGCCTTTAGGATGAGCAGTGATGAAAAAGTTGAGGCGCTGGTAGGAAGAATCATCTCACCCAGCCAGAATGTTTGAAAGGAGAAGTGCAACTTTCTCCCGTTTCACATGGCATTTTAAAAAACCTTGCAGAAGAGGAAGGTGTGGGAAAGAATTGAAAAAGTAAAAAAATTAAAATTTTTAAAAAATAAATTAGGAGAGCAAGACCCAAAGAAAGTAGTGAGGCTATGGTAGCACTTTATTAAGCTCACCGCTAGTGTGATGGACACAGGAACTGAGTGAATGTACAGGGCAAAAGGGAAGTTTCTCTGCAGGCAGAGCATTTCTCCCTTTTTCCAATTAAGGTTGGAATTAAAGCTATTCCAGGGGAACATCGTGGGTTGACAAACTACAAACTACAGCAGCAACTTCCTCCAAGTAGGAGGATGAGGCCCCTCAGTGTGGGTCTGATTTTCTGAGTCTGTAAGGTTTTCAGGCTGATTTTTCCTTCCCTTGAAAGAAGAAATCTTCCTAAGGGAAGGAAAAATCAGCCACTGACAGGCCAAAAACCTTACAGACTCAGAAAATCAGACCTACATCTCATGATCTCTCCAACCTTAACTGTGGCATCACTTACTAAAATAAGAAATCAAGATCCTCTTATGAGGATCACACATATGAGAATCAGTTCTGGCTGAATATCTAAGTGTCTGTTGGCAATAGCAAATGCCTACCATGGGGAATTCCCTAGAGAGTCCCCAAAGGATCAGTCAGTTATTGTTATCTTTCTATTCAAATGAGTTGCTATATCCGTAGCTTCTGACTTGGGTGGGGAATAATAAAACAATCACAGGCATGAGATTAAGAAAGATTGAGGACTACATGAGCTGAGCTTGCCAAGACAGACCTCTACAAGCCTGGCACAAAAGTGATGACTCCTACACCGTGTAAAAAATACAAATAGAAATCCACATGTAAAAACCACTGTCACAGACAGGATGGAATGTTTAGGTATGCTTCCTTGGGAGATTTCCTTTGAGACTGAGCGCAGATTTACTGAAGAGCAGAAATTTTCCACACTGGGCATCCACTTAAACTTTTCAAGCCTCATCTATCAAATCATTTCAAAGGACACAGAAAAAGAAAATAAACTGCTTTCTTTATACAAAAAAATAATACATTTCAGGTTGGTTCTCCCCTAAAGTTTCTCCACCTCGGTCTCTGGAAATGGGGCTTCAAGTAGAGGTAGCTTTTGTGTCAGGAACGTCCTCTGCTTTCTGCATGGGGAGCTGAATATGTTTGGGAAGATGATAATTTTCTTGGGGGGCAGGTGGGAATTAGAGACACTCCCCTGCAGCAGAGGAGCCCCAAGTTGTGCCCTGGCAGGTGGTGGGAGTAAAGCTGGTCAGAAGCAAAGCTGTGCCTGGGAAGTGATGTACGAATTCCTGTGCTTGGAAGGACAAAGCAGCAGAAGCTCCGAGGAAAGGGCAGGAAGTCTGAGGGGATTTTGTAAAGCACAGCAAAGTGAGAAATGGCTGCTGGGGAGTGAGCTTAGGTTAGGGCTTGGAGGGAGGAGGGCCAGGCAGGGCAGGGTTGGTTCAGAGGGAAGGCAGTGACCACTCTGGGTGTGAGACTCTGGAGCTCAATCCTGGATAGAATTGTCCTGCTGGGAGCAGCTGTCCCTTTTCCCCAGCCCAGGGCTCAGTGCCTGAGGGCTGACAACCCCAGGGGAGGGGAGCCAGCTGTACCTGGGCAGTGTGGCCCCTCAATTCTGCTTGCAGAGGTGAGCTGGGTACACTGGTGACAGCCCAGTGCTGTCACTGTGCCTGTCAGCTCAGCTCTGCAGCCTTATTGCACCTGGGGCAATATCAAGGTCAGCAACTGCAGCCACACAGTTCTCACTCCAAAACTTTTCCATCATCTTTCTTTCCCTTCCTACAGCAGTGTGGAGAGCACAATGTGTAACGAGGTGTGGAGGTGAAAGGCTATTTTAAAGTAACTCTAAGGGAAATGCTGACCATTTATCTTCCTTAAACTTCCTCCTTCTTGTGGGATGAGAGTTAAACCACTTGGACTTTATAGATGGGTTAAACTGGGTTTCCTATGGCATCCTTTCCTTTGGGGAAACTCCTGCACTGATTTGCCCCTCCTGAGTAATCAAACACATCAAATTCTTCCCAGCAAAAACCTTTGCACAGCTCTCCACTATCAGCAGGTTTCCTGTTTACACATTTTTACTGAATGCACAACCTGGTGGGCAGCAGGGTCAGCTGCTCTTTGTCCTTTAACCAGACAAAACCAAAATTCCTTGAGTTTCAGCAAAAGATTGGAAAACCTGGGTTTTGTCCTGTGTAGCCATTGTCCTTCCTGGTGACCCACATAGCCTCCAGAGCCTGTTTTTCAGCAAGCCAATTGATTCAGTCACAAGAGAAGACAGGCCCAACACCAGCTTCATGCCCTCTGCCCTGATTCCAATATTAGTGCATTTTGCTGCTATTCATGGCCTTGGCCACCAAACCACTGCTGAGCCGTATAAACAGAGGTTTGGCAGCTGTCAAAAATGCAAATACTTCATGGGGCATTACATGGGAGCAGTACCTAATTTACCTACTTCTGCCACTATATTAAAACAATCAAAATTGGGTTTATTGCTTATTTAAACAACAGAGATGCAAAGTCAGCTGTAACACCTGTTTGCTTTTCATTTTAGGTACGGATTTCTGTTACTGCTCCTTCATATCCTGAAAGCTGGTAAGTTCAGAAAAACTCAGTAAAAATTTAACTTGCCCTCCCTGTAATATGTTTGGCCAAATGCACAAAGTAGTTGTAAAATGTACAATATGAGCATCTCTGTGTTATCTAGAAGATACTGAAGAATTCCTCAGCATGAAATGTTTTTCTGACATGCATCAGGGAAAGAAGACACAATCAATTTCTATCGGTTTCATTGCAGAGAACAGCAAGAGACCTTAGGGAGGCTCTTGCTCAGATTGCTTTGCTTGCTTCAGGGACCTCCCTGTGTACTTATCTCTGTCAACAAAAGGCCTTGGAAGTGGAGTAATAAGAGCTGCTGATAAGCAGATCTAACATGCCTGTATACTCAAGAGTAGAATTATACATCATGGTGTTAAGTAGCCAATATTAGTAATCTTACTACTACTTATTAGTAGTAAATTTACTCCTACTATTAGTAATTTTGTTTTTACTGTGGCTCTAAAATATCCCTTGCAAAACAAAAGTAGAATTAAATTGCACCACCTGCTGATATTTAAATGTTTTTAGAGTTCTCTCCTTGGTTCTTGCTCAATTACTGAGAAGGACTTCAACAAAGGCACCAAGGAAATTCCCTGGTTCCAATATCAGGACAAACTGTACCAGGTTCAATTTCAATAGATGCTGGCTGGGCTGTTTCTGGCCAGTGATGGAGTTGCACCCATCCTGCCAGGGCATTACTTTTCCTGCTGTTCCTACTGGGTTTCCCAAAATCTGAGCCAAGGGATTGTGTTGCAGTTCAAGCCTGTTACTCCCAGTCCCAGTGGAAGTGCCTGGTAATAAACATCCTGCCTTTCTCCCTGCAAGCACTGTGTCTGCCTCAGTGGGATTTTTAGACCAGGGTGCCCAACTCAGATGTGCAGATGAGCTATTTCCAAGTCCAGTGCCCACAAAGACAGATCCCCTTTAATGTTGACACCTCCCTCCCACCTCACCACGTTCCGTTTCTGCATTTCCAAACCTCCACTCCTGTCATCTTTCTTTCCCTCAATCACCCACCCACATAATCCCTTCCCAGCTGTAATCTCTCCCATCCAGCCCCATACCTGACACAACACAAACACTGCTTTGATGCCACCAACCAGTTGTACCAGTGAGGTTTTGGCTGCTGGTCTGGAGGGGATGGATCCAGCAGGGAGGCTGTGGGCAGAGCTGCCCAGCCCTGTGGGACTCACTGAGCTGTGCTTTTTCATCAGCTGCCAGCCCCTTCACGCCTTTGCCTTCCTCACATGGAGCAGAGGCTGCCTTTTCTCATGTCTGGAAGGCAGGAAAAGTGTTCTGAAATTCAGATACAGTCCTGACTTTACCTCAAGTGACCCTCAAGATGTAAATGTTTAAAGAGTGTGTCACTGGAGGTATCTGGGTGTGCTGGTTTGCCAGCTGAGTGTATTTGTTGAGAGGGTGTCATGGAGAGTAGCAGTAAAATGTGGTTGCTTTGTCATGCTGACTTTGAGAAATACTGCTTTTACTCCCCTTCTTAATTTTTTAGATCTCAGAATAATGTCAGCACTCTTTCTTTCAGTGTTTCCACTTCTTGTGATTTTAATGGTGATATTTGGCATTTTTCTTAATAAAAAAAGAAATAAGTTATTATTAAAATGTTAGAACTTGAATATGTGTCTGCAGTCAGTGCACAAAGTGAAATGTGAGTATCCATGGGGCTAGGAATGATTAAGCCTGGTTGGTTCTCAGAGAAAGGTCCCTTTGGACAATGCACAGATAAATGGACATGGAGGGGATCAGCCACTGGAAATTTGGGGGGTAGGAATGACTGTGAAGTGAGTATACTCACCCACCTGCTATAAAAATAACACTGGAGTCTACATGTGGTAGAATGTACTTGAAAATAATAACTTTTTTTCCCACATAACCTCCCTTTTTTCTCTCTCTCTCTTTTACTCTTGTAGTTATTGCACTAGAGGAGAAGAATATCATCAGTAAACTTGGAGACAACGCCACACTAAGTTGCATTTATAACAAAAAAAACTTGCAATTAAAAGATCTACGGGTATATTGGCAAATAGCTGACGATTCCTATGAAGAAAAGTGTTCAGTTGTCCATGTACTGATCTCTGGCCAAGATGATAACAGAAGACAGTGTATTCACTTTAAAGACAGGACTCAATTATTCTGGGATAGGTTGGAAAATGGTGATTTTTCTCTGCTATTGCTAAATGTCAGTCAGAGTGATGGACATACATACAAATGTGTAGTGCAGGAGAAAACTGAAGTTACCAAAGTGATTCACCAGGCTGAAGTGGTTCTCAGTTTAGCAGGTAAGAACTTGTTTCACTTTCCCCAAATTCTCATTTCTGCTTTTCAAATTTGTGCTATGTCAATATTATATTTAAGTACATCTTTAATTTTTGAAACAGACTTCTGCCATTTGCTGAAATGAAGTCTGCTCATTTTATATGTTACAGACAGGGAATGTAAACCTTGGAGAATGCATGTAAAAACTGTTTGCCCAGTGCGTGTTTCTTTTCTTCTTGTGTTTCATGGGTATGAGGGCTCTTGCATGTGACTGGGTGACAGCAGCATGAGTTGATCCTTTCTTCCTTTGGGTTTGGCTTTAGCTTTCTGTCCTCACAGTGATTTTATCAGCTCTCTGGCTTACAAACCAAACCTGCAGTCATTTTTCTTTCAAGTCATTGAAGGTAGTGTGAAATCCAGCAGTTTGGCTTCAGAATCCATCTCTCAATTTTGCCTTTCCAGTACATTTCAAAATGTCAACAACTATTTCTTCTTCTCCTTGCTCTCCAGCGAGTTACAGCCAACCAATACTCAGTGGACCAATAAGAAACAGTGACAGCACTGGGGAGGAGGTGACCTTCAACTGCAGGTCTGGCAATGGATACCCCAAGCCCAACGTTTACTGGATCAATAAAGTGAACAACAGCCACCTGTCTCCATCAAAAACAGAGATCATAGCCCACGATGATGGCACTTTCAGTGTTTTTAGCACACTGAAGGTGAAAGCCACTTCTAACATGCAAATAGAGTGCTCCATAGAGAATGAGATGCTGCAGGAAAATCTGTCAGCCAACTGTAAGTTCCTTCATGCTGCCTCACCTTTTCTAGGTAGCAGGAATATCAACCTGCATGTCTCTGCCTGTAGATGAGTGCTAACGAGGGCTGAGCATTAATTCAGGCTTTGATTCAAGCTCCAGTTATGCTTAACCATGGACTTGATGTTTAATTCTTCTATATTCGAGTGAATAACCCACTAAGTGTGTTATGACAATGTCCTGGTTTTGAAAGGACAGGTATCTGCCAGCAAAACCTGGAAGTTCCCTTTGAATAGAGAATGTAACCCCCTTCTCTCAAATTAGTATAATTTTGCAATTTTAGGCAAACTTTCAGGCAAAGTTTTGAGAATAGGAATAACAGTCCTTTAATAGGAATATTAAAAATACAAATGTAATAGTATAGAAAATAAAATAAACATGCAAATAAAACAAACAAAAAACCCAGAAACCCCTGACAGAGTCAGGGATGTGACCTGACACCCTGTTGGTCAGGGTGTTAGAAGCAGTCCAGATGAATCCTTCTGGAGTAACAGACACAGTTCTGTGGAGTAGAGATGGTCCTGTAGAAAGTCCAGTGGTGGTGAGATGGGTCCAGTCTCCCTCTGGGAATCCAGTGGAAAACAGGAAGGTCCTCCTGTTCCTGTCTCCCCTTTTTATCTGGGTAGAAATGCCTGGGTCCCCCCCAGCTGGGTGGAGCATCTCCCAATAGGATGATCCAATGTCTCATGTTATTGGTGAGCCTTAATGGCCCATTATCAGAAAACATCAGCTCTGAAACTTGTGCTTGGCCACCTCTTTGTTTTGGTTAAGTACCCAGCAATTAGCTTCCTAGCAACCTAACAATTCCACCAAAACAAAAGAAACAATACCCAACCTCCAACAGACAACAGCACTGAGAAGCTCTTGCATCAGAAGCAGTTGCTGAGCTTAACCCTTTAGTTCCTCAGGAACATAATGGTTTGGGGAGTCAGGTTGGTTTTAGGGACCACAATACAGCAGGTCCATAATTTCTGACCCCTTACCCAATGGCCTTGCAACACTCACGTTTGCTTTTTACTCTTCCTAGTTCCAAAGTTCAGTTTTCAGTCTCCAAAAACAATTTAATATAGTGCATGACTTAAACTAGGTCGGCAGCCAATGGGCAATATGAGCTCAATAGAACAATGTACCTAACAGCATAAGTACAATGTGCTGTTTATTGCTGGTGTGATGACTGATAGTAAAAGCAAGCATTTAGTCACTCAACTCTTCACATAACCAGAAAGCTCTTAAAAAAANTGTTACAGTTACAGTACCACTGCTGCAGTTCATAATTCCCAAAAACCTGTGTAGAAAATCTGTCTGGAGTGGGAAGGCTGATCTGGAGGTGGCTGTTTCATCTCATTGCTGTTCCTGGTCCTGCCTCCAGCCACACTCTTCTCTCACAGGTCTCTGCACCCTGGTGCAAAGAGGTTGGAATGTTTCCGTAACTGTAGTTGGATACACACAACTAATTCACCTGAACACCCCAAACACTGATCCCATCTATGCAGGCAAATGATATAAACTATTTCCAAGAACTAAAATTGAACACATGAGCAGAAGTTGCACAGTAGAGTGTTTATGTGATAATACACTGTGCTATCATCCCAAATTAAAGGAAAACTAAGTAACTTCATCATTAGTTTCCTAATGGCATTGTCATGTTGTCTTCTGAGAGAAAAGACCTTCATATTACTATTTTTGGGGGTGTTTTTAAAGTCTCACAATTGCACTTGAAAGAGTAAGAGATGTGATTTGAAACCTTCAGTTTGCACCAATGAGTGAAGGTTCTTCACTAACTTCAGGGAAACATGTTTTCACCCATTATTTCTTAATACCATCAGATTTACATTAAAGAGTCCCTAAAGATTTATTTTCAGCTGAGTCTAGATACAAGCCCAAACATACAGTCTCTCAATGCTGGAGGGAAAGAAGAAAAAGGAAGAAAGAAGGATGGATGCACAATGACGACAGGGAAGAATAAACTGGTAATTAGACATAATTAATTAGAGATGTGCCTCAGAAGGAATCACCAAAATCACAGTGATATGAACAGCACAAATCTTTAGTCCTTCAGATTTTGTTTATGCATGTAAAACATGGTGAAATATTTGCCTGGTGTGAAATGTGAAATTATGGCATCCTTTTGTATTTTATTCTAGACACGCAGCAGATGAAAAGCAGTGGTTCTGGCACAGAGAGTGAGGAAAACCTAGGAAAAAAAGGACGAGGTGCTCAAGCAGCTGGCATCATTGGCATTGTCTTTGTGATAGGTCTTCTAACTGGTTTAATCTGCTGGCTGTGGAGAAGGAGGTCCTCTCATCTAGCATCCTATAGAGGTAATCAGACACTTTATTTGCAAATTATAAGAATTATCTTTCACTTGCCAAAATACTTAATGTTATCCAACAGAAAGAGAGAAAGTATGACTAAGCTGCCTGCACATGGCACCAGGAAGTCATGCCATTATCAAAAACTTGGGTTGCTCTGGGGAGCAAGTGAAATGCCCCAGGATATGTTATTCATCATGGTTTTCTCTTCCTGTGTCTGAGCCTCACAGGAAGTAATTTCTGGATGTGAGTAACTCAGATTTGTGTCTGTTCAGGCCATGGTTTGTCAGCTGTGATCCCTGCAGGCTCTTTCTGGACAGATGGCATGGAACAGGACTGGGGTCAGTAGCTCTCTCAGCACAGTTTGAAGCAGAAATCAGAGCATAATTCAATCCTGAGAGCTTTAGAGTCACTGGCTGGATGATTAAGGGTCGGGGTCCTGCTGGGATCAAGCAGAAATGTAGCTGGTCTCACTGTCACACGTGTACCCTTGTGTAGCTGGATTTGCCCATGTGCATGACTCTAAAAAAGCTCTGAAAGACCTCTTGTGGACCAGGCTGAGTCTGCCAATGTAATTGAGCACTTGCTCTAAGCCCCTTTGCAGCTATCCAGGAGCTAATATCTAAGGGACAGAGCAGAGACAACCACACTTCTCATGGACAAGGACCATCCATGTTTTCAGTCTGTGCCCTCTTCCTCAGTGTTAGCAAGCCTGGGTGCCTCAGAAAAAATCAGGGGAAAGCAGGGTGGTGATCTTGTCCAGGATCTGCAGCAGCTCATGTAGAGGTCACATCCTTGTTTCAGAAACAACCCAAGAGTGAGGCAAGACTCTCTCCCAAGACAGGGAGCAGGGCTGTCACTTCAATCCCAAAATCTCTCCTTTCTGAAATGGTAGTCTGGGTTGTAAGCAAATACAGTATTGGACTGCATTTTACAGAACATTTAGCACATTGAACCCTCAGCTTTAGTGGATGTAGCTTAATGTTAATCTCGTTTTTCTGAAGACTGTGGTTATGTATCCTACATGCTGAAACCCATGCATTTGTTTCTACAGATGTGCAACCAAGAGAAGACCAAGGAGGATTCAACTGTAAGTATTAAAATATATATTGTTTTCTTTGTCTTGAGTGACTTAACTTCATGGCTTCAGTACTTAAGTTCAGCACAAGCCTTTAGATTAGACTTGCTGGATGATACAAACTGAAGCATTTTTTTAGGCACTACATCCTAGGTGGTCATTAACTGGGATACAGGGACATCATTTACATCATGTCTGTGAACCTGAGTCTATATACACCCAATTAAAAAAAAAAAAACCCTCCTTTCCTAGAAATAACATGCTCTTCAGACCTTCACCATGTTCATATTTTCATAAGCAAGAATGCAATATTGCAGACCAGCTGGTTTACAGATTCATTTGTTATTTATAGTAGGGAAAAAATGAAAATTGGGTGAAAAAAATGAAGGCAGATTTGGAAAAAAAATTAAACAGAGGTCTTGCAAGAGCACTGGGTGAAATATCTGCCTATTTGATATCCCATTTGGTAGTTTCTATTGAAGTTAATGACTGTTGCCTGTGTGTCTCTTCAGGCAGAAAAAACTGTGGTTTCACTAAAACTGTAATATTTAAAGCATAATTTGCTGTAGCAGATGTTGTGAAAGTACCCAGTTTATAGTTACAAGCAGAAACAAAATAACCCTTAAATTAAAAAACTTATTGTGGAGCTTCTTTGACAGTCATGGAAACTGGGTTAATGGTCAGTTATTTTCCAGACTGCAGCCTGATCCCCAACATTTGTTTTTGCTAAACATCAACAGGCATTGCACTCCCTCCTGCAGAGCATAATCTGTGGAGGAGGATGGAATTTCTCCTTAAAATAAAGAGACATTTTCTCCTTTTGTTCCTGGGAACTGCATTATTGTAAAACAAACAGTTCATTTAAAGTCAACTTTTTCTTCTCCAGACTTACTTATACAAGGCCCTTCTTGGTTAGATCCCTGAACTTAGCCCATTAATTAAAACAAAAAAACAAAACAAAAAAACCAAACCTGTGACCTAAATAAGAGTAAATATTTATCTTGTATTGAAGGCTGCTGTAGCATGATTTGTTCATTAGGAAAAAAGAAAGGCACCTTGCAGGTGCTGTCTTTTCCTTGTCATTTCACCACTCCACTTGTGGAAGAGGAGGTGGGACAGCAGCTTTGGTGGCTCACTGATGACAGAAGCTGTCCCCCCTTCTGAGGGCCATGATTTGGCCCTCCCAATTTAAGGGCAGCTTGGATCAATACCAGAGGAATGGAAATGGTCCAGGGAATGTGATCTCTGGTGAGACACTGGTTATGTCTGTTTAGGCTGGACAAGGCCAGGCTGATTAAGGACACAATAACAATCCTCTTCAGAGTGTCTTTTGAGAGGATGGGACAATTATTTATTGTGCTAACCCAGCTGACACTGCACTTAAGGCACAACAGACCTAAACAAAGGAGATTTAAGCTAGATGTCAGAAGAAATTGTCTAAGGGTTATGGTAGTTGAGCATTGAGGCAGAATTTGTCCAGATTATCAAGTCTCCATCCATCCAGGTTTGTTGCTTTGTGTTTTCTGAACAAAAGAGAAAACTGGTATCTGTCAGAAAATATTTAGAAATAAAGCTGGCACTACCTTAGTAAAAAGATGAGCTCTAGGAGAAATTCTAGCCTAATTCAATCATTATTTGGTATTTTCAATCCTGTTGTGTGTAGTAGATGGGGTAAGGCCCTGGGGAGGTGCATTCAGGGGATGCTCTGCCACAGCATTTTTCTTTTCAGTACTGCTGTAAATGCACTCCTGCTTCTGGCACCTTATAAAGAAGGTCAGGTTCTTTCATGGCAGTGAGAATCCTGAATACTGCAAACCAAAATGAGATTACTGAAACTAACTTTGCTGTTACAAAGGCAAAAAAAAGAGTTTGGAAACTGAGAGGAAGGCAGACTGTAAAGAAGAGTAACTCCAGCCTGGTGGGATTAGTCCCTCCAGACACCTGTGCCAGTCAGTGGGGCAGGTGAGGAGAAATTCAGACCTGGAGGAATTCTAAACTATTATCTGGAAGAATCCCTTAATTTCCTGAGAGTAGCCTAGGGAAGCTGTTTTCTCTTGGCCACAGAGAGGCTTTGTGCATATTCTCTGAAATAGTTTTAAATGAGCCCAAGGTGACACTGATATTCCTTCACAAGGAAGGCCACTTTTTCCATTTGCACAGAGAGACACTTCCAGACTGTAACATGAGGACAGAAAGCCCCTGGTGTCTTGGGTATCCAGGTAGGGCTTCTCCCCAGTCAGTTCTCTTTTAGCTTTTCCACAGCTTTGCAGCTTGCTCCACTGGTTATGCAGGAAAAGCCACTCTAGGAATGATTATTTCTAGGGAGGTTTTTGTCTGGTTTTTAATAAAAATAAATTATTTTGTTTTTACAGCACCTGTCTAAATGGAAGGTATGCCAACAATCTGGGCAGCTGGAGATGTCTCAAGAGAAGCATCACTCCCTTGGTGGCAGCATTCTTTGTAATACAAGTGACAGATTTCTGCCAAGAGAGATGGCCAAAAAATTTTTTTAAAAAATAAAAGCTTCTTGAGCACAAGATAGAGGAAAATCTGCTGGATTTTCATTCCAGCACCTGGCTGTGTCCACAGAACAGTCATGTCACCCCTCCAGCTCAACACTTTGGACAGTCCTCTGTGATTGTCAGTGATTTGGGCACTGGGGGAAGCAGAAAGCCTGGGACTCAGCTGCTCCTTGCCAGACCACTGAAAGCTGGTGGCTGCCCAGACATGATCCTTGAGGACTGTCAGGAGCAGAAGCAGCCACATTTCAGGATCATGGGACCTTCTTGCTGTCACCTTACCCTGAGGATGACTACTGCAAGTGAAGAAGGACTGCTAAAACAAAGAGAGAAAACTGAAGGACTCTGCAGAGTGAGATTTGTGACCTCTTCCATGTTTATCTCTCTCCAGAGTACAATCCTTTTATTGTCTGTATTTACCAGCTGCTACTGTGTACAGAATCAGGCAGATTTGACCCAGTCCTCCAAAAACAGGGGTTGCTCCAATAGGGTCAAATACTGAATGTGTATAAGGGAAGGTGCCTTCTTTAAGCCTTGATAGCAACATTTAGGTTTTTACCAAATATTCCACCAAAATGGGGACTTCCACTTTCAACAGGAGCCAGCTGTGACCAAAGGAAAAAAAAAAAAAAACAACAAAAAAAAACCCAACCAACAGGCTGTGGAAATATGGCCAATTAAAAATAATGCTCTCTGCTATATTAATGTCATGTTACCTGGACTTACCCTTCTCAGGATGGAACAAAAACTGTGTTTAAGCTCTGCTTGATTCAACTGAATCTTTATTTAAGCACTTTCCCGTGGCTTCCAAGGAGGATTTTAAACTGAAGGTTTTAAACGGAGCTTGTGCTTTTCGCATCCTTACATGCACCCAACAAAACAAAAAAAGAAAGAGCAAATTCTATCATTGTGTTGTCCATGAATGTCCAGAAAGCCAAGAACTGCATTTTCCTTGTGCCAGTGCATGTGCCTTTGCTGTTTCAGCCCCAGGTCAGTGAAACTGACTGGCTGAAAATAGCAAAACAGTAAACTTTGCTGATGATCTGAAATTTTGAAGGAGGAGGAATTTTTACTAGCACTCTTGCCCAGATGGGACAGTTTCCCCATCTTGTCATGGGGGGATGGAGATTATAGTCTTAAACTGAGCTCTGGAAACACTTGACCTCTCCTGCACCAGTTGCTAAACTAAAATTGCATCATGTTTGTGAATAAGTCATAGCCTTGTTTATTGTTGCTGTGTGTGAGGCAGTCCAGTATCAACTCTGAGCTCAGACACTGATTTTTCATATTAAAATCAGCTTTCAATTCCCAGCCACATGAAAATTCTGTTGTACTCACATCACATGGAACCAGGACCATTTGGCAATAGTGCAGCAGTTATCTTTTGTCAAAGCAATACCCTCAGGGAGGCTCCCAGATGGGTAGCTGTGTTTCTCTCATGTCCATGAATCCAGATGTTAAATATTTTCTAAGTCCTAATCTAGTCTTCAATGTACCACAAAGGGAACATGCTTGAGGAAATCTTGTAGATACCTCAAAAATGTGAACAACATCTGTGCAGATGTGCATGGTAACCATTTCTTAGTGGTTCAGTAAAAACTCCTGCAGACATTTGCTTCTTATCTGAAGTTGTTTTGTGTAGCCTCTGGTGCTGCTGTACCTGACAGAAGCCTTTCCTACAAGTGGTTTTCCACTTTTGTGTTCTGCAGCTGTAATGGTTCAGAGATGGAAGAAGTGGCCTAGCAGTCTCTCTGCAATATGGTATTAAAACAAATTTAGACTGGTTGGATATTCTTACTTCTGGGCTCCTTCATGGATACACCTAAATACAAAAGCCTTTTCCTTCAAAATCTGTGCTTTCATTTGGCTTAGGGTTCCAGCTATTCTTGGAGGACAGTAAATCCTAGATAAGAGTTGTTGTCATTCAAAGGACTTGGCAATTTTGTAATAACAGTTTTTATCTTCACATGCCATGTTTATATTTTCAATAAAATCTATTCATTCTTCTGGATGTTTGACTAAATCTATCAACACACAGAGACAAGTCAATCCAAGACATTGCCCCCACCCAAAGTGGCAGCTTTACTTTTTAGCCACATCCCACAGTGCTCCTTTTCAAAGCCCTGAGATAAGGGGAGACAAACACAGCTCAGAGCTCACCACCTTTGCTTTATTTTGGCTCACACAACAAAATCCCTCAAATAACACAACAAACTCCATGAAAGCCAGGCAGTAGCCTGAAAGCAGCACTATGCCTGGGCTGATTCATCCATTTCTCACCCAACTTTACCACCCCAAGCACACACTCCTGCTTCCAGAACTGAAACCAGCTCATTGCACTCCCCCAGACCAGCCTTGCACACCCAGCACCCCTGTGTTTGCCTTCATAAAAGACAGCAGCTCACTTAAACACATGCACAGGAAAGCAACAGTTGATGCAGCTTTGGAGGAAGACTAATAAATGGATTCACTTTCACAGAATAACAAAAGACTTCTGTTGTGGCATGGCTGGTAAACCACAAATGGAAAGCCCCAAGAGAAAACATATTGCTACTTAGTGATCTGAATCCATCTGTCCTGTTGTCAGAGTCACTATTTAAATCTTTTTACCTGCAAGAGCTGAACTATCTCTTTTGCTCAAAAAAGCATTCCCTTTTCCAGCTACCCTGACTCCAAAGTCTGTTCTCAGTCTGTCCTTTGTGCTATGTCAAAGAAAATTTTTTGTTACTTTCCCAGCTTGCAAAGTGAATGTTTCTCATATTTGTAGCAAACATGCACAAAAGGTCACATTACCCCCAAGTGTAATTTCTCTAACATCTCTCTTTTTCAGAGGAAGAGAAACTGCTCTAAAGAGCAATTGAGTACAGCCAGGGAGAAAACACTTCCACCCCCATAGCTGTTAGCTCCTGGGACTTTTCCTCTTAATTTGTGGAGGGCATTAGGGCCTTCACCACCTCCATGATCTGATGGAATCATTGTAATCTGGTCCCCACTTGAGGATTATTGTGGAGCTCCTGGAGCAAGTCTGGAGCAAGGGTACCAAGGTGACTGGGGGACTGGAGCTGCTCAGTGATGAGGGGAATTGGGCCTGTTCAGCCTCAAGGAGAGACAACTGAGAGGGGACTTCAGCCACATCTGTCACTGTCTGCAGGGAGGGGTCAGAGCATGGAGCAGGCTCTGCTCCTTGGTCCTGAGAAATGGGACAAGAGGAATGGGCAGAAGCTGGTGGACACAAAGTTCCACCTGAAAATGAGGAAAAACTTTTTGTTGAGGGTGGCTGAGCACTGGAACAGGATGCCCAAGAATGGCAATCTTCCCTGGAGATGCTCAAAAGCTGTCTGGACACAATCCTGAGTAATGTGTTCCAGGGAACTCTGTGTGAGCAGGGAGGTTGGACTGGATGACCAGCTGTGATCCCTTCCCAACTCACCTTAATTCTGTGTTTATAAAAGGCACCCCACACGTTCTCTGAGGTGATCTCCTCTGCATCTGGCTCCCCAGGGAATTGCAGAGCAGTAGCTTCTATGCCATTCATCTTTCAGGATGCACTTCTGTGACAACAGGTCAGTTTGTACAATTACCTTCCAACACAGGAAAAATGCTTCCAACATTTCCTGTATTATCAGCACCACTTAGCACAATTACTGTATCTGAACCATGCTCCCTGCTGTCAAATGCAAATCCTTGGCAGCTACATGTGACATTACTATTAATCACAAACCTTTTTTTGCATATTGTTATGAAAGAGCCTGTCTCCCATTTCAGTCTGGCACAGAAAACTGCTGTGTAGAGATAGATGCTCATATATCAAGGATGCTTAGGCTGACCTTTGAACTTGCCCAAAATAGGTCCCAACAATTTACTAATAAATTACTTATTTGTTTTTCTGTAATTCCAAGAAGTGCTGCTGAGGGTGATTGTATAATTGACAAATTTGGACTCGGAGTCACGCAAGGCTGTCTGTAGCTGACTTGGTGCTTACACTTGTATCTCCAGCTTGCAGAAACCTTTTTCCACTTGCTGGACTGGAAAGTCTACTTTTTGCAGCGTTTACTCCAGTAGACATCATAAGTCAACAGAAGCTGTGAATGGGATTATATTGCACAAAAAAAAAAAAAGAGATCACCTCTAAATTTTTTTTTTGAAGAAGGAAAAAGATATCTCTCATTCAAACTGGAAATCTTTTAAGAATCTGTCAGTAAGAAGCAACAGTAACACAGCCATAATGTGGACAGGGAGTGACTGCAAATGTTTTCTTCTTCATTTCTTCTGTGCTGTCATATGTCAAGCCTCTTACAGGGCTGAGACTGCAGTTTCAACACAAGATCAGATTTGCTTGCAAAAACTACTTTTCCACAGCATCATGCTGGAGTAGAAGCAACTCTACACCTTTCAGTTCATCTCTCTATCAGTGAGACTTACCATTATTGTGTTACCTAGCTTCTAAAATGCATCACCACTGCAGTTATTGCAGTTACTTTAATTAAAAACAGGTCAAGAAATAAAGGTGCAAAATGCCTGAACTGTAGCTAATTTTATAACAGTAGGCAAACATGAAATAACTTAATCACCTTATTGGAAGTTTTATTAACCAGCTCAGATCAGTGTGATTAAACTCTGCATCAGCAAAGTACTACAAGTCCCATCATAAACCTGGTCTTTCAAAGCCTTTAGTTTGGTTTTCCCTGCTCTCATGACCTAAGTCTGGGTATGCTCATATTTCTGTCTGGCTGTATCTGCAGCACAGAGGGCTGCTATCTTATTCAAGATATATTATTGAATTCTTATCAAAACCACTGTGTTGGTTCCTGACCTACTGAACAATAACCACACTTTCCAGTAGATTTCATTGATGGATTCTACACAGGGTGAGGAAGGGGGACACCACCCCAAGAAGGTCTCCTGCACTCCTGGCACTAGCTGACACACAAAGTGATGCCTTAAGTTTTAGCTTTCACATTTTCAGATTCTGTGCTGCCTAGAGATGTAGTTCTGAGCCTCATATTAAGTGCCAATGAGCTCTCTTCACAGAGTAAGGAGACAAAACAAATCCTTTTCCTGCTGATGACCAAGGACAACTTTCAGGCCCAAAAGCACAAACAACACTGGGCTGAAGGGAGGAACAAGAAGGATGAGACCTCACAAGCTGAAGCTGTAATTGGACAATTAAACACCAATATGCAAATGGACCAAAACTTATAAAAATGTAAGATCTCATGACTGGTCAGCCATTCTTGTGACCATCCTTAGTCCACCTTGGGTGTAGCCCTGGTCAGGCTCTTGTCCTGCCCAAGGTGGATCCTGGAGGCCTTTCAATAAATACCAACTTCATTCTCTAGCTCTGTCCAGCCTCTGTTTCAGGTCAGCCTTTCCAAGGCATCAAAAGCATGCCCAGAAACTGAAGGACTGGAGAAGATGAGGAAGTGGCTTTGGAGACAGGGAAGTCTCCAGGGATCCCTGGATGGTGAGCCATGGTGCTGGGGCTCTTCTCAGCAGCTGGGGATCCCATTAGGAGTCCTGGGCACACCCCACTGCTGAGGGGTAGGTGCCTTTGAGGAGGAAAAATTAAAAGAATACATATTAAACATGTAAACAAATAAATAACCGCCAAACTTTGCGCAACTGTTCTGTTTAAATTCTGGTTTTTATTTGCAGTTGTATTTTTCATGACTACCATGAGGCAAACAGCTGCCTTCCCATGCTGTTTTGTATGGGACAGTTTGATCCAACTGAGAGGAGGAACAAGAAAGAAAGAGAAGAAAAAAAAAAAAAAAATTTAATTTGATCCAGCCCAGTGACAATTCACCAGTCCTCAGGATATGAAGGTTTGTGAAATTGACTGGGTTTTAATTTATTTTTATTTGAAATGACCCTTGAAGTAGAGCTCCCATTGACAAACATATACTCTGGCCAGCTGGAATGATTAACCACAAAACCGTCAGGCATGCACAGAGTGAGCCAGTGCCTTTCATCAGCTTTTTTGGCAATGTGGCAACTGCAGACCAGCTTCATATAATGTGTCTTAGCTTAATTTTTGAGCAATTCCTACTGCACCACAAAATAATCTGGGTAGAAAATTATTTCTAGAAGAAGTCAAGCAATGGTTGCTCAGAAACAGAAAACTTGGCCAAAGGAATCCACCAGATTCTGTGGCTGCATTTATTTACATCAATAGACCTTCAAGTCTTGGGAAGCAGTAGGAGATAAACCATGTGTCAAATACCTCCACTGGTATTTTATACTACATTTTTTATGTTAAAACTGGTTTTAGTGTTCCCAGGTCAAAGGTGCTCAGGCTTGAGCACCCCACAACCACGAGGGATCCCAGGCACAAGAGGTGTGTCCCTGCCTGCACATCTTTCAGAAGATTTGGGGTGTGGTTGAAAAACAGGAAAGGAATTGTTTGGTTTAGTATCCAGGCAATGATGCTGCAAACAGCAAGGAGGGAACCACTGAACTTTTGCTCCTAGGCAGAAGCCAGGTAAGAGGCTGGCTGTGAAGCTGCCAATGGATCCTAAACCCCTGCTACACACACCTGGCTCTACAGCCCAACAATTTTACTAATCTCTCACTATATGTCCTACAAAGCAAGCTATAATCTTAATCTCTGCACTCCCAGGTGATGGGATACAGCACCCAGCCTGGCAATAAATACTTGTATAACATATCTCTGATGTATCTCATCTCAGCTGGAAGCTCCATGCCAGCAATCAGCACAGCTGCAGAGGTGAGCACAAAGCAGCTGTACATAAAATTGTATTTGAACAGAGATAAAGTGCAATTTAGAAGCATGCCAAATGCTGGTCATATTTTGCAAGGAGGTATGCAAGAAAGCACATGGCTCCCATGAGCTCCTTGTCTGAGTGGCAGGAATGTCACAGACTGGATGCAAACACAACTGGAACATCACCTCTTTCATTCAGACTGTTTATTTTCTGGGGAGGGAAGGTTGATATTCCTATCTCCCTGCAACCCAGTATGTCAAAGCTCATGTCCCTTTTCACTGCCAAGACAGTTCAGACTGTTTTTTGTCCTATTAAGGTGCTGCTCCCCACAAGTTGGCAGAATACCAGCAACTTAATTACAGACACAGTTATTAGTGCCTGCCTGAACTTTCACACTAGGAAAACATTTTGCTTTCTCTCACAAAATTTGGAAATAAATGTTGATTTTTAACTAAAGTGAGGTCCAAGTACTGAAGAGTTGCTGCTATATACCTCACCCATCACAAAGTCCCTCCTCACCTTGCTGTCTCTGTGAGTCACAGCCATGGGGGAAGGTGTTGCTTTAAAGACCTTTGGACATTCACAGCACAGCAGGTGTTGCTGAACTAAACAATTCCCTCACTATTAGACCAACTTCTGATAGGCCAGGGACTGCAGATAACAACTGCAGAATGGGCACTTTAATTGCTGATAACATTTACATTAATACATAACCCTTCAGAGATAAAAAAACCTTTACAAAGCACAGCAAGAGTGGCTGTATCTCCAGTCATGTTCAGAAATGAATGCATTAGGCTTAACAAAACTCACACAGGATAGCATAGACCACACTTGGTGATGCATAAGCCAGGTTGTAGTGTGTTTTTGCTCTTGGATTTCAGGGTATCCCTGCCATGCCTAAGTGGAAGAATCTCTCCCATAATTAGCCTTAACCTGAGCAGTTGCATCACTGAAGGATTGCAGATGGCATTGATGGGACTGTGTTGGTACCTCTGTTCAGTGCCTGGCTTAGACAGGCCCAGAGAGGAACCCAGTTACACCCCCAAATTATAGTTGCAAATAAGCTGGTTGGAATGTTTCAAAAGATGGGTGTGCTCCCTGCACATTTCTGGGCAAAGCAGCTCCCTCCAAACTGAAATGAACTATTTTATGTCTTGCTTATGCTGGGAGGAAAGCAACCTGGAGCCAATTACACTTCCAACACCTCCCAGTGCTTGCTGCTATTCCCTAGGAAAATCCAGAAGCCTTGTGGCAAATACAACCATCAACACCTTTACAGAAAAAGTACAAATCCTCCCCCTTGAGTGTCTGAGATCCTGAGACCTTGGGCAGCCACCCACTGCAGGGTTCTCTGAAAAGAGGGGGGAATTGACTTCAGAGAGAAACAAACAGGTAATTGATTGGCCCAAAAGCTTTATCATTTAAGGGACCAGACTGACAAATGTAGTAGCAAAAATCAGCTTCACATTCCTTCCTTTCTCACAGTCAAGCTGAATTTTTCCCATCCCTACTGGCATGTTCAGGTCATTAGGCCTCAGCAACAGATACATATTTCTTGCCAAGCATCTCCTATTGCCAGGACTTAGGACATCTCTTGGACAGCAATGCTGCTGGCTGTCACCTCCTCCTTTGCAACTGAACATACTGCTTCAATTTTTACTACTCTGGCAGCACCATGAAAGTGGAAGACCACTGTTGCTCAAGTGATTCAAAAGCCAACATGAAAACTCATTATTTCTTCATATTGTCTGCATCTGCATACTGGTATAAGAGTCCTAACGTAATTAGCATAAGAGCACATAAGGTATTAGCTAAATACGTGGAAACAAGGAAAACCAGCCACAACCAGAATAGCTTCCCACAGGCTGGAAAGCCTCATTCTGCAGCCAAATCCAAAATGACAAATAAAGTACACAGCTTCAGGTGCTCACCAGCCTCATGTAAACAGTCTTTGTTTCCACATGAACTGAGAAGGATTAAGGTTTAGCAACAGGAGGTGGAGAAGATGAGAATGGCAAGATACAGCTACTGCTAGTCTGTACTGCCTTACCCAAATAACCTTGCTGTCTTCTGTTCAGAATGACAAATGGAGTTTGCATTTTCCTTCTGAGGAGAGCTTGGTTAAGACTGTCTGTATTATTTGGTTCATCTGATAACAAATGAGAGGCAGGGTAAAGAGAAAAACTCACATTTATTAGTAATACCAGGTACGATCACCAATATGTGATGAATAACAGCCAAAAAAAGACTCACTTTTTTGGAGTACTTTACCAGCAGGCTTAGAAGCCAGTCAGATAGCAAACACAAGCAGAGGGGAAATATAAACTAGAAAAAGGAATATTGCAAGATTACAACATGTTTAGCACCATATGCCAATACACAGGTCCCTTGACCAGTCTGCACCAGTACATAGCTGAATGAAAGTTTATATCCCAGATACAGGATATTAAAATATATAAACCATTTATTCTTCCATCAATTCATTCATAGGTGATGAAAACAGTCTGGCTCTGACTTTGGAAAGTGTCTGATTCACAGTGTTTAAATTAGCAGACATGTGGGCAACTGTGTTTGATAACAAAGCAAGGGAGTAGAGTTCTGTGGAAAAGCAGGCTTTATTTTGCTTCATTTGGAGGCCTTTTGGCAAATGTGCAGGATATAGCAAATAGAAGGGAGAAAAAGCACATTTATACACCCTAAAAGCAGCATGACAAAAGTACTGATCATGTGAACATGTCCAAACTGAAGTGAGGAGCCCCAGGGACTGAAAACTAACAAGACTTTAGGCAGTGGCCTGTAGTACATGACTCAGCTTAAGGATTTGTGTTGGCTTGATAGCTTGTCCCAACAAAGTTTTGTTCTGTGCTTCCCTCATTGCAATGCGTAGGAAGTTAAAAAAAAAAAAACAACAAAAAAAAAAAACAACCAAAAAAAACCAAAACATCAAGAGGCCTGCATTGATGAACAAAGAGATCCTGGCAAAACTCAGGCACAAAAAAGAGCATGCAGAGGGTGGAGCAGGGGTGGGTAACATGGAAGGAACAGAGACACTGTCTGAGCATGCAGAAACAGGGTTAAGAAAGCCAAAATCCACCTGGAACTTGATCCATTCAAGGTTTTGATAGGATGCACCAATGAGTGCTGGCAGATATCATTGCAATGCCACTCTTGATAATCCTTGATGGATGATGGCAATTGTGAGCAGTGCCAGAGAAGTCTCGTGGTGTTTGTTTCCTGAGATTCGGGTGGTTGACAGATTTTTGCCCCCTAAAAGGCCCTGAGCCAGACAAAAGAACAAAGCAGAGTCTTCAGGTTCTTGTTTTTCAAGGTCTTTTGCTTTGTTTATTATTTCTTATATTCCAATTTGCTCTGTGCCCGGACGAGATCTCCACAGCAGCCCGGGCAACAAGCGACTCCCCCTCCAATGGGATGTCATTGCCTTTTATACCAATTATTACGTATCTATTATTTACAGCCACATACCAATACCTATCATCTATACTAAACAGGTCATCTCTACTCTGGCCCAATCTCCTTGAACTTCCTTGTGCCACCGTCACAGCAGAAGATGGAGACAAGGAAGAAGAAGAAGAACCGAGGGCACCACCCCAAAGCCTCCATCTTGTCCCCATTCACCTCCATTCTAAAAACCCAAACCTACAGAATTTTTCACCCTGTGATAAACTACACTACAGTCTTTCACACCTTTGTGGCTTGCAATTCTTCTCTCAGTGTTGGAAGCTTTTCCCATGGACTGAAGTCAAAGCCAGTCTCTTCCTGGGCTCTTTGCCAGGGTCTCCAACCCCCCTGTACAGATCCCAGACCCCTCTGTACAGGTACCAAACCCTCCTGCTCAGGTCCCAGACATCTCTGCCGAGGTCTGTGACCTTCCAGGGCAACCAAAGGGATGTTCTGGATGCCAACAGAGAAGTAGAGAACAAACATCACTCCTGTCTTCAAGAAGAGAAAGAAAAAGGATCCATGTTGAACACAAGTCAGCATTGTATCCTTGTGGCAAAGAAGGTTAAAGGTGTCCTGAGCTGCACTAGGCAATATATTGCCTGTAGGTTGAAGGAGGTGATCCCTTCCCTCTCCTGAGCAATAATGAAGCCACTTCTGGAGTTCTGGGCTTCCCCATACAATAAATACATTAATCTGAAGGAGAGAGAGTGAAGGGCCACAAGGATGATGAAGAGGCTGGAGTTTGTGAGGAAAGGCTGAGAGAGCTGTCCTGCCTGGGGTAGAGAAGGCTCAGGTGGGATTTCATCAGTGTATGGAAATACCTCCAGGGAGGCTGCAAAGAGAACACAGCCAGGCTCTCCTCAGTAGTGCCCAGTGGCAGGACCAGAGGAAATGGGCACACACAGGAGGCTCTGTCTGAAGATCAAGTAGGTGGCCTGGCTTGAGCAGGGGAGCAGAACCAGGTCACTTCCAGAGGTCCCTTCCAAGCTGAACCACTCTGGGACTGTGGAAAAGTTATGACTGGATTTTGAAAGTGAATAGACATAACAGCATTCTCTTTCAGGTCACTCAACCCATGCTAATTTTAACAGAATGATGTTGAAAGAACAGGAAGGGTAAGAAGAAAAAAAAATATTTCTTTCAGTCTTTTCTTTCTGTCAAGATAAACAATTATAAGCCAGTATTGCATTGCTGCCAGGTCTTAATTTTATTTCAAGTTCGACTCCATTCAGCATAGCACAGTGGAACACTGAGCAATCACAGCACCTCACTTCTGTCACATGAGCCATTGATGAGCCTGGAAAAAAATCAGCCCCCAAAAAACCAACTCCAAACCAAAGCTCAACACCACAACTGGAAAGCTTTATCCTGGTGAGTAGTCACCACAGATCAGTACAAGTCCTTTGTATTTATTACTGAAAATCAAATTGAGTTAAAACCCACAGCCTTCACTCCAGGCCATTAAATGACCACAGGTGCCCGTGGCTCCTGTATTTTTGTATGCTGAGAGGTTTTGAAAGAATGCATCAGTGATCCATATCTGCTACCTCCTCCTGCAAGATGGGAGGACAGCAATAACATGGGAAAAGAATGGAAGACACAGAGATGGAACACAGTAGCCTTTCCACCCTCAAGATTGATTTTTTTACTAGGTGGTACTTAAACACAAAGCCAGGGCACTTGGAAGACAAAACACAAGAAAACCTTGTATTTAAAGACATAGGACTTTAAGGGGATGTAGTGGAAAAGCTATTGAAGTCACTGGACACACAGGGGAATTTCTGCAGCTGATGGTTTAAATTTAGGCTTGTTCAATGCATGTAAAGAAAGAATTATCCTGTGAAGCATTAAGGAAACAGTCACATCCTTAAACTTTGTTATGGAGTGATTTTCTTTTATCTGGAGCAGGACATGGCACCTCTGAGTCAGATTCCATCAACTGAATTAACTTGGACAATACTTCTGTTGTTGTGAGAGGAGCTCTCAGAGCAGGATTAGGATCTTCCAGAATAGTAACTCTCAGAAGAGCATGAGGGAGAAAAACCATCAATGACTTTCTCTGGACATTAGTGCAGCCATAGATTGTTTTGGTACTTCATCAGGAATTCTAGCCTTGGAAGCCTTCCACTTTTGTGTTTCAGTGCTAGAGAGAAAATAACTTCTAAAAACTCAGAAGATTTTTCCTCTGCTCTATCTTCCACTCACCTAAACATGAGTTATATCAAGTAATTCAAAGCAAAGTCAAAGCTTTCCAAAAGTGAAGTGCCTCAGGAAATACTCTGGATTATCACTGCCACGGGAGAGAAAAAGCAACTCCATTACAGCCCTATTTGCGTGAGGAGTCACATATTGCTGAAATACTACCATGAAGCTGGTTGATTTATCAAATCTTAGTTTTACAACAATTAAGGAGAGTGTGGGTGGCTTTGTTTGTTTTCTAGTACAATGAAAGATGATTTTCTAGACTTTTTTCAATTATTTAACTTCTAGCTTAATACCAAAAAAAATACCCCACCAAAAAACAACAAAAAACCCAAACAAACAACAACAAAAAAACAACAAACAACAAAAAAAACCCCAACAACAAAACAAACAGGCTTATTCTAAAGTTTAAGTAATTTTGTTTTGTATGAGAGTTACATATTAATATTTAAATTCATCCAGCATAATTAAATAATGAGCTCTCTACTTAATCCAAGCAGAGGAGGAGCTGAAACAAACAGTGGTTATATTACTGTTATTTATTTTAAAGAGTAATTATTGTTTTATACTTTTCAATAATAATTCA
Source organism: Aegithalos caudatus (assembly GCA_013389925.1). Classification (NCBI taxonomy): domain Eukaryota; kingdom Metazoa; phylum Chordata; class Aves; order Passeriformes; family Aegithalidae; genus Aegithalos; species Aegithalos caudatus. The sequence goes on from WEIU01004035.1 coordinate 548,758, forward strand.
AATCAATGGGTATGCCTTTTATGCCATGTTTATATAATATAAAGTTGAACACTAACAGTGCATTAAGAAATGTGTGTGTACATCTGTAAAGTAAACAAAGGGAGATGCCAGAAGGAAACAATTCAATGGAAGAGACACTACCCAGCAACTGGCAGTTTGAATAAGTGTTGAACAGAATCCACCAAATATATTTTTCCAGAACTGCTGAATTGTGCAATTATGCAACTATGTGCAAAAAAACCTCACCCTAGTGAGGAAATGCCCTTGGCAGCAAATGCCCATTGGAAGAAAAACATAAATTTCTTTATGAAATGTGACAGCAAGCTGTGCCAGACCTGCAGCTCAGTGAGATGCAAGAGCTCTCAAGGAGAAAAAGAAAGGCTTCTGCCATGGCTGGCTGAAAACATAAGGGGTAAATATTGCTCAGTACCTGCACATTAAAAGCAGAGAGCCAGGGAAAAAGCAGTGCTTGACTGCAGGACAAATAGAAGAAACAGCTTTTTTTGGCACTGTAGAGTTTGGAAAGACATGCTTAGAAACTGCAGGGGTATTCTCTGTGCTCAGCTGTACAGGAAACCAAATACACGAACATCAGTCAAAACTAATTGTAAGATAAGAGCTTTTAAATGATTTTCTTTTCTCAATAGAAAGAACTAAGCAAAGTCTTAAGTGTGTGCTTAAGCTGAGAGACAAGGGTCTTCTCAGAAGCACTGGCAAAATCCTTGTTCTGAACATTTTGAAACAGCACATGCATGCAAAGAAATGTTTAACTCTGGGACAAAAGGTAGGCAGTCCTCCTAGTAAGAACTGCAATACCTGTAAGCTACATTATCATAAATAGCTAAATTCTGGGAAAAGATCAAAGGTGGATGCTCCTGAGCTTCTTCTATTGGTAAAGCAGTAGCTTGTAAGCCTTTACGTCAGCAGAACGTGCTACAGTGAGAGCCAGCAATAACTCCATTTATTCCTCAGTTTGGCTGGAGAAACAGCCCCTGAGTCACTGCTCACATCCTGCCCCGCTCCAGCACTTCCTCATTCACAGGAGAAGCTCCTTGCAGCAGCACATTTGGATCTCAGCACGTGCAGAAGGAACACAGGGAGATTCCAGAGAGGTAAGCAAGAGATCAAGTTTTCTGTCTTGAACGAGAAAGTGCTAAAATTGCAGGATTTGGGCTGTGGGTTTTGGCTGAGGTCTTTTACACTTGCTTCAGATGATGTAGCCGTGGGGAAAAATGAAAAAGAAACAATGCGGATTTGCCTTAGGGTTTGTTTTTTTCATTTGTCATAAGCAACAGTTTTCCAGGAAGAAGGGGCAGTTTGAGAGGAAAAACTACAGATGGAGGGGGTTCCCAGTGGTGAAACTGCTCTCCCCTGTGCTGGCTCCAGCTGGGGTGTGTTTAGGCTGCAAAATGTAAAGTGAGGCCACCACTAAAACAAAAGGCATTTCCAACTAATTTTCACACTGAGTACCGCTGTGCCTTTGGTTCTGCTCTCATCTTTTTGCTTTTCCTCAGTCATTCAAGTGGCACACTGACAGAAGGGACTGAACAGGGAGTGTCAGTTTAGTGAAATTCAGAGGACGAACACCAGGCTGAAAAAAAATCGAATCACACTCGCTGCCTCAAAACGTCACCTGAGCCAAGGGCAAAGGCTCAGGACATTCAGCATCCTAGCCACACCACAAAGGGAGCTCCAGCTGACTTCTCAGGTTCTGAATGGTCACTTTCACAAAGTGGCAGAGAGCAACTGCAGCTGGAAAGGAAGGCAAGAGGTCCCAGGGTACTGAGCAGCACACACAGCCACGGAACCAGAGATCGGGGCTGCACGTAGTGAAGAAGCCAAGTGTAAGAGTGACAAGACAAGAAAGAGGGCAAAGAACTGCACAGGAGGGTTTTCTCAAACTGAGTCACTGTGGTTTCTGTTACAAGTGGTGGTGGGCTTTGGAAAAAAAAAAAAAAAAAAAAAAAAAAAAAAAAAAAAAAAAAAAAAAATT